>VZRE01006636.1:118690-153324 GCA_013396775.1 Cephalopterus ornatus
GCTGAGATTTAGGTCCTGGTTGTTCAGTTTGTTCTGTCCAGGGAAGGCAATGTCCAACCTGCTACCCCAAAGCATGAAGCCTCTTGCAAAACCTCACAGGGGCACCAGGGTCTGACCAAGCAATGACGTGCAATGACTCTAAACCTTTGTTTTGTTTGACAGGATTGCCCAAACCACTGTATTTTGGGGTTCTTTTAAACTTGAATGCCATCATCACAGGAAATGACACATTTAGACCTGAAATCCCAATGGAACAAAGCTCCCGCTGACAAGGAGAGATGTTTGTCCACAGAAGCAAAGCCAGGCAGGGATAGCAGGGAGTGTTCCTGTCCCGTGGTGACAACTCACACGCAGATAAAGCACTTGGGAGAGAAAGCTGTGCAACCTTCTCGCACAGAGGCCATTTGGTTAAGAATTTTCACAGTCTCTAGAGCAGAAGGATCACCAAAGTGTGTGTTTTTCGTTAGGGCCATAACGGACATAATTGCTACAGGGACCCAGCTGGGTGGGCCGAGGCAGGGCAGAGCCCAAGGCTCCAGCAGTGGGGCCTGAGGAAAGAGGTGGTAAGCACAGGTGAACCAGTAACCACCGATCCCCACCTGTTCTGTGCCAGGATTCAACTCACTTAACCGCTTTAATTGGAGCACCATTAGGCCTGACAAATATTCCTGGGTCTGGGAGCAGGGCTGCTCTCAGAGATGTTACTCGCTGAAGTATCGTCCGAACCCCTCGTGACAAGAAAGACACTGAGGGGCTGGAGAGTGACCACAGAAGGGAACAGAGCTGAGGAAGGGACTGGAGCACCAGGAACAGCTGAGGGAGCTGGGGGGGCTCAGCCTGGAGAAAAGGAGGCTCAGGGGGGACCTTCTGGCTCTGCAACTCCCTGACAGGAGGGGGGAGCCGGGGGGGGTCGGGCTCTGCTCCCAGGGAACAAGGGACAGGAGGAGAGGGAACGGCCTCAGGCTGTGCCATCAGGAGAGACTTCTTCCTGGAAATGGTGGTCAGGCATTGGAAGGGGCTGCCCAGGAAGGTGGTGGAGTCCCCACCCCTGGAGGTGTCCAAGGAAGGACTGGACTTGGTACTCAATGCTCTGGGATGGGGGACAAGGCGGGATCGGGTACAGGTTGAACTCGATGATCTTGCAGGTCTTTTCCAGCCTTATCAGTTCTGTGAGTCTGTGAGAGCCCCAGGCTGAGGTCAGCTCTGTGGGGATGAGGGTCTGCTCGCCTTGCTGAAGGCAGGGCATCCCAACATCCAAGATTCCCAGTCCAGCACACCAAGGGCTCATTTGCCCCTCGTTTGGGGCAGTGCTGGGGGGACTTATACCCACATCAGGCCAGTGTGTTTCCTTCTCGTGGAAGCAGCAGCACAGGGAGCCCAGGTGGGTTTATGCACCTTGTCCTGGTACTGCCCCGTCTCGATCGTGCCAGGACAGACGTGGGACTTGGGAATGCCCCTGACTCTCTTGCAGGGATGGACTTGCCAACCCAGCAGACCCAGGCAAGTGCAGGGTGGCAGCTGAACTCAGAGGATCTTTGCTGATGCCACTCCACATTCTGCCTTCTGTGGTGTTTGGGGTGTTGCACCACACATGCTGCAACTCAGGGACCACCAGGCTGTGCCCTTGGCTTTGAGCCCACTGCTGAACAAATCCTATTTAAGGGGTGGTATTGAGGTGTCAGAGTCGAGGGGGCAGTTCATGCTGGGACTTCTCCTGCCATGATTGCACCCCTCTGGGTGCCCCAGTTCAGCTTCCTTAAACCACCCTCAGGTTTGTCTATGTAAATTCTTGGTCACCACTGAACCTCCTGTGGGACCTGTGGCATCACTCAGGCCTTACATCAGGGCACAGCACACACAGCTCCTGCTGGATGGCTTTGGAAACTGGTGGCCACTCATAACTCATAACATTGTCAGTAGAGTGACAAATGTCTCTAGGGGTCTTCAGGGTTCGACATTTCACCTGGATTGAAACATCACCTCTAACCCGTTAGTGCACCCCAGGATGGTCCCTCTGCAAATGAACCTTCCTGAAAGTCAAACATCCCTGAAGGTTGAAGATCCCTGAAGGCTGAGCCGTCCCCTGGCACATGAGCCAAGGAAATGCTGCAGCCAATTTCAAACCCCTGATGTCCAAGTGCCTGTTTCTGGAGTGGCCCCACTGATTCCCATGTTGCCTACTACTACTACTACTACTACTACTACTACTACTACTACTACTACAGTGAGTACCTACTTGAGAAGTTACTGCAGTGCAGGGTACAATAACGCTGCAAGCAAGGCACTCCACAAGAGGAATAAACAGAAAATAATCTTTAATAAAGGGTAAATCAAAGATTTTAGCCAGCAGTGTTAGAATCATAGAATTGCTAAGTCTATGGCTTTTCCATAGCACTTCCAGCACTGCCACAGTCACCACTAAACCATATCCCCAAGTGCCGTATCCACACATTTTTTGACTCCACCACTGCCCCGAGCAGCCTGTGCCAAGTTGACTGATCCAGAGAGAGCTCCTCCTCCAGATCTATCATTTCTTTTGCTCTCGTATTTGAACACCACTATCATAAGGTTGGGAAGAAAACACAGAAGCAAAAAGGAAGACTCATTTCCAGGAAGACACAAATCAAGACAAAAGGAGAAAGCCAGGGGTAACAGCTTTTAAGAGCTGTGGGTGAGACAGGAAACCTCCTGTCATTTAACATCACCATCTAAGGCAATGTCTTGGATTAAGGCAATTTAAGGGCAGTGTCTTGGTCACAGGTGCTGTGGAGCAGCAACGTGGACATGGATTGCCTGCTACACCTTTTTAACTCCAGGGGTATTAAGAGTAAGCAATTTTCCTCAATACAAAACTGGGCCATTTCCCTGAAGTATCTGAATTTGCCTCTGCACCTCAAAGGACTCTGCTGCTTCTGAGGCACATTCACAGCTCCAGGTCCAGCTGGAAAGGAGTCCAGCAATTTCGTTCTTCAAAAATAGATTCGCTTTATCTTTGTTTTCACGCCTCACAACCCAGGGATTACAAACAGGAAACATCTTTTTAGAAAGCCTAGAACCTACACAGACTTCAAATAGGTCTGTAGACCAAAGCTGAAGTTAACCCAAGCTGGAGGCTGGTTGTGGATGTGCGTAAACCTTTAATACTTTCTGGGAAAAGGCAAAATGGAGGAGGTTCCTCAGTGTGGTTGGGGAGTATGGTGTCTGTTAAGCTTGTTAAGCAGATTTAGGCTTGAGGTTATATGTTCCAATGTGCCAATGGCAGTTGGGACTCATCGCCCCGAACTGCAGCCTGTTATGTGACTGCTCCCATCCAGCTCCCAGTGGCAGGAGATAGGAATCCAGAGGAGCTGATTCATCCTGACCTGACAGATCTCCAAGATACGGGAGATGAATCACCTCCTCATACCTCTCTCTTTGTTGGCCAGGGGAGGAGGCCAGACAACTTATTAGGACTAAACGGCTGATTTTCAGATAGACACAGTTAGGTAAGACAGATTTTACTGTGAATCCTTCACAAGTCCCAGTCCTGAACAGTAGCCCAGGTCCTGAAGACCTTTACCAAAAATTTCTAAAATTAAAAGCTTGTAAGACACTTATATTTGGAGAGAGACCTTCCATCATCAATAACTGCAGAAGAGACCTTCAGGAAACAGACAGAGCTGCAGAAGTCCATGGTGAACCACAGGAGACTGAAATTCTGTGTCCATAGGATGCTGGTGTCTAATGAAGGCCCTGATCTTCATCATCACCTTCCAAGCTGTTCACTAGAACGCCAGTATTGCTGGCTGAAATCCCCAGCAGCCAGTGGCATTTCTACCTACCTAGAATTTGTCCAGATGTCACAATATTTGGGAAGAAGATGAGGAATTAACAAAATTAAGCAATAATCCTCACACCAAGCAACACTGACTGCAGTAATGTGTTCCCAGCATGAACATGAGCATGAGCTCAAGGGGCTGTTGCAGAGCTGAGGCTGAGCTTCCTCTCTCTTTAACAAAAAATCCATCCAGAAACTATTGAAATGGCTGAAACAGAGCATTTTTGCTTGCACAAAGCATAACAAACTCCATTCAGGAATCACAATAGACAACAGCAATATATCACCAAAACAAAACATCACAATCATTTCACTTATGAGGCTCAGAGACTCCACCTCTGCCTCAGGAGGTGCCTCAGCTGCAAATTTCTAGTGGCTACAAAACCCGTGCCTGTTTACCATGGCCAGACCCTTCTGAGGGGCCCCACCACTGCCTTGGGGATGGAGAGAGGACAGTTAAATGGATGGACCTTTGCTCTGACCTATTACAGAATCCCAAACTGGTTTGGGTTGGACGGGACCGTAAAGCTCATCTCATTCCACCCCCTGCCGTGGGCAGGGACACCTTCCACTAGCCCAGGCTGCTCCAAGCCCCATCCAACCTGGTCTTGGACACTTCCAGGGATGGGGCAGCCACAGCTTCTCTGGGCAACCTGTGCCAGGGCCTCCCCACCCTCACAGGGAAGAATTCCTCCCCAATATCCCATCTAACCCTGCCCTCTGGAAGTTTGAAGCCATTGCCCCTTGTCACTCCAGTCACTTGTAAATAGTTTCTTGATATGTTTCCTGTGGGCTCCCTTAAGGTCCTGGAAGGCTACAATTAGGTCACCCCAAAGCCTTCTCTTCTCCAGGATGAACAGTTCCAATTCTCTCAGCCTTTCCTCACAGCAGAGCTGCTCCATCCCCTTAGTCAACTTGGCGGCCTCCTCTGGACTTGCTTTTCCAGTCACAGTCGCTATAGTCACCCTTTTGGTGGCAGAAGCCCCACTGTCTGGGATTTAACCAGCACAGCAAAAGGCATTGAAACAAGACAACAGACAGGCTGTAAATAAAAATTTCAAAGACACGCCAGTGCTCCCAGTCTTCCTGCTGAACATGCAGCAAACCCAGTGATGCAAACCCAGCAAGAGACATCGCTGCCTTGAAGCAAGTGTGCTACACCAGGGCCATTAGGAACAACACAGGAATCCTTCTGAAGCTGAGGAATGCTGATGCTGTGAACAGGCAGAGGATTCAGCAACTACCAGGAAAAGCTGCAACCCTCTGTCTGTGTGCTTGAAGCCAACAAAAGCACCTTTCCTGGTTCAAGCCTTTGATGTTTGACTCGGAGCTGCTTTGCAGTCCCAGAGTTGTTGAAAGGAGCCCTTTCCTTTTCTCATAGTCAAATCCCAGAGCAGAATTGTTCCTTTCTACTTCAGAGCTGATGAAAAGCAAGGAAAGAACAGAACACAGGTCTAAGGTGGAACATGAGCGCAAGTTGTGCCAGCAGACTGTGGAGTGGTTTGGAGTGACTCCTTGTGTACCAAGAGTCTGTCACCAAGGACAGGACCAGGACTCTGTGGGATGTCCTGCACAGAGACAAGGACTATCTCACCTGTGCTTTTTCTGGCAATCTGTAACAATTTTTTTTTGGAAATCACTGTGGAAGAACTGGACAATGTTTGTTTTTCCAAGCACAGAGAGTATCTGGCAAGGGTCTGCACTAGCATGAGATTGGGAATAGCAACACAGCTGTAATGCAGATCCCCTGGTCATCACTACTCAACCACATTAATGTTGTTCAAAGGGACATTTTGGTGCACAGAAACAAAAGTGGAAACTGCTCCAGGTGAGCAATGGATGTGCTCCCAACTTGAACTGAGCTTTGGGAGTCTGAACCCAACAATGATCTTTCAGACCGCTTCAAACCCCTTTCAATCCACAAAACCAAACTAAGTCTTGTCCACACTGAAGTCCCCAAGCACGTAAGACATAGATGGAGGGTCCTTGATCATCCTCCTCCGTTGCACTGAATCACTTTCTAAGAGAACATATGCGTAACCTCTCTTGGGCAAGTTTGTGAAGCACTGTGACCTTCCTACAAGACTGTGAGAGGGTTCTTTCTGTACAGGTACCTCAGAGCAAGCCACAGTTCCCAGATCAAAGAGCATCTTACCGGATATCCCCAGCTGCTGTTCCCTGTTTGGGTTTTGGTGTAGTAGCTGCCCCGGGATGTCCCGTAGCCATAACCATCAGCTAAACCATCATACATGGAACCTGTGAAGGGCAAAAAAAATGTGTTCAGCAGGAGAAAGTATTCCCATCGGACACATTTCAGAGCACAGAGCACTTTTTTCCCAGCAAGTTTAGTTATAAGAATAGTAACAGAGTTATAAATCTCAACAGGCACGTAGAAAATGCAGGCTCTAAGTTGAGCCCTTGCCGTTGCAGGCAACTCATAGAAGATGTTTGTTCCAGAAGAGTTCTTGGAAACTCCAGCTCTCAGACCACGGGTAACACCTTAAGGTTTTCAGCACAAGGAAGGGGGTGCCATAAAATCTACAGCAGAAAGGGTCAGAGGCCAGGCCGGTGTCTTAGGTCATATAATCACAGAATCATGGGATGGTTTGGGCTGGAAGGGACCTTAAAGCCCATCTCATTCCACCCCCTGCCATGGGCAGGGACACCTTCCACTAGCCCAGGTTGCTCCAAGCCCCGTCCAACCTGGTCTTGGACACTTCCAGGGGTGGAGCAGTCACAGCTTCTCTGGGCAACCTGTGCCAGGCCCTTACCACCTTCATGGCAAAGAATTTTTTTCTAATACATAGTATAAACCTGCTCTCTGTCAGTGGGAAGCCATTCCCTCTTGTCCTGTCACTCCAGCCCCTTGTAAACAGTCTCTCTCCATGTTTCTTGTCAGCTCCCTTCAGGTCCTGGAAGGCCACAATTTGGGTCACCCCGAAGCTTCTCTTCTCCAGGCTGAACAATCCCAGTTCCCTCAGCCTTTCCTCACAGCAGAGCTGCTCCATCCCTCTGGTCAGCTTGGTGGCCTCCTCTTTGCGATATGAGAGGAACTTGATGATATTTTGTGCTGCACAGCCTGGAAGGTCTGACCCTGGAACACACTTCCCTCGTTCTGACTTGGAGATAAATACAATTTCCCTCTCTGGAGGGAAAAAACCATCCCTGAGCCTTCCCGTGGTCTGCCTTTCTGTGTCTGAATCCCAGCAACCACATCAACACCAGCAGCCTGAGCAAGGCTTGCTAAAATCAATAAATAGCCAATAACAAACACAATAGGTAAAGGCATTTTACCTATTAAATGATCAAGTCCATTTAGTGCCACATCCACTAAAATAGTCAAACACTAAAAAGCCTAATTTCACTGCCTTAAATTTCAATGTCATCTCTAAAAGATCACTTGGTGTGTTTGCAATTTCTTTTCCTGAAAATGTATTAAGCTCCATCATTATTTTTGGGATGAGGGGGAGATAGGTGAGTCTGGATTTCACATAGGCTTTTTAAACATCTTGGATCGGGAGGAACCCATCAGCCATTTCTACTGTTCCTCAGTGCTTTAACCAGGGTGTTTGGATTTACCTATCCCAGCCCTTCCAAAAGCTGTGTCTCCCCAGTAGCCTTTGGCAGTGCAAACATTGGATCCCTCCTAAAAACATTTTACTCAATGCCACATTCATCACTACAAGGAAGAATAAAGTGAGTCATTCTCTTTCCACAGTGAAATGTCCTTAACCCCCTTCAGGTGGTCCAAAAAAAGAGTTTAAGGTCATTTAAGTTTCATTTTCAAAAGTGCTCAAGAATTGTGGCATCCCAGGTCCCGTTATGAGGAAGTGCAAACCCTACACTCCAATTAACTTCCAGGGGAAGCTCTGAATGTCTAACAAAGTACAAAATCAGGACATACCTGTCTCAGCTTATGCACCTAAACTGGTGGGCAATGTCAGAAATATCCTAATCTTTGTGATTGTTTGATAAGACTCATCTCTCAGATAAACTGGATAAGCTCGACCACAAAGGCCCCGAAGCCACTCTGGTCTTCTACAGCCACTGATACTTGGAATAAACCTGATTTATTGCCTTGCCTGAGGCTCCCAGAACCTGTTATGGTGATTTGGTTTGTGGCTAAAAATTCTTGCATTTTCTCAGGAAGATGATTCCCGTGGATAATAATAAGATTTGCTTTCTGTTGTCAACAAGAGAGGAGTGAGTCTGTAGGGATGGGAGCACCTGGAGAACATCACTCAGTGCAGAACAGGCAATAGTGAGGTATTTTCTCCTGTGCAGGAAACCACAGGACCTCATTTTCCGTAGTCCAAAGCCTTGGTGGGCATTGCTCCTGACTGACATCTCTCTAACCCTGATTGTTCTAGGTATATAAAGCTGCACAGAACTTGCTGATAAATCATGGAAATGGCCACGGACATGCAACGGGACATTCAGCCATGTCCTTCACCCTGTGCTCCCTCCCCACCCTGGGATTCCCAGATCAGGAGTTAGTGTTGGGCCTCAGCAGCAGAAAGGCAGGGCTGGAAATGGTAAGTGTGGGCCAGAGTTACCAAATAACCATAACTCTGAGCACAAAGATAAAGCCATCCCGTGATAATTTCCTGGGAATTCCTTCTTTGAATCGACCTCTTGTTCTTTGTAAACATCATGTAACAGCGGCGGGGGAGCACCTAGGAGCATTTTCCTGACACAGCGAAGGAGCAGGCAAAGGAAAGGGTTTTTGGGCATGACTCGCAGGTCCATTTGACCATTCCTCCCTGGGGACCAGGCTTTTCCTTTCAGGATCCGTTCTTGCCATGCACTGCACTCAAGGACTTTGGATTTGAGCAAGGAGACACCAAAAAATAAGCCGGTTTACGCACATCTCTAATTTTCTTGGATAAATTCACCGCTACCGCGGCCAAATTCAAGAGATTGGGCAGTTCATGCAAGTTTATGTCCTTCAGTTGTGAAAGAGTTGCCTTCACCTCGAAGAACTTGTATAGAAGAGCTTATAAATACATAATTACATAGGACCTCAAATGTTCAAGGCATTTTGAAGTCACCTTGCTGGTTGGAAATGCTCCTCTTGCCACCACACAACTGAGATTTTATTGCTTGGAGAGCTCAGTCTGAAGGGCAGGAAGCACCTGGGGATTTTCTGATGGAGGTGGCTGCAGAAAGCATCATCTTTGTTTGTTTCTGAAAGTTTAGACAATTCTTTACTGGGTTCATCTTGAGAACCAGCTTGAAGGTGTCATGAGCCCTCAGGGAGAGGAAGGACATTCCTCTTTTCAACCTCCTCAAGGGTAAAGACCGTACAAGCTGGTCACAGGTCCTCAGAATCTGGGATAAAACTAGACAATCTCAAAAAAAAACCATTTTTGCAGGGTGTGGAAATGCTCTTTGGGCGAGATGACTCCTTGGTGCTTTTTTCTAGCTAGCTCTGTATATTTGTGTCCCATATGTTGTCATCCAAGCAGCTGGCTGGGTCTCTGAAGTGCCCACATGCACTTGGACGAACACAGAGCCAATTAAAACCATGATATTCGTAGTAGATAACAGAGAATCACCAAACCATTCAGGTTGGAAAAGCCCTCTGAGATCACTGAGTCCCACCATTAACCCAGCACTGCCACAGTCACCACTAGCCCATGTCCCCAAGTGCCACATCCACAGGCCTTTTGAACACATGGTGACTCCACCACTGCCCTGGGCAGCCTGGGCCAGGGCCTGACCATCCTTTCCAGGAAGAAATTCCTCCCACATATCCAACCTAAACCTCCCCTGGCACAACTTGAGGCTGTTTCCTCTCCTCCTGTCCGTTGTTCCCTGGGAGCAGAGCCCGACACCCACCTGGCTCCACCCTTCTATGAGGGAGTTGGAGAGAGCCAGAAGGTTCCCCCTGAGCCTCCTTTCCTTCAGGCTGAGCCCCCCCAGCTCCCTCAGCTGCTCCCTCGTAACAAAGGACCACTCAACAGATGGAACAGAGGCAGAAAAGACGTGGTTCAAATCACTCAGATGAAGCTCAGCCTCCCAGCGACCACGTTGTGGACAGGAAATCCCCCTGAGGGCTGCTCAGGCTCTCCCGCCCCCCAGGTTATCATTCCCCCAGGGCATTTCCTTCAAACTCGGTCAATTTAAAACCTCATTGACCTTCAGTGGGACAATCCATGAGGGTAAAATCTAATTGAAATGGGTAAGAACTTCAATGTCTTGCACTTTGCACCCCTGTGGCCCCCCACTACATTCTCCCCTTGCCCTCATCCTCCTCTCTATCCCTCATTGCAGAGCAAACTGAGATTTCCACCTAACCCAATATGCCTGTTCTTGATGAGTTCTTTACTTTCTTCAAAGGCAGCTTTCCTCTCTTGAAGCTGAGAGCTGATGGCATGGAGAAGAATTGGGTTCAAAGAGCCATTCTCCAGCAGGACAGCAAAGGCTTCAACTGGACACACAAGGCCAACATGGAGCATTGTGGAAAAGGATGCATGTTAATAAATATTAATCTGTGGCAGGGAAAGGCAAGACAAGAACCAGGCACTGGTAGTGCAGGCTAGACGAGTTAAATCATAAACTATGCACGGCTTTCAAACAATAAGGATGATTAAACATAGGAAAAACATAGTAAGAGAAGAGGGCCTGTGGGAGGCACAAAGCAAAGCCTGTGAGGCCTTCTAGGAGAGAGGTCGTAGTGAAATCCCAGACGCTGAGATTCCTGCAGGAATGACCAAACTTCATTTCTGCCTTCTGGCCTATGAGCTAAAGGGTTGTGTGGTACTTTTTTCTACCCCAGTAATCTGAGGTTTGTGGTATAGTGGGAGGCTTTCACTGAATCATGCTGGGGGAGGGGTACAGAAGTCTTCAAAGGCTTGCTATCCCCAAAATTTCCTCCTCCCTTCACATCAGTGTAATGACCGCCATTGAAACTAGGTGAGATTCCATCAGAGCTCAGTGGGATTTCTCCCCTCTCAGCCACAGCCAGCACAGGAATCCTCTCAATCCCAGCTCAGCCACGAGACAGTTGGATATGACACTCCTTGGTTGGGTTTCCTCAGTGACAAGTCACTGGCAGAACCTTTCTTTAGCCAGAGGACTTTGCAGACCAGCACTGTTGGCTACGAGGAGCTGGCTCAGCTTGGCCTGGCCTTTTCTGCTGCTGTGCCACTGAAATTCATTTTCCCTGGAAATTTGCATTACTCACAAGTACAGTGGGAGGCATCCAGTCAGGTATTCCCATGGGGAAAAGGACAGATATGCCCTAGGGCAGATCCCACAGACCCAAAACCCAGGGAGAACACACCCCACTGATCCAAAACCCAAGGAAGGCAGACCCCAAAGAACCAAGAGACCTCCCAGACCCCAGACTCTGCAGTCATCCTTGGGAACACCCATAGCTGCTGTGCTGAGACGAGGCCCCACTGTGGGCGCAGGCAACTGGTTTCTGCTCACTGTCCTACCCCAGTGCACACTGGGCACATTTTGAGCCCAGACTGATCACCTTGCCCCGCTGTGACTTGTGCCACATACTGAGTGACACCAGATCTTCAGAGAGTGGCCTCAACACCGTGACCTGCTGGACTCCAAATAACCAACTCATTTTATTGTATCAATCGATCAGCAGGATATTGAGGGAGCATGTGTTGACCCTCCTAAGGAGCTCCAGTTACGGGATAGACCACCACCCATCCCTGCTACACGCAAGAGGGTTCCATGTCCGTGCTTCCCATCCTACACACACAAGGACATGGTTCCTGAAGCTGGGGGAAGCTCTGGCCTGTGCTTCAGCTCTGGCTGAAAACACAGATCAAAATGCAGCAACAGACACCTGGACCTGGACCAACACCTGCCCAGACACACGCAGGAAACTGTCTGGGTGCAGGGGGAACAAGGCACGTGGACATTAAGCAAGGGGCTTTGGGAATATCTCAGCTTGGGCTGCCTTCGAGGAGCATCTCTGGGAAATCCCAGGTAGCTGGCGTGGAGGAGCATTTGGACAGGCAAGATCCATGTCTGACAGACCCATGTAGCCTGTTTGTAGGAAGCATTAATTTTCCTCCTTGGGCCTGCCCAGCTAATCTTTGGCCAACAGCAGTAAAAACCAATACTTGAAAGTTGAGTTCAACCTGCTCAGGCACCAACCAGGAGAAAAACCTGAGAATTAATGGCAACTTCTCGCCCTTCTGGGATTCCATCCAGAAACTCACTGACAGAGCAACTGCTGGAGTGAGTCAGCCACCAGGACCTTTGTGCTGGCCAGTGCCACAGCCTCTCCCCCGTGTGTGGAGGGAGCTCCTGGGAGCGGGATGAGACTCAGCTTCCCTGGGACACAGAAACCAGAGCTGCCCATCTCCGCTCAATTCCCATTTCCCAGACAATCCCAAAAGTGGCTGGAGGAGGGGTTTAGCTTGTCAAGCAGAGACGGACAGCTTGGGATTGTGCTATTTTTCTTTTTTCACTGTCCCATAGGTTTCACCTGGGCTCCTCTGCAAACAGAATAATCCCATGCTGCCTCCCTTCCATCCTGCCTGTGGGCAGCAGTGGGAGGTATTCCTCTGCCCACTTCTGCTTGAAGATATTCCTCTGCCCACTTCCCTTCACTGGAAAGGAAGGCTGGCAGTGCCCTGATGCCCATCCAGAGCCCCTCATCTCATCCTGGCGTGTATTTTATTTTGTCAGGTCTGGCACCATAACACCTTAAAGCAACAAACCCTCTGGAGCTGGGAGGAGATTTGCACCTCCTGCTTTGGTGGCAGAAGAAAGCTCTCCTTGCCCCAGCCCCCCCTCACCCCTTGGAGTCTGTGTCCACAAAAAACCAGAAAGCAGAGATTTTCTCCTGGAGATGCACACATTCCTTCCACCACAGGACACGGCACACGTGCCCTCCACCATGAGCCTGCTCTATTCCCCCCATCCCAGCAATTCTAATGCCTAGAAGCCAGGATGACTCCCGTAGGAGCACCACCCCCACACTTCACCCAGCAGCTTTGTGCCATCCGGCTTCTCATGGCAGACCAGCCCAAAACGTGTGTCTGGACCATGACACCCCACCAGCGCTGGATTTGGCCTCACAATCCAGCTTGGAAAAGCTGCCAGGCACGGCATAGTTCTCCCCAAAAAATGCCAGAGCCTGGCACAGTTCTCCCAGCTTTCCAGCAAACTCCCTCTACACTCTGCTCACTCCAAACACAGCTGAACATTCAGTCTTAGCCTCAGCATGCCTGTCCCCAACCAAAGCCTTGAGCTTTCCTCTCCCTGGAGGACTCAGCCAGGCCAGAGCTCTCTCCTGCTGCCAGAGCACCTCCAACTCCATGAGATTTTGCAGTGAGCTGTCTCAACCCTCTGAGCTTGCAGCTTCCAGCTTTACCTCCAAACCAGCTTTCTCCAGGCACAAGGATGGCAAAGGAAACCATTTGCCAAGCCTTGAGCCAAAGAGGAAGGTATTCCAGCAGAAAACCAGCGCCAGAGATACTTCTCCCAACTCAGCTCCTTCCTGCCACTCACACCAAGGTGTCCCAGAGACTCCCACACTTCTTAGCCTGCAAATGGCAGACGTGTTGGGAGCTCCAGAGGTGAATCCCAAGCCGAGGTTCGTGCCCTGTGAGAGGGCACAGCTGCCTGCTCTTCACCTGCCCAGGAGGCAGTGAGCCCCAGGACGTGGCCAGTTCCGGCCCCATAGCATGGTGGAGGAGCAGCTCTGTTAACTTTGCCCATCCACAGGAGGGGATGGTGGAGAATTCCAACCATGGAAGCACTTGCAGAGGAAGGATTTGCAATAGGCAGCTACTCCAGCTTTAGAGCCAGGGGAAAATTGGTTAATAGCACCACACCGAAATGTCCAAGTGCCTCCGGGGGTGTGAGCAGTGCCGCACTCCCGGGGGATCAGCTCCACTGGGGACAGGGTCGATGCATCCAGCTCCAAGTCTTGTCCTAACTCCTCCATCGAGTGCAAGAGACCCCGGCATCCCCTGCTTGGGGTAACCGTGAGAGAAGCAAACCGGTCTGTCCCCCACAAACAAAACCCCACGACAGCACCCCAGAGCATCAGCCCTGTCCCCAGAGGGGACCCCCTCGCTGTTCAGGGTTTTACCTCGGTTGGAGTGGCCCATGCTCGACGACACGGATGACTTCTGCTTCTGCCGCTTCACTGTCATCATCACCTGCTCCTGGACCCGCTGTTTTCCCGTGCCCTTAGTCTTCAGCTTGTGGTCTGAGGGCAGAGCCAGAGTGGAACTGGCCTGGTCTTGGAAGCATTCATATGCCAGAGCCGTTTTCAGCGGGGAGTGAAGCATGGCTGCGATCAGACCGTGGGGCTCGGGGGGGGACAGGGGGCTGCACCTGAGCGCGCACAACACAGGGCGACCTCGAACCGGCTCGTGCTGGGGTTAATCTGCCGAGCCCCTCCTTGCCATACGTCCCCCGGCCGAGGGTGTCTCAGGGCTCCTGCTCCCAGCTCGGCTCCCCGGTGTGTGAGCAGGCACACCCTCTGCCAGACTGGATATACAGCCCTGCCTGCACACACCCACGCGCTCCCGACGCGGCTCCTCGCAGCCCCCGCGCCGTCGCCGCAGGGCACGCGGCTCCCCGGGGCCCTCACCCCAAAACCGCCTCCCCCAGACCCTGCCACGGCAGAATGTGGCAAGGGGGACGTGTGGGTGCCAAGGGGGAGTGGGCAAGGCTGGGAGGTGCGAGGGTTGGGGATGGACGTGGCCGTGCCCCATCGCTGCCGAGGGCTCGTGGGTGAGGCTTTGTGGGTCTGGGTAGGAAACGGTGCTCTTGGGCAGCCGGAGGGCTGGAGGATCTCCCACACCCTGGATTCTAGTATTTCCCTTAGTCTAAACTGGATCAAAATGGTGTCTCGGTGCCAAAAGCCTGGGGACACCCCTGCTAGTGGGAGGCAAACATTGCACAGGCCTTGGGTCAGAAGGGCAGTTCTGCCCAGAGTGCCCATTTCTGCCTGGGGTCCAACCTCCGGCCTGCCAAGGTGCTCCTGGCTCAATGTGTGCAGCTCCCAGTCTGCAGAAATCTTTCTCTCCCTGCACAGGTTGCAAATCCCCGCCTCTGAACCCAGGAATGCAGGATCCCTGCAGAACACCCAGCATAGGGGTCAGGGAGGGTCCTGAGGTCACGGTGCTGCCCATGGGGGTGAGACCTCTCCCCAAAGGGTGTCCCACTTGCTGCAGGGACAGGCCTATGGACAAACATGACAGGCAGAGTTGGGGCAATCTTTGCAGGCAGCTTGGGGTAGCAGGGAGAAAACCAGGACATTTAGCAAGCAGAGTAGAAGATAAAATGGCTGTGCAAGAAATGACATGCCAGGTTATGAATGTGAGCAGAGAATTTTCTCTCTGCCAAGCCACACTGCAGCAACTCGTTTGCAGAGAACTGAACACCTTGGTGCTGGTGTGACCAGTTTCAGGTCACAGCAAGCACTGACAAAGCTCCTGCCAAGCCACAGGAAGCTGATATGGCAGAAGAGGCAAAAACCCCATCAGGAGGGAGGCCAAGGGGAGAGTGCCCAGGGCAGAGGATTCTTGGGTCCCCCAGGACCAGATCCTGGGTGTTTGTGCCAGAACACAGACTGCAGAAGGGCTGGGAGGAGTAGAGCCCTCTGTGCTGCCAGATGGAGGGTGCTAGAAAGGTAGAAAGATAGAAGGGTAGTAGAAAGGGCTTGTGTGGTTTCTCTCCAGTGGGAATCATCAGCACCCAGGCCCTGGCTGTCTGCAGATGTGGTGCTTTCAGCTCACAGATGCTGCATCGGGTCTCATGTTTCCCTGGTGGTTTGTGTCCACACAGGTGCCGTATTTCATGTTTTCTACGAACAAGGGCAGTCTCAGAAAGCAGAGGGCAGGCTCCCCAGGAAGATGGGTGTTGTGCACCGTCCTCTTCTGATGCTCCATAATGCTTCTCCCATGAAACCCAGGAGCAGAAAGCCGGGTTTTGTCAAGGAGACACAGGATTAGAGCAACTGGAGGGTATTTGCCTTTGGTGCCTTCTCCCCTTATTTCCAAGGGAGGCAGAGGCTTCACTCTGCACCATCACCCAACCTGCCTGGACTTTTAAACCATGCCCAAGCAAGTCCAGCCAGGAGGAGGGCTGAGTGCTGCCCAAGACCTGGTGGCTGATGCCCGGTGAGACAGAGTGGGTGGAGTGAATGCCCTCCTTTTCTGCTGCTCCTGAGCGTTTCACAGACTGGGGATAAGTCCCTGCACTTCCAGTCCAGGTAGGGAAGAGCAAAGCAATACCTGGGTGTTGTTTTCCTCTGTCCTACTTGATTCTCCTGAAAGCTTGTTATCGATGCCAAGCGATGTTTTCGCAAATCAATGACAGGCTGTCAGCGTCAGGTGGCTCCTGCACAACAAAGTGCCCAGCTCTCGCAAACCTGTAATGTCATTTTGCCCCGGGCAAGGAACAGCCCTCACCCTGTCCCCGCACGGGAGAGCCGAGTGTTTATCACAGCCCGTCATTTGGCTCTGGCATCTGCCCTGTTTCATAACTCCCCCGAAATGCTGAGCTGGGCTGCGGAGCTGCGGACAGGGAGCTTAAGAGAGGCTTTCAAGAAACAATGGTTTCTTGGGGCGAGTTTGCGCGGTCTAGCCCAGTGGAGGGAATCTCCCAGGTTTCTGCAACAGGCTCCAGGCCTGGATCTAAAAGAGCAAAAGATACTTAAACCAAGGAGTTTATTGCAGCTTTATGCAAACTGCTGTTCTGCTCGATGTCGGGGCTGGGGATGGTCCCTGAGCAGGGCACGGGGAGTGTCATCCCCAGCGAGCCCAGAGCAGCCCCGGCGCAGCAGCAGAGCCTGTATCCACCAGCGCCCGGAGCAAATTCCCTGTCTGCCTGCCTGTCTGGAGCTCACAGGCAAAGCGGGGAAGGCTGAAAGGGAAACAAAACCTGTGCCGAATTCGGAGTGCGATGGGCAAAAAGATCGGCGGGTTCAAAAATCCAGTTGAAATCCCCGGGGCAGGCAGTGGTTTGAGGGTGAGGGGGATTCGCTGCGGTCCCGGGGCCGCATGTGCAACACCCCGAGCATCGCATGGCGATGCCGTGACTCACAGCTCCGCACCCCACAAAGGGACACGCCTTTGTGCATCTGGCCTCTTCAAAGCATTTTTGCGCGAGTTCCTGGGATTCCTGCCAGCTGGCTGATCCCAATCAAAGGACTCGCTGGCCCAACGCTGCTCCCGGAGCGCTGCGGGTTCGCTGTTCCAACTTGTCGGGCGCTCCTGAGCTGGAAGTGCCTGTGGAGGAGGAGAATTGCCCCCTAAAACTGGTGTCAGGGGGTCCAGCTGTGGGAGGTTTTCTAGCACCGAGGGTTGATTATTACTCAGGGCTGCTGGTCACAGGTGGGGCAGAGGTAAAGATGCTGGGAATTTTTTGTATTTCCCGGGATAATGTCATTTTCCCAAGTGACTCAGCCTCGCCCCGGCACAGCTGAGACTTTGCAGAGCCTGGCAAGGTTTCTCCAGGAGGAAACCTGGATTTGCAAACCTTAGTTTTGCTCTGCTTGCCATTAAAGTCTCTCTTTCTTCTGTGGGGCCAGAAAGCACCACAAGAATGGGACAGATGGAGAGCTCAGATCCAACAGGGCAACCAGGATCCAGCTGAAAGAGAACACGGAGCTGCCACATAGAGCAAAGCCTCTCAGGAGCCTGCTCGGGACCTGCGGGCAGGTTGTTCCAGAGCAAAAACCTTCCCTCCACTCCTTGCACACGTGTGGCACTGAGGTGTTTTTGGGGTGGTGCTGTGGGAGGGCAAGAAGGTGACAGCACCAGGGGGGTCACAGGCTGGCCCTTGGCAAAGCAGGGACTTCACCAAGCCCCAGAGATCTCCCAGTGGGTATGGGAGCTTAGAGGGGGAAAGTAAGGAAACCTCTGATTTCTCCTTGAAATGGAAGGATGGCTTATGCAGAGCAGCCAAGAGGCTCCATGCAGACTTGTGTCATGGAGATAAAGCACCTGGGAACATCATTAAGGTGCTCCCTAACAGAAACATGGAATTGATTGGGATAGGAAGGGGCTGCCCCTCTGCTCAAAGCAGGGTCAGCTTTGCTGAACTGGGTCAGGACACAGTTGTTCCAGACCTTGTCCAGTGGAGATCCCAAAGCCTCTCAGGCCTCTCTCCCAGTATTTGACTATCCTCATGGTGAATTTTTTTCCATGTATCTAAGAGGAATTTCCCATGTCCCAGCTTGTTCCAGTTGCCTCTCCTCCTCTTCCCATGCACCTTAGAAGGTGTGGCTCCATCTCCATAGAATCACAAAATAGATTGATTGGGTTGGAAGGGACCTCAAAACTCACCTCGTTCTATCCCCCTGCCATGGGCAAGGCCACCTTCCACTATCCCACATTGCTCTAAGCCCTGTCCAGCCTGGCCTTGGACACTTCCAGGGCTGGGGCAGCCACAGCTTCTCTGGGAAATCCATCCCAGCCCCTCACCACCCTCCTAGGGAGAAATTTCTTCCCAATATCCCATCTAACCCTGCCCTCTGGCAGCGGAAAGCCATTCTGACCTGTCTGTCACTCCAGGCCCTTGTCCAAAGTCCCTCTCCAGCTCTCCTGGAGCCCCTTTGGGCACTGGAAGAGGCTCCAAGGTCTCCCTGGAGCCTTCTCTTCTCCAGGTGAACACCTCCAGCTCTCCCAGCCTGGCTCCAGAGCAGAGGGGCTCCAGCCCTCAGAGCACCTCCTTGGCCTCCTCTGGACTTGCTCCATCCTCTCTGCCTGCTCCTGTTCATCAGCTGCAGAGAGCTGTGAGATCCCTCCAAACATTCCCTTCTTCAATCTGAACAAACCCAGGTCTTTCCTTGTGTGTCCTGTGCTCCCCTCCTGACTTTCTTGGGGCTGAAGGGGAAGCCAAGCCCTTGTCCTTGTCCACTGGACCTCCACAGGCTCACACTCCTCATTCCCTACCTTTACTGCCCATTTGTGGCAGATGGCACATGTAAATCACTCAGGGGGGCACAACACAGGACAGGGTGGGCTGTGGGCTGGAGACCACCCTGAAAGGTCTGGGCAGGAGCCTGACAGCAGGCCCAGACTCAGCACTATCAAGGCTGAGGTTGTCCCTGCTGCCCCTCCCTGTGCTTGGACATCCCCTGCCAAACAGTCACATCCCGGGTCCCACCTTTGATGAGCAACAACATCACAGCTCTGAACTGCTGACAGCTCCCGGGGCTGAGCAGGATTGTCAGCGGAGAAAAAGGGATGTGGTCAGCAGGTCACTCTGGAAACAGGCCCCAGGAGTGGCCATGCGGCTGCCAGGGAAGGGCAGGCACCAGGGAGGTGCCCTGGGAGGGGAGGATGGTGATGGAGAAGGAAGGATCTCTGCTTCCCCTCCAGGAGAAGGCCAATCCACCCAGTTTTCATCTCCTTGTTTCCCTGTTTTACTTGAGGATCTTGAATGGATCGAGGAGCTGCTCTTCTCCTCCCATCTCTACCCAGTACTCAGGGCAATGCCCAGGACAGGGAGAGCTTAGCCTGGAGCTGTCTCTTCACCTCGCTCTGTGAGGGGAATGCACACCCAGACTCCCCGCGGGGACCCTGCTGGCCAAGCCCCTCCTTGCTGCAGACCTGGCCCAGCAGCCCAAGGGCCAAGTTTGCAATGGTGTGTGAGTGAACGTGGGAACAAACCCCGCTGTAGTCCCAGGAGGCTGCAGAAGATCCCAGCTCAGGATCTCCAGGGTTGGCCCTGTCCCAGGAACTTCCCTGGTGCCGGTGCACCTCCGTGGCAGGTTGTGACATCCTCAGGAGGGGACACGTGGGAGGGGACGGGTGCAATGAGGAACTCCTTGTGCTCATGGCACTTACCTTTGGTGGTGCAGCCTGTTCTCGGGGACCAATTACCTGATGATGCTGCAAGAGGCTTCCCTTGAAAGTGGGCAGTGCTGGTGAGGTCAGCACGGGGGCCTGGGCTGTGTGTCCGTGTCGTGGTGCTGCCCACCACGTCCACCCCTGTGCTGGACCCCCCTCAGGGGTCTCCTGGCTACCTGTGAGGACGCACCAGCCCCTCAGCAAGGTTGTGTTCCCACGACAGGCTCCAAGTGACAGTGAATCCTGCTTGACTGTGCCCAGAAGACCTGACAGACCTCCATTTTCTCTCTCATTTCATCTCTCTGCTACATTCCTCTAGGACTTGAGGACCATCCAAGGACCTGTCTAGTGCCTTTCTCGCTTCTAGATGTGTAAAGGGTTGAAGAGTGTCCCCCTCTTCATGCCATCTCACGTCTGGCAAGTTCATGGGGAGCTGGCTTTCAATAGAGGCAGTGCTCGAGGGTGGCTGTGGTTGGAATAACCACTCTCAGGCAGGGAAGAAGAGCCCACACTGCCATGAAAAACCCTTAGATAACCTAAGTGTTCTCTGGAGGCCCTGTGGGGTGCATGGGTGTTTCTTGGGTGGTTCCCTGCAAATGCAGTCAAGCCAGGTCCTGCCAGGTGCATCTGCTGCTTCCAGGAGGGGCTGGAGGGAGGGCAGGGGTGTGGGGCACCATCCCCAGAGGTGATGCTGCCAGGCCCAGCAGCCTTTTCAGTGCATGGCCCAAGAAGTCAAGGAGAGGACTTGTGCCCATGGCCACTGCAGGTCAAGACAGAATCCAGAGGGGTGTTTGGAACCAAAGAGGTGCGAATGGTGTCCCACAGTGGGAGGGTTTCCCTGGGTGGGGGCCCAGGGGAAGTGTAGGCAGACAGACATCTCAACCAGGATGGTACCTGGAGCCTTGGCCTCCCTGAGCCTGTCACAACCCGGACCAGACCACAAATACTTTAGGGAAGGGAGAGTTTGTTCCCACTGTGAAAGGTGCAGAGGTGACAGGATAAAATTTAGGAAGGGAGCAAGTGTGTAAATGGTGCGAGGACACCCTCGATTCCACGGTGTTGTGACATCCCTGCACGGCTGGTGGGGGAGGAAACCTCGCAGACCAACTTATGTAATGGTTTAGCAACACATTGCAGTGTGACCCGACTTGTCACAGCAGCCCCTGGTGAGGGGAGCAGGGAGATGGAGGTGATCACACCACAGTCCCTCGGGACAGATGGGGAACACGGGCTGTGACCGTGGCCCTGGACCCCCGTCATGTCAGACAGCAGGTTATGTGCGGCCACGTGCCCACACCACGTCTGGCAGCACCACATGCTCTGCAGGGAGGTGCAGGCACTCTTGGCAGCAGTGCTGACTCTTCCCTCCCCTGCAGAGCATCGTTCCAGTGCAGGGCTTTGGGAAAGGGCCAACTCTCTCCTGGGGGGAATCAGGGCCAGCATCACCAGCCAGGAGAGGGAGGGGATTGTCCCACTCTGCTCTGACCTGGGGCGGCCTCACCTGCAATATTGGGGCACTTTGGGGCACTGCAATATAAAGAAGATACTAAACTATTACTGAGTGTCCAAAGGAGGCCATGAAGAGATGAAAAGCCTTGATTTGAAGCTGTGTGAGGACACCGAGGGCACTTGGTGTGTTCAGCTGCAGAAGAGGAGACTGAGGGCAGACCTCACTGCAGTTCCACCTTCCTGGGCAGGGGCAAAGGAGGGGCAGGACTGAGCTCTGCTCTGGGGGGACCAGGGACAGCACCCAGGGAATGGCCTGGAGCTGTGTCAGGGCAGGGTCAGGTTGGATCTCAGGAAAAGGTTCTTCCCCCAGAGGGTGGTTGGGCACTGACCAGGCTCCCCAGGGCAGTGGGCACAGCCCCAAGGCTGCCAGAGCTCCAGGAGGGTTTGGATGATCCTCTGGGGCACAAGGTGTAACTCTTGGGGATGGGCCGGTGCAGGGCCAAGAATTGGACTCCATGATCCTTGTGGGTCCCTTCCCACTCAGCATATCCTGGGATTCTGGGATTCTGTGAGAGGGTTTTATTTCTCCCCACACCCTGCAATAGGGAATCCTGTCAGAGTTTGATCCCAGCTTAAGCACAAAGACACTGTTTGCCATTGGCTTGGATGTCCTCTCATGGGGAGGATCAGAGCACTGATCCCCAGCCTGAGCACTGGGATTTCTGGTGATGCCATCTCACTACCTGTCCTCCAGGCCCGGCCTCTTGCCTACTCTAATTCCAGGAGGATTTGTCTGCAACTGCAGAATCCTCTCCAGATGAAAAAGTTGTACTGACCCCAAGCACAGAGCGTCCTGCACTGTTAACCCCATGGGGCACCGGTGCCCACCAGGAGCTGTGGGGTTGACAAGTCACACTGAGGCCATGCTCATCCCTTTGGAAAAGCAGCTGCTGGAGGACTTTGCTTCTCCACCCTCCTTGCTGTCCTGCACTTGGGAAGGCTCTGATGCCTGCACAGCACCTGATTCCTCCCTGGAGCGAGATGCACCAGGCCATGATGATGAAGACCCTCCTCCATCAATGCTCAGGGCTGTGGTCTCCCACCTGCAATCCTTGAGGAGCCCTGGACAAGGAGGAGAAGAGAAGATGATTGAGAAGAGAACACAGACAGACTCCCAGGTTACTCCCAAGATCAAGTGAGTGGCACCAGACTTCCCATTAGGAAAGGCCCTGGGATGCCATGGACTGTTGTCCTGCACCACACTGGGGGCACTTACTGGGAGCATCCTCCATCCCACCCCATTCCAAAGGCCCAGAGGTCCTGTGGTGCCAGGGGCAGGCACCAGGAGTGGGGATGAAGAGAGCACATGGATGTCAAGCGTCAGGGAGAGGTGGTTCTCACAGGATGTTATTTACTCACTTGGCATCTACTTAGGGGTGCAGGGAGGGACTCTGATGACAATAATAATCCCAAGATAACCTAGAAGCTCATTCTATCTCCAAAATAAACTAAGAAACCTGCTAAATAAAAACTGCCATGAACCACTCAATAGATTCATGCAAGTCGTGCTACTAACATCATTTCTGAAGGGTATGTTTTATTTTAACA
The DNA here is from genome assembly GCA_013396775.1 of Cephalopterus ornatus. Lineage (NCBI taxonomy): Eukaryota > Metazoa > Chordata > Aves > Passeriformes > Cotingidae > Cephalopterus > Cephalopterus ornatus. Next base: position 141,359 of record VZRE01006636.1, read on the forward strand.
GTGAAATATAACACTAGTGGTTAGAGATACTATTTGAGGCTAATCAGCACATGTCATGCAGGGGTTCTCTGTTTCACTCATGCCTGCTCTCCAGGACCAGTCCATCCTGAACTGGGTTTTCAAGATGGACAAGTATTCACATGTTCCCCTTCAGACTGAACAGGGATAAACAGATTTTTCAAAGTGAAATTATGACCTGAATTTATGAATCACCATCAGGTAACAGTGCTAAAGAAGAGGCAAAGGGTCTTCCGTGACAGTCAAGAAGATTTACAACCATCCAAGTCGTGCCTGCACACTGGGTGCTGATCCTTGCATGGCCTCTGGGTCCCTCTTGCCAGGTCACACCTTGCAAAAATCCACAACTGGAAACGTACTGAAGCACCAGTATGATTTTTATTGTTCTATTCTCTATGTGTGGGGGGTTGTTGGGCTGCTCTAGGAAGGCCAGCATTGCCAGTCCAGCCCCCGCTCCCCATGGGGAGCAAGCATGGATTGGGACAGCCTGACCTGGCTCCCACACCAGCTCCAGGAGCTCAGGGCAGAGGAGGTTCACACCTCTCCTCGGCCTTGGTTTAAGGACACAATTTATTCCACCTCCCAGCCAGTTGGCTGAGCTCCTGCTCCACATCCCAGCGGCCCCAGGCACCGCAGAGGGACTTGGTGACACTCCCTGGCAAGTCCAAAGTGGAGTTGGAAGCAGAAACAGCTCTTGGCCCTTAGTTGGGGTCTGATGTCTTGACCAGGGCACAAAATGAAGGAGGACAAGAGGAGGCTCATCCTCCAGAGTGCATCCCTGCCCTCCTGCCATGCTGCTGGAGGACAAACACACCCGGCCCTGGTTTATCGTGGAAATGACTAATAAGGTGCTCCAGGCAGGAATGTCCCACACAGCCGTGCCCTGGTGCAGAGAAAGGCTGTGCTCTGTGGCAGCTCCTCCTACCACCTGGTTCTAGGCTGCCAAAACCCAAGCAAGATATGTCATTGTCGAGGGAGAAATTAGAAGGAGCTACTAGAGAAGGTCCGGTGGAGGCCACAAAGGTGGTGAGGGATCTGGAGCATCTCTCTGATGAGGAGAGACTGCAGGAGCTGGGCCTGGTTAAGCTGGAGAAGAAAAGAGTGAGAGGAGATCCCATCAATCCACACAAATACCTCCAAGGATGGTGCCAGACTCTTTTCAGTGACAGGACAAGGAGTAACGAACATAAACTAAAACACAAGAAGTTCCACCTCAACATGAGGAAGAACTTCTTTCCATGGAGGTGGCAGAGCCCTGGAACAGCTGCCCAAGGAGGGTGTGGAGCCTCCCTCTCTGGTGGCATTCCAAACCCACCTGGATGTGTTCCTGTGTCACCTGCTCCAGGTGACCCTGCCTTGGCAGGGCGTCGGACTGGGTGATCTCCAGAGGGCCCTTCCAACCCCAACAACTCTGTGATTCGCTGACATCTCCCTTTCCCAAGTCTTCTGCAGGATGCAATGAGCTCCATGTGTGGGTACTCGTCAGTGCCCTGCAGGACAGGCAAATCATGAGAGACTCAGGTTTGGAGGGACTTTGGGAGGCCCTGAGCCTGACACTACATTCAGAGCAGGGCTTGGGTCACTCCAGCCCTGGCCCAGTTGAGCTTTGAATGTCCTCAGTGAAGATCCCATCCCAAGCCTGCACATCTCTCACAGGAAAACCCTTCTTGTTCCGTACACTTGAAATTGTCCCTGTTGCAGCCTCTGCACGCTGCCACTTGTCCTTTCTCAGTGCACCTTGGAAGGCTCTGGCCCTTCCCCTTGCTGGAGGAAAACCACTGGATAACCTCTGCTTCTCCAGGCTGAAGGCACCACCTCCCCCCATATGTGGTGTTCTCTGGCCCCAAACATCTTCCCTGAGAAGGGGAAAATGGGTTTTTAGGTTTAACAACAACTTCATGGACTTGCAGAGTCTTCCACTGCACAGACTAGGGGTGAACACTGTGCAACCAAACTGGCCAAATATAGTAATTTCTAACTACAGAGTCCTTCACAACATCCAGGGGACTGCATATCGCCCTGGGAGGGGGTGGGAATGGGTGGTCTGAGAGCTAAAACACACCTGACTCTGGGGTCACCACGTCTGTGGGCCATTTGTGCAGAACTCTGGACTCCTGATGTGCAGTGGAAGCCTCCAAGGTGGCAGAGGAGGTTCACCACTTCTGTGACACCAAAGTGCACTTCCTCTTTTCTTTAAAGGCACGGCAACTGAGGTTGGAATACACATAATTTCGCTAGAATCACGTCATTAAGGACTGTTCTGCTGCTTAGAAATGACTGAAAAATATCTCACCTTGCTTCTGTAGATCAAAGTGTTCCTCTTGTAATCAAACAGGCTGGCGTTTGTACAGGTGTTTGACCTAGACACTCAGAGAGGATGTTTCAGTAGTTACCAAGCAGCAGCTGTCCTGAATGATTTTTAATCTCTTAATTTAAGTCAATTTGACAAAATACAATACAATTTAGAGCTTTCTGTGCAGAAACTGGTTTTAACACAAGTTTTTTTAGACACTTCTATCCCACATTCCACTTGAGGCCTCATGTCCTGGAAATTTCCCGCCGTTGTGGGCAACTGAACAGAAGGCAAAAGGGCCCCTTGCTGTAGCTCAGCAGCAACTTTGGAAGGAGGTAACCTCCTTGGGAAGGGAAACTACTTGTCCTTGGCACAGCACATGGCATCCAAAGCATTTACTGTGGCCGTGGGAAGCCAAGGAGGACACATTTGCAACTCGGACACTTTTTCAACATTGCCAGTACAAAAAGTCCTGTCCCAGTGGATGGGACAAAGAAGTATCGGCCAAGGGGACTCCCACCCACCCCATGGATGTCCTGAGGGTCTTCCCTGCTCAGCAAGAGTGGAAGTGTCACCACAGGTAATGCAAGAGGGACAGAGACTGGTCCTTGGGCAGGCAGCATGGATGGGGTCCTGATCATCCTGCTGTGGGACATCCCCCTTCAGAGCTGGTTGTATCTGCAGATCCCGCTCCCCAGTCCCACGACATTATTATTGTTCTCAGAGGGATTTTTCCTGTGTGACTCAAGTGTCAGAAATAATTGGAAGGCAGCGGTGGGGTGGGGTTTTTACAGCATGAAACCCAGGCTTTGTCCCGGAGAAAGATGGGTAGAACAGCTTGTAACAAAGCTGGAGAGTGACCTGATAGTGGGGGAGCCTGGGTGGGACTGGACTTGCTCCCTGGAACCCCTTCCTTGGCAGCACAGGTACCCCAAGAGAGATAGGTCACACTCATGAGACACCAGCAGAGGATCCATATGTGCTCCAGTTTTCTCCAAGGCCCTCAGAAACCCAAAAAGCTTAATATTCCCAAGACAGCAGCTGGAATTACCTCAACAGCACCACAGAATCTTCCCTTGGTGCCTGGCTGTTCCCACATGGAAACATGAGTGTCCTGAAGGCTCCACATTGTCCCAGGGTCTCACAGCTGATGTTGCTCCGGGTGCAGGAGGCTGCACCCAGGCTTTCACCTGTCCTGGCTGCTGGGGATGGTTCATGGGAAGGACAGTTCCTGGACTCTTCCTAGCCCTGAGAAAGGGGCCTTGAGGGGGGAAAAAAGCAGCTGTTGATGATTTGAAGCAAGTACCTTTTACCCCATGGAGCCTGCAGCAGTGGAAGTCTTTAAGGAGAAGACAGACACCCCATTTGAGGCAAGCCCAGTTGCACTGGAGCATATAAAGGACTTGTTTTGCTTTCTTCCCACCCTGAAATGTTAAAATCCTACCTTGAGCACCCCAGACTCCCTCCAGTGCAGAGGGCCAGCAGCCAGGACAGGGGCACCTCCCAGCAGAGACAAGGGGACAGGGAAGCTCTGGGTATCAGCTGCAGGACCAGCCTGGCAGTGGCCAGCCGTGCCCTGGGGTGTGTGGTCCCCTCACGCTCCTCAGACACTGCCCAGGGCTCTGGGCTGGCCCAGGGCTGTGCACAGCTCACTGTGCCCTGGCAGCCAGGAGGGTCAACCCTGTCCTGGGGGGCATCAGGCCCGGCATCACCAGCCAGGCCAGGGAGGGGATTGTCCCGCTCTGCTCTGCCCTGGGGCAGCCTCACCTGCAATATTGGGGCACTTTGGGGAGAGTCCAAAGGAGGGAATGAAGTTGGGGAGGGGCATTGATTTGAAGCTGTGTGAGGACACTGAGGGCACTTTGTGTGTTCAGAAGAAGAGACTGAGGGGAGACCTCACTGCAGTTCCAGCTTCCTTGGGAGGGGCAGAGGACTGAGCTCTGCTTTGGAGGGACCAGGGACAGCACCCAGGGAATGGCCTGGAGCTGTGTCAGGGCAGGGTCAGGTTGGATCTCAGGAAAAGGTTCTTCCCCCAGAGGGTGGTTGGGCACTGACCAGGCTCCCCAGGGCAGTGGGCACAGCCCCAAGGCTGCCAGAGCTCCAGGAGGGTTTGGATGATCCTCTGGGGCACAAGGTGTAACTCTTGGGGATGGTCCTGTGCAGGGCTGAGGGTTGGACTGGATGATCCTTGTGGGTCCCTTCCCACTCAGCATATCCTGGGATTCTGTGAGCCTGTGGCTCTGTGACTGAGCAGAGAGGGATGTGCAGTGGCAGGTCACTGCTCTCTGCCTCAGCCAAGGCTGCCACGCTCCTGAGCATGCCCAGGCTCTCCTGGCAGCACAGTAACTGTGCCAGCAGTGTCCCTGCAGATGTGCTGGCTACAAATTCCTGCTGCCCAGAGATCCCCAGGTCATCAGCATGTGGCTGACTCACATCTATGATTGTGTTAAAGGCAACGAGCTCCTCTCTGGGCTGGTTTTCTAGAAGGTGGCTGGGGAGGTGGTGCAGCCCTGCTGAGACACGTTACCTCTCCCCAGCCTGGCTGCCCTTCGGACCGGGGCTTCTGGAGCTGAGTTGCCTTGCTGAACGAGTTTTAAAAGGCAGCTCTCAGCTCCTTGCTCTCAAACACGTGTCCCTGTAATAGAGGCAGTTTATCCTCTGCTGGAATTAAGCAAGTCAACCCTCCTCTTGCATTACCGAGCCTTTCAAGCATCGTTTGATAAGCACTGTGAGTGCAGCTCCCTAGGCATTGCCACATCTTTTGGCGTGCTTTGCCCTGCCAAAACTGAGTTTCAAGGTAGCTATAAATTAGGCTCCACGGTTGGCTTTCATCTGCTCGCCATGCATCAGGCGGGAACAAAGGCCAGAAGGTGCCACGCCAAGGCAGAGGAGCCGGGAGGGAGCCGGGTGTGGGCAGGGCAAGGCAGGCACGGGCTGCTGGGGGAAGCAAAACAACCTGAACACGCTGCTAGCTCTTCACGGGGGATGTGGGAAGCCTGGGTGGCTGCTGCAGCCCGTGAGGGAGCTGGGGCTGGTGGGTCAGGGACAGGAGGGCAAAGAGAGCACAGAAATCTGCGTTTGCCTGTGGTGCTGAGCAGTTACAGCAGCAACAGCAGCATCAGGCAAAGCGGGGACGAAGATGGTGAAGGGTCTGGAGGGGGAAATTGAGGAGAGACTGAGGGCACTTGGTTTGTTCAGCTGGAGAAGAAGAGACTGAGGTCAGACCTCACTGGTGTCTTCAGCTTCCTCAGAGGAAATGGCCTGAAGCTGTGCCAGGGCAGGGTCAGGTTGGATCTCAGGAAAAGGTTCTTCCCCCAGAGGCTGGTTGGGCACTGACCAGGCTCCCCAGGGCAGTGGGCACAGCCCCAAAGCTGCCAGAGCTCCAGGAGCATTTGGACAGTGCTCTCAGGGACAGGGTGGGGTTGTTGGGGTGTCCTGGGCAGGGCTGAAGGTTGGACTCGATGATCCCTGTGGGTCCCTTCCAGCTCAGGAGATTCTGTGATTCTGTGAGGCAGCACCGTCCCACTAAAGGGACCACACAGAGGGCAGGTGGCTGGACAGGGACAAAAGAGGGGACAAAGGCAGAGCTGTGGGCACAGAAAACAAAGGGCTGCAAAAACCAGCACCTCCAGAACCTCCAACTACTCCAAAGCCACCCCAGAGGGAGCAGCATTGCCCATTCCAGAGCTTGGGGCAGGTCAGAGAGCGGCTCCATTGCACAGGAGCGAGCAAATGAGAGGAAATGTCATTTGCAGGATAACAGAACTTCACAGGCCACTGCCTCTGGGTCTGTCATGCAAATCTGCATCTGCTGGATCACAGCAGGGTGAGGAGGAGCCCGTGTCACCTAGGAGGATGAGGGAAACTAGTGTTAGCCAGAGCAGGCACATTGTGGTTTGGTGCTCCTGGTGACTTTACTCAAGTTTCATGTCATAGAATCATAGAATCACATGAACCATAGAATGGTTTGGTTTGGAAGGGACTAGTTCTAACCCTTTGCCATGGGCAGGGATACCTTCCACTATCCCAGGTTGCTCCAAGCCCCATCCAACCTGGCCTGGGACACTTCCAGGGATGGGGCAGCCACAGCTTCTCTGGGCAACCTGTGCCAGGGCCTGACCACCCTCAGAGGGAAGGATTTCTTCCCAATATCCCATCTAACCCTGCCCTCTGGCAGTGGGAAGCCATTCCCCCTTGTCCTGTCACTCCAGGCCCTTGTCCAAAGTCCCTCTCCAGCTCTCCTGGAGCCCCTTTAGGCCCTGGAAGGGACTCTAAGGTCTCCCCAGATCCTTCTCTTCTCCAGGCTGAACAGTCCCAATTTCAGCATGATCCTTTCTGGCTGAGCTCTCGGACAGCTCTGGCCCTTGAAGGACCATGGTCCTGGGCAGACCCCCAACCCTCTGGCAGTGCCATGGCTGGGCACAGACCAAGCAGTGAAGCTGGAGGCCTCAAGAGTCCCCTTATACAGCAAGAACTGCAGCTGAGCTGCAGATGAGGAGACAAATTCCTTATCAAACAAACATCCGAGTTCCTTGTGGCATGACAGGATCTTTTCCATGGATCAAGGTGCCTCCCAAGGCTGCTGTCAGAGGGACTGAGCACACACAGCATCACCTTTGACTGAACTGCTGCTGCATCCTGGCTTCAAAGAAAACTCCTTGAACACCAGGGAGCTCCACAGACACAGCAGGGTTTGGTTCAATCCCACATCTATGGCCCACAGACCATGTTCAGTGATGACACAGGAGGCGATCAGCCCACGCTGCATTCACCTGACCTGCCTTCAGCAGGGAAGGGCCAACACGATCCTGCTGCAGTGCTTTTGGTTTGTCTTTCATGTCACCGGGCCCAGAAATAAGCCTAGGCAGGAAATGAGGGTCTGGTGGACACCTCCATCCAGCTTTGCCCGTTGCTAACAGGTCCCTCTGGGTGAGACAGAGCTGGAGAAGCTCGTGCATCTGGATGTGCTGCCCTGCAGGAAACCTGCCCTGGGTGGGGAAGAGCCCTGGGACCTGCAGCTCTGCACAAACTGCCCAAATCACCAGGGGTTCAGCTGAGCTGGGCAGCTGCCGGGCTCCCATCAGTGCTGAATCACTGCTGAGGCACTGCAGAGGGTTTAGAAACATTCCAGACTCGTCCAGTTTGACTTCTCTGCAGTGCCAATTGCAGCAGTTTCAGCCAGACCTCCCAGAGCATTTGGGGGTGACTCAGCCAGGTAAGATGAGCTTTCAGTGCCTGCACCCCTCTAACTCACCCACAGACACCCTGTGCTGGGGCAGGAAAGGGATTTAGAGGGCACTGGCAGAGCACACCAGGGACCCCCAGGGCCAGAGAGGCACTGTGAAGGCACCCATGGCACCCCAAAGCTGCCAGGATAAGGGCTTGGAAGCTGGCAGCAGTAGAGCTTCCCCCCTTGGGAGCACCAGCCCTGCACATGGAGTATCCCAGTACTCCAAGGAGGGAAGTTGCAGCCAGTGTAGATCCACGACCAGGAGAGTCAGAAAGCGGCTCCATCGTGTCCCCCCATCTAGTCCTGTGATCATCCTGTCCCAGACAGATGTGGTGGAGGAAGAGATCTAGTTTCTTTAACATCCTATGAAAAAAACAAGGAAAGCTGACCCTGTGGAGTGGATGTTCCACACCTTGTCCCCAGCAAGCCACGGAGCATCCCAGCATCCCACTGGGATCCCACTCACCCTCCCCAGAAGGGCCATGTCCCAAACCGGCCTGCCCCAGCACAAAACATCCCTCCCTGGCCAGACTGTCCCAGTGGAGGTTTTGTAGAACACTCTGGAGCTGGGACTGCCTTCTTCAAAACTGGGCAGTGCTGTACAATCAGTGTCAAATTCCTCCCTCCCAGGTGGGCAGAGCAGCTGCCCCAGGACTACTATGGACTCAGGGGACTGTACTGGGACCCATGTGATTTCCTATCTTCATTAATGACACAGACAAAGGGATTGAGGCCCCCCAGCAGGTATGCAGGTGACCCAAAGCACTGAGACCAGGTGAGCAGGTGACCAGTGCAGTGAGACACCTGAAGGACAGGGACACCCAGAGGGACCTGGACAAGCTGCAGAAGTAGCCCCTGGGAATCTCAAGAGGTTTAACGAGGCCAAGGGCTGGTGCTGCACCTAGGTCAGGGCAACCCCCAGGATCAATCCAGGCTGGGAAGGAACAGCTGGAGCAGCCCTGGGGAGAAGGACTTAGGGGTGCTGGTGGGGGAAGAGGCTGCACATGACTCAGCCCAGAAAGCCCCCGTGCCCTGGGCTGATCCCACAGCAGGGGCAGCAGAGGAGGGGGGATTCTGCCCCTCTGCCCCCTCAGGTAAGACCCCCCTGCAGAGCTGCTCCAGCCCTGGGAACAACAGCACAAGGACGTGGAGCTGCTGCAGAGAGTCCAGAGGANCTGCTGGACGAAGTCCAGAGGAAGCCACGGAGATGCTCCAGGGCTGGAGCCCCTCTGCTCTGGAGCCAGGCTGGGAGAGCTGGGGGGGGTTCACCTGGAGAAGAGAAGGACCTGGGGAGACCTAACTGTGGCCTTCCAGTACCTGAAGGAGCTCACAAGAAAGATGGAGAAAGACTTCTTACAAGGGCCTGGAGTGACAGAAAAAGAGGGAATGGCTTCACACTGACAGTAGGATTAGACTAGGTAGGTATTAGAAAAAAATCATTTGTGATGAGGGTGGTGAGGCCCTGGCACAGGTTGCCCAGAGAAGCTGTGGCTGCCCCATCCCTGGAAGTGTCCAAGGCCAGGTTGGACAGGGCTTGGAGCAACCTGGACAAGTGGAAGGTGTCTCGGCCCATGGCAGGGGGTGGAACAAGATGGGTTTTAAGGTCCCTCCCAACCCAAACCATTACACGATTCTGTCATTTCCAGGGCAATTTCACAGACTCCCTGAGTTTGAAAAGCCCTTCTCAGCCAGGCTGGGCTGGCATCAGCCCTTTCACACTCCACTCTGCTTTGTCAGCTCACAGCACAGTTGCTGCCCAGCTTCCATAGGGAATGGGAAACTGTAGAAGACAAAGAAAATAGTCTTAACTGCATTTGAGAAAAGATCAGGAGCCATGGGAGACTGGAAGCAGACACAGCATTCTGCTCCCAGATCTCCATCCTCCAGACACACAGCCAGAGCTGAGCAGGGTCAGAGAGGTTGCAGCAGGACATGTGGCAGGGTCCCACATCCATGTCCTGCCTCCCAGGCTGAATTCCTGCCTTGGTGCAGCCTGCAGACCCCTCTGCGTGGGCAGTTGTGCCTTTCAAACCCCTCTGCATGGGAGGTTGCTACTTTCTCCCCTCTCTCTGGCTCCTCCAGCAGCTACCTCCTGGTCTGCATCTCCAGACCAGTTGCACTGGCTCCACTCTGGAACAGGCTTTGGAAACAAAGATGATGTTTGTAGTCTACAGAAGGGCAATATCGTCAAAAATTTGGGGGTGACACTGCCAGGGCACCCTTGAGCTTACAGCTACCCCTGCTCTAATCTCATCACCCAGAAATGAAGAGCTCGTTCCCATGGCTCGAGGTGGCTCGTGCCAACGGCAGCTCTTAAACAAGGCTCATAGGGGCTCCAAAGTGTCTCCAGCTGGAATTGTAGAGCCTCCTGCGCTGACAAACCCTCCCTGGGCTGTCCCTGGGGAGCTCTGCAGTCCTGCAGCTCCACTCCCTGGAGATGGAGGGATGTGACCAGCTGTGGGGTGGGAAAGAGCGGGGACAGAGGGTGCTCCAAAGGCTGCCGCTCCCTTCTGAGCTCTGCCAGCTCCAGAGGGAACCGAGTCCTCTCCTGCAGCACCTGGATCCAGGAAGGGGGTGTGAACCTTGGCTGCCCGGGGTCGATCCGTCACCACCTTGCCCTGCCAGGAGCATGGGCTGTGAATTCCTGCAGCCAGAGGGGAGTTATGCTACCCAAAGAGATAAAGGACCCAGAATTCAACCTCAGGGGCTGCTCAGGACTCCCACCAACACAACCCTGGCAGGGACACACTGCAGATGCGTCAGAGCTCTCCGTGGTGGAGGCTCCCCAAGGACACCAGCACAAATCCCACACCCCGTCCTGTCCCAGCAGAGCCAGACCAGCACCCCAACACCTTTAACCCTTCTGGAGCACAGAGAGGCAGGGCTGCAGCAGCATCTCCTTCTAGAGGGGTTCCACCAGAAGCTGAGGCCCGCAGCCCTGAGCAGCTCTGTCCTGGAGGGAAGGGACTGGGACATGTGCAGGGCAAACACATGGACACGGACATTCCCAGCACGTGGCAGGCCAGGAACCTGCAGAGGAAGAGGAAGCAGGAGTCTTCTGCTCCTCAGAGCCTTGGTCTCTGTGCTGGGTGGAGAAAAGCCCCGCTAAGCAGGGCCTAAGAAGGGAAAATCAACAGTGTAAGAAGGTCCAGCGAGTCCCGAGGGCTGAGATCAGCCCTGAGAAAACAGCTTGGGAAACCACTGCTGATTTATGGGCAGACCTGATCTCACTCTCCAAGTCACCAAAGATCACAGCTGTTGTGCGTCCAAACAAAAGAATTAGTTTTACTGCGGGTTTTTTTCTGCATATCAGCCAAATACACCAACCCACCTCCTGCCAAGGAGGCTCCTGTGCGAGGACCTGCTTCTGCCCCAGCAGGATCCATCATCACGTACTCGGGGGCTGAGAGAGAATTTTGCTTTTGCGCTGCTGAAACCTGCTGGGCTGCAGCAGTGCCACACACCGCTGGTGACAGGAAGCCACAGGTCAGGGGACCTGTAGGACAGACCTCCTCTGATGTTACAGACGGCTCCTGCAGGGAAGAGCAGCCAGATTACTCCAGCTGCCCAGTTACCAGAGAGTCACAGGATCCTGGAACGGTTTGGGTTGGGAGGGATTGAAAGCTCACCCAGTCTCGCCCCCTGCCCCGGGCAGGGACATCTCCCACTGTCCCGGGGTGCTCCAACCCGGCCTGGGACACTTCCAGGGATGGGGCAGCCACAGCTTCTCTGGGAATGCCACCCCAGCCCCTCCCCACCCTCACAGCCAGGAATTCCTTCCCAATATCCCATCTAACCCTGCTCTCTGGCAGAGGGAAACCATTCCCCCTTGTCCTGTCACTCCCTCCCTTGTCCTAAGTTCTTTCCAGCTGTTTTATCTTTTGGGTTGTTTAACCCCCTCCTAACTGCAATAAAGCCAGTGAGGAAGATCTCTCCCTGCCGCCCCCACGCACAAATCACCTCCTTTTGTAGGTTTCTCCCTCACTTTATTGCTATTTTCCCGCCGCGCTCGGGCTCCCCCGGGCCCGTCCCGCTCCCCGCCCTCACGGACCGGCCGGGGCCCGCGGCTTCCCCCGGAGCTCAGGGCAGCGCTCGAGGGCTGAGGAGCCCCGGGCAGAGCCGGGGGAAGATCCGGAAGCAAAAACCCCGCCGCTTCTGGCCCCGGAGGCACAAAAAAAAGCCCCCGCTTCGGGCGCCAGCGGCTCCCGCGGCGGATGAACCCACAGAGCCTCTGGCGGCCCGCACCGGGCTCCGCCATCTTGGCTGCAGGCGGGGACAGCGCCACCATTGGCTGCCTCGGGCACGGGGCCCCGAGGATTTACCAATCACCGGCGGGAACTGGCGTGATTGACGTGAGGGGGCGGGACCTGTGACTCTGCGGGAGGCGGGAGAGACCAAGTGTGGGCGGTGCCGGGGGGACCCTAC
>VZRE01006636.1:153396-165356 GCA_013396775.1 Cephalopterus ornatus
GGGGGAGCGCCGGGCGGTGCCGTGAGGGGCTGTGGGGACCCGCCCGTGTCCCCCCGGGGCCGCTCGACGGCTCCGCCCGCGGCTCCTCCCGCGTCCCCGCGGCCTGTCCTGAAGCCACAGAGAGCCGCAGAAGGGTTCGGCTGGGAGGGACCTTAAATCCCGTCCCGTTCCGTCCCCGGGGGCACCTTCCGGGGGGCCTTGGACGCTCCCGGGGGTGGGGCGGCCGCGAACACCTGCGCTCCCACTTTGGAAAGTGGTTCCTGGGAGGGGAGTCGCCGCTTTGCTGTAATCAAAGCTCACAGGATAAAGCCGACGCTCCCTCCCTGCTCTCTGTGCTGCCCGTCCGTTCCCGGTGTTCCCTCACCTGTGCCCACCTGTCCCTGAGGAATTCCCGAGCCCTGCACTGGCTCTGCCTCAGCCCCACTCCCAGCTCCCTGGAGCCCATTTAGGCACTGGGAGAGCACAATTAGGTCTCCCCTGAGCCTTGGCTGAACAGTCCCAATTCTCTCAGCCTTTCCCACCTGCTCCAGTCTTGGACACTTCCAGGGATGGGGGGTCCCCATCCCTGAAACCCCCAGGTTTCAGCGCTGGGTCTGGGATATAAAGCACTCCGTGTGACCACAGCAGAGGGTGTGCAGGAACTGGTGCTCACATCCTTGCACAGGGATGAGTCAGCAGCTCTCAGCAGGAGCCTCCTGGTGTGCCAGGGCCTTCCCGAGCTCCCTCAGGCTCCAGTGCCCAACGCTCAGCTCCATCCATTAATCCTGGCCGTTGGTGCTTTTCAGCCAAGGAGAAAGCCTGCAGCTCTGGGCCCCCACAGGAGGAGGACGTGCAGCTGCTGGAGCGAGTCCCCGGTGAGGGGTGACCTTGCACAGCCTGAAAGAGGCTTGATCGTGATGGTCCCACTTATAACCTAAGAATCTTAAGAATTTTGTAACTTTGAAAACCTTACCTAAACCCTGATAAAAAGTAGAGAGTGAAAATTAAGGAGGTCATCAACCTGTGCAGCTGTAGTTTGGATTAGTTTCAGAGACTGTTACACTCTAAAGACGTAAATCAGTAGAAAATTGTTGGACTGGCAGGTTCAACCCAGGGCTTCCACAAGCGAATGATAGCCCTTCTACTGAGTAAAGAAAGCCCTTACTCTCCGTCTCTCGTGTGAAGTTAATGGGCCACTCTTGCCACTATATGGACGGGAAGAGCTTTCTGTCCTGTCACATTTTGCCTGAGAGGAATCTTGGTCCGTATTCAGTTTTGGGAGTCAGACTTCCCATTTCAGCACACGGCTCCTGCAAGCGAGCGACAGCCCTTTCACCCAGCGCAGAAGACCCTTACCCTTCTCTCTCTCATGTGCAGTGTGTTGGTCACTCTTGTCACTCCTTGGACAGCAAGAGCTTTCTGTCCTGGCATATTTTGTCCTGGGAGGAATATTTTGCCTTATTCAGTTTTTGGAGTTGGACTGACAAGTTCAGCTCAGGGCTCCTGCAAGAGAATGACACCTCTTCCACTGAGGTAAGAGAGCCCTTACCATTTCGCCTCTCAGGCACAGTTTGTGAGCCACTCTTGGCAATCCATGGACAGCAAGAGCTTTATGTCCTGGCAATATTTGTCTGAAAAGGAATCTTCTTCATATTCAGTTTTGGAAGATGGACTTGTAAGTTCAGCGCTCGGCTCCTTCAAGAGAACGACAGCTCTTTCCCCCAGGAAAGAAAGTCCCAAAAAGCGGTCCCTCATGTGCAGCTAGTGGGCCACTCTTGGTGCTCCGTGGACAGCAAGAGCTTTCTGTCCTGGCACCTTTCTTCTGGGAGGAATCTTGGTATGTATTGAATTTTGGGAGTTGGACTGGCAAATTCAGCGCAAGGCTCATGCAAGCATACAACAAGCCTCCCACTGAGTAAAGAAAGACCTTAGTCTTTATCTCTCATGTACAGTGTTTTGGTCACTCTTGGCAGTCCGTGGACAGCAAGAGATTTCTGTTCTGTCCCTTTTTGTCTGGGAGGAGTATTTATCCTCATTCAATTTTTGAAGCTGGACTGGCAATTTCAGCACAAGGCTCCTGCAAGTGAACAACAGCATAGAAAGTTCTTACCTGCATGTGCACTTTGTGGGCCACCCTGGGCACTCCATGGGCATGAAGAACCTTCTGTGCTGACACCTGGCAGAAATCTTCATCTGTATTGAATTATGGAGTTGGATTCGCGGTTTCAGCACAGGCCTCCGAAAAGAGACCGACAGCCCTTCCACTCAGGAAAGGAAGACTCTAACCTCTGTATGTTAGGTGCAGTTGGTGGGCCACCCTGGACATTCCATGAGCAAGAAGAGCTTTCTCTCCTGCCACCTTCTGTCTGAGAGTAAATCTTCGTCCCTAACCGTAAACGTTAAACCTAAACCCTGACACTAACCCTGAATATAAACTCTAACCCTAACCCTAACCAATCAACCAACACCACAAAACCCTTAGTACAGCTCTACCCATGTGCCACGGGCACAGTTGTAATATCAGGGCCTGTGCTCTCTATGCTGAAAGAGTGCCTGGCAACCAAAGAAAAGACCCTCCAAAACACCAAAGTGCAGGCAAAACTGATTGCCATGGGCAACCTTAACGCGAAACCCAATCGTAACCATTAATCAAACCCTAACCCAACCATAACCCTAATCCTAAACCTTAACCCTAAACCCTAACTCTAACCATAAACCCTAACACTAACTGTAACCCTAAACACTAACCCTAACCATAACCCTAAACCCTTAACCTAACCATAACGCTGACCCTAACCCTAACCCATTAACCTTAGCACACTAACCCTAACCATAACCCTAAACCCAAAGCCTCAATGCTAACATAAACCCAAACCCTAACTCTAATCATAAACACTGACCCTAAACACTAACTCTAACCCTGACCCTAACTCTAAACACTAACCCTAAACCTAACCATAACACTAACCCTGACCCTAACCCACAAACCCTAGCAAATTAACCCTAAATCCTAAGGCTAAACGCTTGCAGAGGCCAAAGTGTCCATCTCCCTCCGGCTCTTCTGCGCCAGCTGTGTAGCAGCTCCTTCCGCCTTGGGTGACAGAAAGCGCCTGATGGTGGTTAGAGCTGAGAAGGAGAGTGCAAAGCAGGAGTCTAAAGAAGCTTTCTGGCGGCACATCTCTCTGTTGGAAGTGGAAACTTTCGCCTTTACGAGCGTGAGGTGAGAGATACAGAGTGGGAAAGCCTGAATTGCTGAGAAAGACAGTGCAAGGCTCCTGCCTGCTGCCACACGAGCAGAGTGACCGAGTGTGTCCCACGATCTCTTTTGCAGCAAAAGAGGGCACTTCCCAGCTCTAGCTCCAGAAGGGAAGTGTGCCAAGAAAGAAAGCTTTCGCTGACCTCTTCCCCCCACCAACGGCACCCTTCTGTGCACCCCTACTGGAGCGGCAGTCCTTTTCGCCTTGCGGCATTGAAGCACTCCCCACCCCGCTCTGCGCTGCACGTTCTTCTCGGCGGGATGGAGCCTGAAACACTTGGCGGCTGGCAGAGTCCACAGTGCCCGCTGCAGCTCCCGCAGAGTAACAGGGGCTGGGGCAAAAGCACTTGCTGCCTTAGCCTCTGTCCCTGCAGCCTTTCGACTACACTCTGCACGCTGGGGCTCGGCTCTTTCCTTCTCACAGCGACGGACTCTCTCCTGCCTTCCACTCTTGCACATCTCTCCTGCCAACTGAGAAGGAGAGGGAGCACAAAGCAGCAGTCTGAAGAAGCTTTCTGGCGGCACACATCTCTGTACCAAATGGAAACTTCTGCTTTAACAAGCACGTGGCAAGAGAGACAGAATGGGAGAGCCCAAAGACTGCAGAAAGACAGTGTAAGGCTCCTGCCTGTTGCCACACAAGCAGTGTGACTGAGTGTGTCCCGAGATCCGAGATCTCTTTCGCAGCAAAACAGGGCACTTCCCAGCTCTAGCTCCAAAAGGGAAGTGTGCCAAGAAAGGAAGGGTCTTCGCAGATGAGCGGTGGTCTTCTCCTGGCTGGCTCGCCAAATTGATTCAAAGAAATCCTTAAACAATATGTAAAGCACAGTTTTATTACGGCCGAGGAGATGCAGGGGTTTCGCCTTGTCTGGCATTAACCTCTCTGGCCTTGCCTTTTCTTACCTGCCCCTCCTTTGACTTGCGTTGCTTTGCCTATCCCTCCCTTCCCGTGCCTTCCCATGCCTACCCTTTTCTTGCCTAACCTTTCCTGCTCCTCCCTTCCTGCTCAGGCAGGGGTAGGCAGGACAAGGTAAGTCAAAGGAGGGGAAGACAAAGCAAGGCCAGGCCAGGAAAGCAAGAGCTAGGCAAGGCAAGGAAGGGGAGGGGTAGGCAAGGAAAGGGGTGGGTTTGCAAGGCGTGACGAGAGAGATGCAAGGAAAGGTAAGGCAAGGCAAGGGAGGTGTAGGCAATTCAAGGCAAGGCAAGGGAGGGGTAAGCAAGACAAGGCAGTTCAAGGCAAGGAAACAGAGCAGAAGGCAAGGAGAGGGAGGCAGAGAGAGCAGTATGCAAGGCAAGGCAAAGGATGGGAAAGGTAGGCAGGCTAAGGCAAGCTGTGGGTAGGCCGGGCAAGGAGAGGCAGGGTAGGCAAGATAAGAAGTCAAACGAAGGGGCAGGCAAGGCAAGGCCATGCTAGGTAAGGCAAGGAAAGGCCAGGCAAGAAAGGGGCAGTTAAGTAAAGGCAGTGGGTAAGGGAGTGCAAGGGAGGTGGAGAAAGGAAGGAAAATAGCTAGGCTCAGTGTTTCAGGTGCAGAGAATAGGCCCAGTTTTCTGTTCTGCCACCTCTGGTGTAGAAAATCCAAAGCGTATACAATTTCTGAGGATTGGCTGTAAAATTTCTAGGGTGAGGCTCAGGAAGTGAATTAGAGTGTCTTTTCCTGTGAAGCAGAGGATGTAGTCCCGCTGTCTGTGGAACAGATGATCAGGTAGCATGGGGAGGTAAACTGCAGCATGGCAATTCTCTCCTGGCCCCCTCTGTGTAGGAGCGATTCTTGGACATATGCAACATTGGAGGTGGTATCCGTCTTTCAGTTCAGGGCTCATGAAAGTGTGTCCCAGTGCTTTCACAAGAGAAGGAAGGCAGCAAGGCCCAGTGCTGCAGCAGGATCAGCTCTCTGTCCTGGCACATTTTGTGTGGGAGCAATCCCCTGACAATTGTAACGATCGGGTGGGTATCCAAATTTTGGAGTTAGGCTTCTGAAAAAGGAATGACAGCTCTCTTTCTGAAGAAGGCAAGCACATAGTCTGAGGAATTGTGCTGCAAAGGATCGGGTGCCCGTGGAATGTAAGGCAAAGCAACAGTTGTTCTGTCTGGCACCTTTGGTGTGGGCGTTAATAATTTTGTCAGGTGGTCTTCTGAAATTTATTTTGGGCAAGGTAAGCAGCTCTCCCCAGTGTGAGTGTGCAGATGATATACTGCCTTGGAGAGTTAATGACCAGTAACAGCGTTCTGGCACCTCTGTGTGGGATCATCCCTGGATGTTTTCCTGTTTTGGAGGCAGAGATTGCATTTCTTTTGAGAGGGGTTCATCGTTCCTCTCTTTGGTAAGGAAATTACTTTTGGCTTTACGCACTGAGTGTTTTAGAGAGTGTCCTGGTGAATTGAAGTGCTTTTTTTTTTGTACACAGTGCTGATGAACTGCTATAATGGGAATGTAAAAGCCAAGCTGTTGAGCTTTCTGTCCTGGGCCCTTCCGTGTGTGAGCAGTCAGTGGCGAGCTTCAGTTTCAGAACCTGACTCTGAGACTGATTTTATGATTATGATGATAACAGAGAACACGAGAAGGAAAGTGTGTGGTGCAGCTCAATGCTCGCAGTGGAAGGTGGAGCCAACAACAGCTTTTTCTCCTGGCACTTTTGTGAGCCTGGCACTTTCTCCGGCGGTTTTCAACTGGAGCGTGAAAAAAATGTGTCGGCACATATAATTGGGAAGGAGTTCCTGTTACCTCTCGAGCGTGCTGCAGAATAAGAGTTTGCACGTGAAAAGGGGAAGGTCAGGCAAACCTTTCTGCCCTGACACAGTTTCTTTGAGAGTAGTGACGTTTCCAACTTAGAGAGATAGATGGATAGACAGACACTTCGGCTTCTTCGGCTGGTTTCGTCCTGGGACCTTGACTTCTTTCGCAAGCCCACACCGCCATCGTGCGGTGGTTTGCTGAGCGGTGAAAAGAGCGCGGGTACCGCAAAAGTTTCTCGTGCTGGCACCGCGTCATTTGTGTGACCGCACTCACTGTGAGTGTTCCGGTTTGGATCCCGTCTCTTCGAGACTGAAAGAATGCGGTCCTGTGTGTACGTGGGAAGGAAGGCGAGGCGTCCTTTTGCTGTTTCTAGGCTACAAAAGAGACAGCCTGGGTCAAGTGATTGATGGGACCAGTGAAAATCCATATGAAAGCATTCCATGCCTGGGCAAGACGAAAGGAACCCCAGGGTGCCTTTGGCATCTTTCGCTGACACTTTGCTGAGCGGGCTTAGACCTGGCGAGGCTTTTGTAGCCAGTGTGGGTGAATTTGCGGGTCTCTAACAGGACTGGGGGATTTCGAGTCCCTTTCGTGCCTCACTTTTGCTGTTGTGGAGGGGCAGCACTGCAGGTTTTGGGCACAGGAGAACTGCAGCTATGGATTTATGGATGTACCTGGCTGTTTCGGTTGGGTTGGTGGAAGGTGTGCTGCTTTCCCCAGACAAGACTTGTGGATCAGATGCCGGGTTGGGGTGGAAGGGCTGTGCTTGAAGAGCAACACACACAGCAAGGCAGGACTTCCCCTTCTGTCCCTGCTCTGCCTCAGTGTCTGCACGAGCCACATTCTGTCTGTCCTTACGTGGAACGAAGCGGGGAGATACGGGATTGACGTGGAAATTTGGGCCGTGCTGTTCTGGTCCGTGCTGGCACCAAATGTAGATCGATGCCAAAGTTTCTTCTCCTTCTGGACGAAAAACTGTTGTCACCAGTGGGCAGGAACGTGCTGAGCCCCAGACTGCTTATTGCATCCCTGTCTTTTCCCTGCTCTGTCTCTGGGATAAACCACCAAATCCCAGTGTCCCGCAGAGGTAATTCCCAAAATAATATCAGGGAGGGAGGGATGAACCCTGCAACACACTGGCCGGTGCACCTGAGGAGCTGTTGATAGGCAGAACCTGCAGGCCTCCCGAAATTGTTCAGCCTTTATTCCCGCAGGGAAGTGCTTCCTGGGGAAGTGCTGGGCTGGATGGAGAGAGTGAGAGCTTTGCCTCTGCCAAGGCCAGAAGCACAAGAGGCAATCTCCTGACTCAGGGCTTTATGATATGATTGATTGCAGCTAAAACAAGGTTGAGCCCAGTGTGGGTTGTTGCAGAACTGGGAGCAATGCACGTTTTTGGAAGGGGTGGTGGCCATTAAGACATTTTTTTTTTTCACACTCAGGAAATGCTTAGTGATGTGAGGTGGGGACAGTCACCATCTGCTCGTGTGTCTGCCTGGGAAATAAGGGAGTGTGGCTGAGCAAAGCTGTTGGCTGTGGAATTCTGCAGAGCTACACCCATGGATTTCTGCAGAGCTTCACAAGGGGGCAGAAAACGGCTGCGGAATAGCGAGCGGCTCTGGGATGCTGACAGTGACTTCCTGATGGAAAATTCTTAGGGAAGCTCCGGTCTGCTTGGAGGCAGAAGTGTATTGTGGATTTGCCAGGAGACCTGGAGTAAACATGGAGCAGAAAGCAAAAGCAAGAAAACATCCCTGCCTGTGTGGGCAGTAGTGCATTTCTTATGGGCAGAGTCACAAGCCTTCCTCATTCCTCTGTCTCCTGGGGAAAGCAAAGGGGATTTATTCCAGCTACAAGTGTGGGGAAAGTGGGAAGGAGAAATGAAGCCATGGGATGGCGTTTACTCAGGGTTGTGGGAGGCTGGAGAAGGGGTGATTGGATGTGGTTGCGCATTAATTATTCCCTTATTCAGCTAAAGTTCGGCCCCCCTTTGTCCCTAAGATGCTGCTCCTCCTGTTTCCCAAACAGGAACTGAAGTTTGCACCAATGCACTGGAAATTGGTGTGGTGGAGGGAGAAGGGACTTCTCCCTGGTGGATGCAAACCACCAGCCACCACCAGACATGCTCAGTGGTGTCCAGGCACCCACTGCCTCGAGTGTTCACTGCAGAGTGACCAGCCACGGCCCTGGGGATCTCTGTGTTAGCCAGCTCCAAGGAATCTGTAAGAGGGATTTGTATGTGTGAAACTAAAATTGTCACCCGTGTGAACAGGCGCTTAACCCCCGTTTCTCCAGCTCCTGTCGGTATTTGGGGGTTTGGAGACATTCCAAAGAGCAGCCAGCAGTCTCAGCTTGTCCTTTTCCACAGCTGAGCCCATGGTAGCCCTTCTCCCAGAGCCGGGAGTCAAGTGAGTCTTTGGATCTTGCCAAGGAAGCTGAAAGTGCTGATCTTTCAGCCCTGCTCTTTCCGTAACAAGCTCATTGAACCTAGGGCTCTGACTACTGAGTACCAAGTTCCTCCAGGGCTGGGATGGGTATTCCATGTTGTTTTCCTTTTTCCCTGTTCCTAAAGGAGGGAGGAGAGCCTCAGGCTCTGGGTATTTGTGCTCCCCTCCATTGACATGTCTGCAGAAGCAGAGCCCAAGAGTCCTGATTTGCATCCTCCCCTCTGCCTGTAAGCCCCAGCCAACACCCAGCCACTTCCCATGGGAGCAGATGGAGAACTGTGGAACAGATGGATTCCTGACAAGAGCTGATGGTGTAACCCTGCAGGACAGCCCTGAGTGCCCTGGGTTCCAGCACAACAGGGCGCTGGGCAAGGATGGATCCAACAAGCCAAGAATTAATCTTACCCCTCCTAAGTGCTGGTAAGAGCCTGGGGAAACACAGCAGGGCTGTTTGGACTCAGGCTTGAACTAAACATCCTGAAAAGCACAGTCTTATCTCTTAAACGCCCTCACCTGAGGTGAGATTGGCCCAGGGAAGCACAGAGCCAGTGGCACCTGGGCCACCAGTTTTCTCTCATGTGGACTCTGGCCTGGAAGTGGAACTTGCTCACGTGGATCTGCTTTAGGAAATCAGTGCCGAAGTCTTTAAAATAATTTACAGGCCACTTTCGCTTTGTTTTTGTTTTAAAGGAGCTAAAAATACCTCTTTAGTTGTAAAGCCAAATAAAAACACTGCCATCTTTCATTGCAGTTATTATACAGTAGCTGGCATTCTTTAGACAAAGCTTAAAATAACCATGAACATACCAGTGAAAATAAATGGGTGAGTCATGTTTGTTAACGCAGGACTAGAAGTATTGCTCTTGGCTCTCCTCCTGTGGAGCGTCGCCTGCTCTCTCAAGCAGATACGAGGTTTTGGCCAGACTGGTAAGAGAAAAGTTGTGATCCATCAATTCTAGGTCATCCTGAGTGGGTCCTGTGTAAGGCAGTTTTAAACTAGGGATTATTTTTTTGTTTATTTGTACAATCTTTGGCTCCGGGGTGTTGTAAATATTGTGCAGTGTGAAGTGTCAGTAGGAATTAGGCTTAATGCCTCAGTCTTTGGCTTATGAAAGCTTGATTTAGGGGGGTTAAATTATAGAATGATTAGGGTTGGAAGGGACCTTTAAACTCATCCCATTCCTCCCCCTGCCATGGGCAGGGACACCTTCCACTAGCCCAGGTTGCTCCAAGCCCCGTCCAACCTGGCCTTGGACACTTCCAGGGATGGGGCAACCACAGCTTCTCTGGGCAACCTGTGCCAGGGCCTCCCCACCCCCACATATTTCTTCCCAATATCCCATCTAACCCTTTGACTTTAAAGCCATTGCTCTGTGTCCTGTCACTATCTGCCCTTACAAAAAGTCCCTCTCTCTCCTTTTCATAAGCCCCCATTATGGTACTGGAAGGCCACGAGATCTCCCAGAGCCCTCTCTTCTCCATTACTGAACTAAAATGGAGAAACACACTGAAATATTCATCTCCAAAGCTGCTCTGAGCTGGGCTGACTCCTGCACTCCTCTGCTCCCCTTTTGTGACTCAGGGAAGACCCTGAGGCTGGATTTGAGAGAGGAGAATGAGATGGATGGTCCCAGCATGGCAATTTTAGAAGTTGCTCATGGGTTTCGGGCTGCGTGGGAGTCCATCATCTGCTTTTTGACTACAAAGACCTCATATTTCCTCTTTGGAACAAAAACTGCTGGTTGCATTTGGCTCTCTGCCCCTTGCCTGCACTTGGGCACAGAGAGAGGCCAGCAAGGTGTTATTAAAATCCCACCTCAACCATTTTTGGGGCTGCTGGAGAGGGTAGGCAGAGCAGCGGTGGAAGAGGAGAAGAGCAGTGCCCATGGTGATGTTGGGCAGAACCAACTGCCTCGATCCCTGACAAGGCCAACACCCTGTGGCCAAAGCTCTGGGAGTTTGGACCAGCAGGATGGATACTGCAGTTTTCCCTTGCACATTGCTGTCATGGAGGTTTCGGGGTGGATTAAGGAGACACCAGTGACCCCGTGTGGAGCAGCTGTGATCTCCAGGGATTAAAGACTTGGACAGCCCAGCTCTTGCTCCGGCAGGAGTTACCTTTCCCAGCTGCCTAGAGGTGACTGTCCCAGCAGGAGGGACGGCTCAGTGCTCACACGTGGCTGCATCCTGCTGCTCGGTGTCACAGCCCACCCTAACAGCACAAGCTGGGGCTGACAGTGATTGAAGCCTGGTGGTGAGAGACGGGGCTGGGGACGTGAGAGACAAGTGGCGGGCTGGATGGGGAAGGGGAAGGGGAAGAGCTGCCATGGCAGCAAGTGCAGTGCACTGGCCTTTTGTGAAAGAACAGGTCCAGGCAGTCAGAGAGGACTAGGGGAGAGACAGTGGAGCTGATGTGGAAAAAGCAGAGTGAGGATTCCAGCAAGCAACAGCTCACGGACGTTGCTGGAAGACCTCTAATGAGGCATGGAGTCTCAGCTGAACCAGAAACACAGAATCATGGAATCACAGTATCCCAGAATGGTTTGGGTTGAGAGGGACCTTAAAGCTCACCTTGTTCCACTCCCTGCCATGGGCAGGGACACCTTTCATTATCCCAGGTTGCTCCAAGCCCTGTCCAACCTGGCCTTGGACACTTCCAGGGATCCAGGGGCAGCCACAGCTTCTCTGGGCAACCTGTGCCAGGGCCTCCCCACCCTCACAGGGAAGAATTTCTTCCTGTCATCTAACCTAGACCAACTTTCTTTTAATTTGAACCATTCCCCCTTGTTCTATCACTGCATATCCCTGCAAAAAGCTTCGCTCCATCTTTCTTACAGGCTCCTTGCCATAAAATAACACTGTAATCTGCATAATCCATTTTCATCCAGGTCTGGTGCCCTGGCTGTGTCCCAGGACCCCTCCTGCAATGTCTTGAGTGATGCAAGGTGGAGCTCAGGCTCTCCCTTGAGCTTGATTTTCACTGCCTCTGGGTTTGCACTTTATCATCATCATCCTCTAATCACTAACCCATGGACTGGCAAAATGGGAAACACGGGGCACATGTTGTCCCCCTGCCCAGTCTTTATATTTCCTGGTATCAGCCTTCTCCTCTGGGGTACTTCCATGGTTTCCTCTTTTCAAGTCTTTAAATATCTCAGGCCAGCAAGAGGAATTCCTTATACTTCTAATTAAGGAAAAACCCCAGTCCAGCAGAGCTGGGTGACAATGCCTGGTACAGCACGATTGTGCCTCCAACGTGATGCTCTTTCTTACATATTGTGGCTCTGGATGGTTGGCTTGTGTTTTTCATGGCAGACACAAGGTGGGAACTACCACCTTGGGAGGAAAGTCAGGAAGAATGTGACTGAAAAATAATCTGAGCGCGCTGGTGCTTGTGAGTGACAGAAAGCATTAGGGACAGAGCTTGGCTTCATTAGAGAAGTTAATAGTGATGCATATTTATTGAGGAGGAACACATTTTGGTTATTTATGAGGGAAAGAAATGTTTTTTCCTATGAATATTTAATGAAACATCTTCCCCCCCCC
>VZRE01006636.1:165365-189673 GCA_013396775.1 Cephalopterus ornatus
CCCCCCCCCCATTTAATTCTTCCTTTGTGTTTCAGGCAAGTTCAAATGGGTCACTGGGCAGAAGGAACCAAACTCACTGCTGTGTCACATGAAAAAACTGCCTGGAGTTGTGACCTCCCCTGTCTCACGTGTTTCACACTTCCCTCTGTGGCTCTTAATGCTTCGATTTTTATTTTTTGCCAGTGTGCAAAGGGTCAGAGTGAGAATTCCCCCATCCTGCTCCTGATGTTGCCTCCAAATGGTGCTCAGGGGCTGTGAGACCATCAAAAATCTCTTCAATCCTGCAGAGATTGAAAATCACAGCTTGAGATCCCCTTCCCAGCCTGGATTTCTGTATCAGCTGGAGCTGGATCATGGCATTAAGGGCCAACAATTGAAGTGGCTCGAGGTGCCTTCCACAAAAAGAGGTTCAGCCCAGCGCTGTGTGTCCCCAAATGTGCAGCTCCCCTCAATACCAGGAAAGACTTGAAACCAGAACTCCGTAAGTAATTTTCAGTAGAAATGCCTCAAGAAACACTTCCTCTCTCCCTTCCTCCAGACTTTGATTTTTATCCCTTTGGATTTCTGGTGGTGGGTGGAGGGAGCTGCAAGAAATATTAGGGCAACCCCGCTTGGCTGGAGGCTCATCTAGGCATTTTGGGATGACGAAGTGGCCTTTTCTAAAATCCCCTGGCAAAGCAGAGGAGTAGGAAAGTTCCTTGCCTTGCCTCTAGCCCTGGCTGCCTGATTACTGCCACCCAAAATCCACTGCAGTTTGGCACCTGGGGTGAATCAGGATGAGATCCAAGTGGAATTGGAGCCTTGCCCAACGGGAGAGCGGCTCCTTCCTCTGTTTCCCTTTGGCTCCCAAACAAAAGGCAAGAAAGCAGAGGCTGCTTGTGTTGTTTATTAGGGCTATTCTGCTTCTGTGACAACGTGTTAACTGTGTGCCTGAACAGTGACTCTGCTGGATGCCGCCGCTGGGGCCTGCTAGGATTGGATTCTTCTTCCTTGCGGAAAAGAAAAATAAATATCTGCAAAGAGTCTTGTGCTTCCCACTGTCGCTCCAAGTGAGAAACGGGGGTGTGTCAGAGTTGTTCTCCAGACACCCAGGGAGCAGGAGAACCACCCAGCCCCCTGCGCTCCTTCGGGGAGCACAGAGGATGCCAGCACTGAGGATGGATGCAGTGAGCCGGCACCTCACCGTGAGCAGCGTCTTGGAGGGGAAGAACGTAGACTCCACCGATCAACTCTCGCTGCAATAAGCTCCGTGATTGCCTCCCCTGTGCTGATGCAATGGTCCGGAATCATTGGAGCTGTCTCACCAGTCAAGGCGAGCACTCTCACTCCTGCCTTGGGTGACTGTCAGCACACAACAGGCAAGGTTATTATGGGTGACAGCCTTGTCTCCCATCTCATAAATCACGCACCAGCGCAGGATCGGTTGTGCCAAAGTTCACTAAAGGCAATCAAAGACGCGTCTCTGTGCTTAGGGTGGGTTTTTTAATACGGAGAATCGTCGATGATCAAAATCCTGCCGTGGAAGAGCCTCCTTGCTCCCAGGAGCCAGCTAGTTCGGGCAGTTTCTCATCCCCTCAGCTGGCAGCATGTTTTCCTTCTGCCCTGGAGCACGATGGGGCTGGTCGGTGGCTGTGCTCAGCGCTGCACAGATGTGGCATAGCCCTGCTTTGCCCTCAGGCAGCTCTGATGAGGTTTGGCAGCACAGAAGAGCAGCCTCCAACTCCTTGCTAAACAATTTTCTTTCTACTTGACGTGGTTTGGCTGGACTGTAACACCCAGAGATGGGGGCAGACTGAGAAGACTTTCAGAGATGCGGGTGTTTGGGGACATTCTGAGTGTCTCTTCACTCCTCTTTCTCATTTGTGGCCAGCCTAAGGTTTAGTTTGTTGCCAGTAGGGATTTTTTTTTGCTCCATGCCCCTTCCCAAGCCGTGCAAATCCTTACCATTTGCTCCTGACATGGGGTTTGTCATAAAGTGTAGGAATTCCTGAGATCTAGGGGAAATGGTGAATCCGCCTCGGCTGGTCTGGGCTCGGGTTTTCTCTGTTGTGTTGACCCCTTAAGGGTTACAGACCTGAGTGTTCTATGACTAAGTCTCAGGAGGACCATGAGGTAGAAGGCTGAGATCACACCCAAATTCCACAACAACCCTCAGCACTTTGCTGCAGACTCTGCTGGGCAGGCCATACCCTTCTCTCCTATCTATAACTGAGTCTGTCACTGAAAACACTCCATTAGGAAGCTGAGGTTGGACCCCAGACAAAGAGTTGAAATTCATATGCACCAAGAATGGAGAAACTTTCTGGAAGGACCCCACTTAACAACACCCACCCCAAGCAGATGAGATGATGTTCTGGTTAGTTCTTTCATGCACGGACCCTATAGATTTCATAGGGAACACTTGCGTAGGTATTAAAAAAATGTTGATCTATGTAAGTATATAAAAGAATGGAAGCCACCAGCTCCTGGACTTGGATGAGTCTGGGTGCTGGACCATGAGTTTGAGAATGGAGCCAATATATTCAGCCTCGACTAGAAAAGGCTTCAGGGTGACCTAATTGAAGCTTCCCAGTATCTCAAGGAACTGAAAAGAAACAAGGAGAGAGACTATTTGCAAGGACCCAGAGTGACAGGACAAGGGGGAATATCTTCAAACTGACACCTGTGAGGGTGGGGAGGCCCTGCCACAGGTTGCCCAGAAATCTGCGGCTGCCCCATCCCTGGAAGTGTTCAAGGCCTGGCTAGACGGGGTTTGGAGCAACGTGGGATAGTGGAAGGTGTCCCTGCCCATGGCAGGGGGTAAAACAGGAGGAATTTTAATGTCCCTCCCAACCCAAACCATTCTATGATTCCATGATGCTTGTTGCACCAGGGCTCACACCAGCATTCCTGGATCTGGCCATGGATGATGAGGGTCACTGTCCAAGGGGTGGCTGTGCACGAGGTGGCTTCATTCGGGTTAGTCCCTCTCGGGACTGACATTCTCCTGTGGCTCTTGATAAAGGGACACCAAACACCTCAGCAGGAGGAGACACATTTGGTGTCAAAGCTTAAACGCCAACCTGCTTGGTGCTCATTGAGTGGACTTGTTAGCACTGTGTTGGACACAGGGAGTCCCCTCCTCCCTCCACACCCCTCTAGCGTGCACAAGGAAGGGTTTCACGCAGGAAATAGAGCAGAAGGAATCGAGCATAGCATGTGTTCCTTCTAAAGATAGCACATCAAAGATCCTGCCACACTCGGCATCCACAGAAACCCCACCACTCTCCCTTGGCGACAGGTCTCCCGGAGCACTGGAAGGATGCCAGGACTGGAGTTCCTGGGACTTTCCTGCCCTGCTGCAGTGGGCTAGAAAATGTATCCACAGAGCGTGAAAATGCAGGGGGTAGTGGTGGCTCAGGTGCTTACTACCTCCTGGCATTGCAGGTGTGGTCTGTGCATGAGATGGGTGCAGGGCTCAGAGGTGTTTCTGCCTTCCTGAGCCCCACTGTGTCACCTGTGTTTGTGTCACCAGCACTGACTCAGCCTCTGCCAAAGCAGAGCAGCAACCCAGCCCTGTTTTATGGCCTTGACTTGGGCTGCTGGCCTCGTGTGTCACTTAAATCAGCTCCAGGACTGACCAGAGTACGTCCCAGGGTGCTCTAAATTGAGTAGTTTGCTTTCCCTGGCCAAGCCCTGCTTTCTCTTGCCACCCTGGCTGTCAGTGTCACGCCGGCACTCCCCGCGTGCACGGAACGCTGTGGAGGTTGGCTGCCGGTGCTGTCAGGCTTCCAGAGCAGATGCAGGATCTGGGCCCAGGATTTCCATGGGATTGTTCAGCACGTTAAACCCAACCACGCTTGCTCACCTGAAGGTCTGCTGAGTCTGAGCTCACCAGGCTGTTGCTGCTCAGAAGGGATGTGGAAAAGGAGATGTGAGAGGGGCTTGTCCTCCCAGTAAATCTCAAGCAATACAGGTCACAGGATCACAGGATATGCCAAGTTGGAAGGAACTCACAAGGATCACCAAGCCCAGCTCTTAGCCCTGCACAGGACACCCCAAGAATCACACCAGGTGCCTGAGAGTCCACAGCTGCAACAGCGAGTGTCTCAGGATCTCTTCGGCGATCCATCAACCCTATTTTGCATAAAAATCTATAGGGTCTGGATTTTTGAGGGACCTAACTGATTCATGGTGTCCCTGTGCAAGGTGCTGAGGAAATACATAGCACCCACGAAGAACTATTCCCATGGGAGAAGTGGGAGCAGGGGCTGATCCTCCTTTTGCAATTAACGGGAAGAAATCAGCATCTCATATGAAAATGCCCCACAATCCCTGGTATTGTAGAGCTGCCCTCTACAAGCAGCTGGGCCATCCCTACTCCCAAACAAGATGAATCTGACAGATTCACAGCGATCCAAAACCAGAAGGAGAGAGGAAGAGACAGACCAGTGCACCTGGGGAAAAAAATAATCATCTCAAGTCACGTTAAAGCAGGAGAATCAGTTGCTGCAGGGCTGAGAGAAAAGCACTGTCTGAGGTGAAGTCTCGTAGGGTTTGATACATGTTCAGCCCTGCCTGTAGAAGGGATTTGTGCTCTCCATGTGGCTGTGGAAGTGCTGGATGGTGTCAGGCTCTTTCCAGTGCAATGGGAAGGAGCAGCCCTGGCTATGACTTTCCCTACAGGGGAAGCACAGGTCAGGGTTGGCAGAAGGCAGGAAGTGTTGGAGAAGGGAGAGAGGGACTGGACATATCCCAGGGTGTCTGGTCTGCCAGCCAAGTTATTGAATTCCCTCTCATTAGCAGCATCTGCTGAGCGTTGCTGGGTTTCCTCTTCCAGGTTTGCCAAGAAGAGGCAAGGAAACATTATCTCGCTCCGTAATGTGCAACAGCCTCATCTGAACACATTTCTGGTGGGATTTGTGGCCAACCAAAAGTCAACAGACCCTTTTCTCTCACTCCATGAGGGTACAAGTTGAGCATTAAATGCACAGCCATGTGTAAAAGCAGCAAACCTGGAACATTCTCTCAACTGCCTGCACGTGCCAAAAATTCTCCCCCGGGCTCAGCAGAGTTTCAACCAATTGCTGGATTTTAGTGTTTTCCATCCCCTGCCCTCCCAGCCTCTCCCTTTTGGGACCTAAATATCATCACCTTTGCTTTTTGCCCTGCTTTTTATGCTCAGTTGTTTTCTGAATCCAAACACAGTGCAACAAAACTACATTTATGAGGGATTAGCTGAGCTAATCCCTCATAAATGTGGTTTTACTGGGTTAGCAGAGGCAGGTCAGTGTGTGGGACTTTCTCCATTGCTATACTGAGCCAAAGCATTGGTGGATCCCTCACTGCTGGGAAGACAAGCTTTTCCTTGTTTTTAGGATTATTTTGACAAGGATTAGGAAGACAGAGTAATTGCCTGCCTGGCTCTCCAGGTTCAATATCCCCTTTTTTTACTTTCCTCTTTCTGAAACCTCCAACCACTGCAAATGTAATAGAAGAATTCTTTTTAAAAATAAATACAACGGCACTTAACAGAGCAGCCTCAGCCACTGCTGGGCTGAAGTCCCTGTGGACAGGATTTTTAAGTTTCCTGGAGCAACATGTGCTGCTGGTCCAGCACTGAGGGTTTATTGTCTGGTTAATTTTGCCTCTGCACTAATAACCCTGCCACATGCCAGGGGACAAATATCTCCCAGCCAGAACAGAGCCCAGCACAATGTGTCTCTTCATGGTGGGAAGTGGTGAGGCTCATGTCATTCAGCTCCGTGTATTCAGATCCGTGTTTGGGTGTGGGAGTCGGCAGGGTGGGTAGGAAAACAGAGGGGCTGGAATGGGGATGGGAGCTGTCACCTCTGAGCTGGGCATGGGGATCTGCCCCAGCCTGGCAGGAGGGTTTGGGTGGTGGTTTCGAGGTGGGCACATGGGAGTGGTGGGAGATGCTGTCCCCATGTGCACCAGGGACACGAATGGGGGAGGGAGGTTTGTGTGGTACTGGGGACTCAATTCTCTTACCCCTGAAATGTCATTGGCTTTCCCATCCCAAGCCGTGCTCCACATCCTAGGAGGAATGGGATGGGGTGGGATAGGATGGGTTTGGAAAGAAATGGACAGGAGAGATTGAAAGGGAAGAGATGGGATAGGATAGATGGGTTAAGATTACATGGAAGGGATGAGATGGAAGGGGTGTGATGAGGTGGGATGGGATGGGAAAGGGGTAGGATGGAAGGGTTAGGATGGAAAAAATGGGATGGAATAGAAGGGGGGGGAAAGGAAGAGGCAGGGTGGGATGGGAGGGATATGATGGATGGGAAGGGAAGGCTGCTTTCTCTCATGTCCATGGTGACTCAGCTCAGAGAGGTGAGCACTAATGCCGTTGCACAGCTGAACACATGACGGCTCCAGTGAGGTGACCGACTCCACCTTCCCCCCAACACTGTGTTCACACTGCTGAGGATCTGGAAAAACAGAGAAACACCTCTCCAGCAGGCACACAGCAGCACCTTAAAATAGAGCTCACGTATCCCCCAGCACACCTCAGCTGGGGAGAGGATGTTGGCCCAGCCCTTGGGTTGGGAATAGATCCTGCTGTGGGATGAGCAATGGTAACGAGGAGAATTCAGCCATCCCCGTGCTGAGGCCGCTGAAGTGACCTGCTGTTCACCTCCCTCAGCAGCTGGGGGTGCCTTGCAGGGCTGAGACAGCCCCCCGGTTTAGTGGTTGGGGTCAGATGTGAGAGATCTGCTCGTAGTTCCAGACCTGAGGCTGCTGGAGGCGACCCTGTGCCTTGGTTTCCCATCTCTGCAGCAAGTTTAGTACTTCCAACTGTTTCGGAAAAAAAGTGGTCTTCCGGTAGGTACGAAGACAAGACATGATGCAGGGAGGGGCAGAGCCTGGTGGGGGCTTTTGATGTTGAGTAAGGGTGGAGACTCTTCTGATGGGGGTTACCAGCATCACCCACAAGAGAAGAGGTTGTCTGGTTGCTTGCAGGACTGATGAAAGTCCCAGAGGTGTCTCCTCAGGGATTCATGGAGATCATGCTTTCACCTCCAGGAGAGCTCTCCAGCAGCTGTGGGCACCTCACGTGCTCAGCAGGACCCATGGCAAGTGGGAAGAACATCTCCTTTGTGTGGGGTCCGTGGCGGGATCTTGGGAAAGTCAGTTTGTGCCGTTCAATTCTCATCTCCATCCCGGTGCCACCCTCTCTGTGGGAGGTGGGTTTGCTTCTTTGCTGCCCTTCTGCACCCAGCAATTCACAGAGAGTCTGCAAAATGTTTTGTTAACCTGGGAAGAGATGATTGCCTTCGGGTGGAGTCTCTGCCACAGCCTGACACTGCCTATCACAGACATATGGGTGATGGAGGGAGCATCACCTGGCCCTGGCTTGGCCCTGGGTTTCCGCGTCAGGGATCTTCATCTGAAGATGCTGAACTTTGCAGGAAGGGTTTTTCTTTAGGAAAAAAAAAAAAAAAAGATTCTGGATCAGGCTTTTGGGAACGTCACTTTGAGGCAGGCAGGGCTGGTAATCAACAGTGCCAGCTCCAGTTCATTCAAGTTGCTTAATGGAATTTCTAATCAATTTTCTTAACAGCCCTGGCTCTGAATGGCCTCCTAAGGACTTGAATTCTGGAAGTGCCAATTCTCTGAGCTCCCTAGAAGGAACAAAAGCTTGTCATTCTCCAAGCAGTTTCCTTTGCAAAAAGGAAAACAAACCTCCTTCTCCGAGTTATGACTATAAAATGAACAAAAAAAAATCCAAGGTGCAAAGCATTTTGTCCTAAATCTTGTTATTAATGATGTCGGTGGAAATGACAGGCTTTGAATAGAGAGAAAAGTGGGCTGTTAGGGAGCAGGAGGATGCAGCTGGTGCTTGGACAATGGCAAATAAGCTGTCTGTGTTACTGATGAGAAATGAGAGATGGTATCACCTTCTTTCAGTGTATCCCTATCAGCTGCTGCAGATGAACACGAGAAGTTTAACCAGCTCTAGATAACACCGAGGTTAAATACACATTTCTCTTAGAGGACAGCATTCCTCAAATTGCAATTATGCTTGGGAAGGAACAAAGGGTTGTGTCAGTCAAATATTCCTGCAGCGGAGAGATTTGCATCTGATTTTAATACACACATGCAGTTCTGTAGCAGCCTGCTTGGCAACTGAAGGAGTCTGGGGGAAGACTTGGGTAAATCTGGGAGGTTTTCTGCCTCATGGAAAATATCTCCATGCTTGTCACCCCCCTCCAGAACACCAGCAGGAGTTGAGCAGTGCTGGGGCTCTGGATGTTCCCTTGGAGGAGATGGGGCTGTGTGTGTGTGTGTCTGAACATGCCGGTGAAAGGGACAGTGTGTCTGTGCGTCCTCACAACTTCCCCAAGGACAGAATTCCTGCCCAGTGAGGCGCAGAGCTGGGCCCTGTAGCATTTGTATTAAAGCAGAGCCAATAACCGAAAGCAGCAGGTTTTCTGGATGAACTTGTTCCGCTCGGCTCAGCTCCAGGGAACCACAAAAGTCGGCCTTGATCCTCAGAACTGAACCTTCTCATCCACCGAGTGATGGCTAAAAATAGCCATTTTGTCCTCACATATTTATGGTTGGGTCAGTCCCAACCACATGAGGAGCAAGAAGGTCACGCAGGGGATCTCAGCTCCTCATCCTCGGCACCACTCCTGTGTTCCCACCTTTGCCAAAGGGACTGGGAGCAGTTTGGGGGAGTTTTGCCCCCAAACCCCACAGCTCACACAACTGTCAGTCTCCAAAAAGAGGAACAAAAGGAAGGAACAGATGAGATTGTGAACGTGAAGTCAGGGTTTTTTAACACATCACCTGCATGACTGAGAAATTCCCAAGGCTTAATCCCTGGCTTCCTAGACAGGGAGAGCAGGAGAGCCTGTCTAACTGGAGGTCAGCAGAGCAGTACAAACAGAGCAACATGGAGATTAATAAGTAAAATGGGGAGAGTGGGGGATTAATGCAAGAACCAGGAAGGATTTGGTCACTGCTGAGCTTGGTCTGCTTGGATGATGCACAGAAACCCTTCCCTAGAAGAGCAGCAGCAGCAGCTTTATGGGATGTATCCAAAGTAATAGTCTCAGCATCCAACGAAACTGAAAGAGAAAAACAGAAATTAAATCAGCATCTTTTTTCCGTCTTTGTGCCACCTGCACCCAGCTGGTGTTAAAAGAGGATGAGACAAACTCCTCGTCTCAGACGAGTTTCAATCACTGCAGATTGATGGCTGTGTTCACTCCAGGATGGTGTCAAGGGCTGTGGTAAAGCCTCTCCCTCGCTGGATTGTGCAGATAGTTTTCTTCTCAAGCAAAATTGCATTTCTGAATCAAACTCTGCATCTCAAAAATAATTAGTACGAAGCTGAGCTAAGCCGTGTTTCAGTATCCAGAGGGCTCATGTGTTAAATTACTTGGCAGAGAGATGCTCCTCCTCATCTCTTCTTTAAAACTGTGTCTCCATTTCCATAATGTTTCGAGCTGAAGCCCTAAATTTTGCGGTTCAAGGGCTGTCTCTCTCTTTATGGGAGTGTCTGTAGGATGTAGTGAAATAAACTCAGCCGTGGAACAAAGAGAGAATGGGAAAAGTAATGGAGATTTTGCACTGAGAACAGGTGTAACATTGAAGGTGTTCTCCATCTCTGCTGCAAGCCAGGCTTGATGTGGGAATTACAGGACAAGAAGTTGGTTTATGTTAAACACACAGGGAAACCTTCCTGCTCACTTGTAAATCCGCGTCGTTCTAACATCTAGCCAGGTGTGGGGGAAGTGCCTTTGTCAAACAAGAATGGCTTTAATCTCTGCTTCGGGGTCACAGTTTGGGGGACATTTCAAATGAAACGGCTGAGCTCATGTCGTTGCTGTTTTAGAGGAGATTTTTGACAGGGGCAGGAATTTTCAGTAGCATGAAGCTCTTTTTTTGGGTGCTTTCGTAGCAAATCAGCTTTTCAGAGAAGCTCACTGCAGAGCACAGCAGGTGCCAAAAATGCCACCCCTCCAAGTTCAGACCATTCTGCAGGATGCTCTGATGATGCCCGTGGCACCAGCTCATGCCACAGCTGGATCTCCAAACTGTGTCACCTTCCCTCCTTCCTCTGGAAGAGGGGCAGCTGGAAATAAGGTCAGTTCCTTTCCCCAGCAAGGGAAAGAACATCAATTTGTGTGGGTGGGAGGGGGGGTGGAAGTAGAGGTTCTCCTTTAGCAGTTGGGGTTGATGAAATTGGGACTTTTCCAACCTTATTCATTCTCTGATTCCTTAGAAAAGGAAGATCCAGGATCCGGGGCAGGGGATTCAGGGCAAATGCTCAGCACCACAAGCTGAAATCTGCCTTGACCAGCCCATCCTTAAATTAAAAATCTTAAACTCACATGGTGGGGAGTGAAAACCCCCCGCCATCCATCCTTTTCCTTCTGCTTTTCCCTGTGCCCGGGGTGGCCCCAAGCTTCTTGTCACACTGAGGCAGACATCTTCACAGCGGTGGCTGTGTCCCCCCTGCCCAGCTGTCCCCACGTCCCGTGTCCCCGTGCCAGGACAAGCTTTTCTGTGGCACGTGGGGCAAACGGGAGTCTGTTCCAGTGCATGCAGACCCCAGGGTCCTGTGCTGCCTGTGTGGCTCAACAAGATCCAGAGGCTTAATAAAGTCACGGAGAGGTGTGTTGGGTATCCCCAAGTGCAGGATTTGGCCCAGATAATCCATCTGCCAAAGAACACGTTGCATCACAACCCTCAATGAATCCAGAATGCTTTATCAGCGCCGGAGCCTCCCCGGAGGCTGCGTGTCCTACATAGCTATGGAATGGCAGGAGGTTACGTGACAACTCATAAACCTGCTCTCCTTCAGGGTGACTCCACGCTGAAGTCACAAAAACACCAAACCTGCCCTGCCTGGGCTCGGCTTTCAGCCGGTGTTGGCATCACAGCTGTGTGTGCCCGTGGAGGATCCAGCTCTTCGGGTCCTGAGAAAGCAGAGTCTGGATGCAGCTTGAAAAACGGTCGCAACGATCCGAGGAATCAATCCAGGCTGAGGGCAGAGGGGCTGGAACGCTGGGAAAGGACCTGAGGGTGCTGGTGACAGCGGCTGAATGTGAGCAGAGGTGTGCCCAGGTGGGCAGGGGGCCAATGGCACCTGGATTGTCCCAGCCCTGCTGTGTCCTGCAGGACCAGGGCAGTATCCGTTCCCTGTGCTGGGCCCTGGTGGGGTCACACCTCAAATCCTGGGGTCTGTTTTGGGCCCCTCCTGACAAGAAAGACATTGAGGGGCTGGAACCTTTCCAGGGAAGGGAACGGAGCTGGGGATGGGTCTGGAGCAGCAGGAGCGGCTGAGGGAGCTGGGGGGGCTCAGCCTAGAGAAAAGGAGGCTCAGGGGGGAACTTCTGGCTCTCTGCAACTCTCTGAAAGGAGGGGGGAGCCGGGGGGGTCGGGGTCTGCTCCCAGGGAACAAGGGACAGGAAAAGAGGAAACAGCCTCCAGCTGTGCCCAGGGAGGGTCAGGTTGGCTCTGGTGTGTATTTCAAGGCCAGGTTGGACAGGGCTTGGAGCGACCTGGTCTAACAGAAGGTGTCCCTGCCCATGGCAGGGGGTAGAACAAGATGAGCTTGAAGGTCCCTTCCAACCCAAACCAGTCTGGGATTCTGCAATACTGTTTGTTTGGGACCTCTTCAAAGATCAGGAGGAAATGGGTGGTCCCAGCCCAGGAGAATCCCTGTAGTCTCGTCTGTTACCCGTGTTTGGGGACTCAGGAGACAAAGAGGCTGCAAACTTGAGTCAGCAGTGTCCCAGAAACCGCAGCTGACCTGTCCTGTAGGTTTTATTAGCCAGGGTCTTGCATCCTGGCAAGAGTCTCTTCTGCGCTTTCCCACAGTATGTCCTATTAGTCATCCCTAATTATTCAGCTCTAGTTGAGCAAAGCTTTGTCTTCGTCTTTTTTCTTTTCTCTCTTTTTTTTTTTTTTTGTTAGCCTGAAAACCTGTATTTAAATAAGAAAGGGAGGGAGGCATTTTTAATCCCAGCTGGATAATTCCTAAAATGCATAGAGGTAAAGCCTGATCAGACAGATGCTCTGAGAACATGCTGGTACTTTCCTCAGCTGCTTTGGGTAAATAAAGCAGGGCTTGAGTGCAATTTATGCCAGGCTCTACCTTGCTCAAAGCCCCTTGGACAACATTCACGTCCTTCCTGCGGGATTTGTGGCACAGGACTGTGTTGGGATGTTTGTGAATCCTTTCTGGATTTGCATGCTTTGTTTCCACCCCAATCCTGTTGTGGGTACACCTCCTGATGCCTCTTCCCCCATCTTGCTGTGTGAAGCCCAGGAACTGTGATATTTGGGAGGTATTTGGGGAAGCATTTGGGATCAGCAGAGAGGGATGACAGAGCTCACAGGACGTGGTGGCAAAGGGGTTTTTATGGAGGTAAATTCAGAAGACAAACTGGGTAGATTTGGGGCTATTTCTTGAGTAGGAAGTGAGATGAAGATGTGATTCAGCCAGAAACACCCAGCAGTGACCACAGACTACACCTTGCCCCCTCACTGGAGGAAGGAGTATGAAATACTCTCTGAAACAGAAATAACATATGTGAAATCCCAGTATGAGGGTCCAGACGCCAGCAGATTTAAATTCCTGACTCAAGGCTACATGGAACGTGGTGGCAGAGGCTTCCTGCAGCCTGTTCCACTCGTATTCATCGTGGGCTCCCTCTCCATCCCGATGATTTGAGCTGAGGAGGCTTAGTCTTGCCTTGTAATCTTGATTTGGAGTTTCATTTTGAATTACTTGAGTCTCATGTGCCGTTACAAATTGATTCGTTTTGCCAAGAACTTGCCAAATGCATAATGAGGGTCTAAATTGGGCCGTATGTAACGAGGCAGAGATTTAATTATTCCAAGCACTCCCGCTCTGACAAAAGCCTCAGTTATTGCTGTCACTTGGGTTTTGGGACCTTCCCTCACACATCCACACACACAGAGCGGCATTTCATGCTTTCTAGAGCCCGCCCCATTATTTATCATCGTTATAAACATTGCTATTTTCACACATGAGCGCCGGGCTGGGAGTTCACCCTGCAGGGATTTGTATTAATGAGAATCAGAGCAGCTTTCGTGGGGGAATCTCTGCTCCATCTCCTCCAATCCATTCACAAAGTCTGTGTGGCATCTCCTAAAGACCGACGGCAGAACCGAAAAATTAATCAAGTGAAGGGGCTATTAGCGACAGCACATCAAAGAGAGATGGAAAGTCTTCACACCATCAACAAAAAAAAAAGCTTTTATCTCTTTCTAACAAATGCGAGAATCCAGACACAGCCCTGATGGGGTCTGAAGTGCCATTAGAGGATGTGAATAATTATAATTGCTACCCCTAACCACATCTTTCCTCGATTTCAGGGCATTCCATGAAGCAAGGTCGATACCTGTACCCTGTTTTACAGATGGGGAGACTGAGGCACCACAGGGCGTTGCGGAGCCTCAAGGATAAAGGGGAGGGAACACATGGTTTAGTCCTTTTCCTCCCAAATTTTCTGCATCACCTTGGGAAATAGTCCCAATGTCACCTGTTTCATGGACTAAGGAATGGTTTCCTGGACTCCTGAATGAATCTATTTTATGGATTAATGAACGATGGGATAACCCAGACCCAGATGTGGGCACTGGATCATGGAATCCTGGAATCCTGGAATGGTTTGGAAGGGACCTTAAAGGCCATCTCATTCCAGCCCCTGCCATGGGCAGGGACACCTTCCACTGTCCCAGGTTGCTCCAAGCCCCGTCCAACCTGACCTTGGACACTTCCAGGGATCCAGGGGCAGCCACAGCTTCTCTGGGCAACCTGAATCGAGCCTCCTGGCTTTTCCCTGGCCCTGATCTGCAGTCCAGGTATCTTTAAATGTTGAAGCACCCTCCAAAATACAGGTCCAGGACCTCCTCCTGTGGCTTTATCGTTGTCCTTGAGTCGGACGGGGGGAGGAGGTGGTTACATTATTGCTCACATCACATTTTGGGGCAATCCTGCTAACTTTGGAGCTCAAACCCTCCTTTCATCTCTTTACTTTGGATCCAGAAGAGCAGAGATCAGGCTCAGGTCCAAGCCTCCCTATCTGCTCCACGCTGCAGATCCCGGTAGCCCCAAGCTTTTCTTTTCCCAGCTCCCTCGTGATGAAATGTCACCGGTGCCACGGCTGGCATCAGGGCTGCGAGCTACCGTGAATCATCCTCATTAAAAAGCGTTTCAATTCAGACCACAGAGATGATTCTCACCTTCTTTGCTGCCATTAACAGAGCTATTAAAATCTCCCGTGAAAGGCAGGCAGCAGATGACGAGCACAGCCACGTACAGCCTGAAACCCTGTTACAGAGGACAAGGGGTAAAAACCACATTTTCTCCCTCATTCCCCATGCCAGGGCCAGGAGAAGGAGACTGGACCTGCTGGAGGCATCTCCACCTGAAAGGAGATGATTTCTCTAACCGAAATTATTTTGTTGCAAGTTCGGGGTCGGGTTCTTCTCCCAGTGACAAGACGAAAGGACACAGCCTGAAGCTGTGCCAGGGGAGGCTCGGGTTGGACATCAGGAGGAATTTCTTCATGGAAAGGGCTTTGGAAGGCTCTGCCCAGGGAGGCGGTGGAGTCGCCATCCCTGGAGGTGTTTAAAGAAAAGGCTGGACATGGCACTCGGTGCTCTGGGCTGGGTGACAGGGTGAGGCTCTGTCACAGGTTTGACTCAATGATCTTGGAGGTCTTTTCCAACCTAAACAACTCTGTCACTCTGGGATGACATATGGAGGCTTCTTGCTGGGAACGGAGGGACTTGGCCTTAAGGCAAAGGGGCTCCTGGGGAGGTTTATGAGTGATGGTTGTCACCTGAAAGTGGGTGGATTGGGAAGAAAGGTGTGTGTAGGGTGTGTGTAAGGTCTATATGGCCAGCAGAGCTTCTTCAGCACCCACCATGTCCCCAGATGCACATTATCCACCTCCCCTGGGCTCTGGTGTCGTGTCCCTGCAGTGCTGAAGGTGGTCCTGTGTGTTGCAGAAACTGGAGGATGTAGCAGGATTTCCCTGCTGAATGTTGGCTCATGCCAACTGTTGAGCAAGGAGGGGGTTTTTTGGGTTGGTTTTCCTCTAATAGGCGCTGCCACCCTCGTGCATTTCTCAGCCGTGAGTCACAACTCATCCTCTGCTTTTCCCTCTCCCTGACATCTCCAGGCACCTCATGAGATTTTTAGAAGATAGCAACAATATTATCTTAGGCAGGGTTTTCTCTGTCTCTGTGCTGCAGGAGGCCTGAAAATTCAACGTCTGAGCGAAAAGTGAGGGTTTTCCATCACTGCTGGGTGACAGGAGTTAGGGTGAGCAGAGAAGGAGCCCAGCCCAGATGTGACCACAGCGGGCGAGAGCAGCGTTACCGTGTGTTGGGGGTACCTGGATACTCCTCATGATGTGCCAAATGCAGGAATCAAAGGCAGAAATAAATCCTGGCAATTAATAAAGCGTTGTCAAAGTCACTATTTTAGTAGGAGGGTGTCACAAAACTTTGATGCCGGGGAGGTGGAAAGCTGCAGAAGCATGTCCTGGTGGGGAATTCCACGACATCTCCTCTCCCTTCCCAGGATGCTGGAAGCCATCCCTGGTCCTGCTCCCACCGGCATCTCCACCCTCTGCCTCGGCTCTGTACCCACCACTCAACAGTCAAATTGACTTTGCCTTTTTCTCAGAGCTTTTGCTTAGGGTAAAATCAAGTGATTTCCTCTCTCTTGTGCTGTTCTGCATCTCATTTTGTGCTTCCCCAAGAGAAGAAGGGAAACAAAGCAGCAGAGAAAGCACCAGATTTGCATCAAAAAGGAAAGGAAATGTCAGACAGAAATAAGGTCAAAGGGGAGAAGAGACTTTTGGGGAGAGTTTCCCTTCTGAGAAGGTTTCCTCCCCTTTCTTGCCATCTCCAGGTTTTAATAATTTCAATATAAATATATTTGCACCAAAAACCTTCCATCTCATAGTAATTTCTGTTTGCAATGACTTCTGTGAATTCCTGGTGGGCCTTTGGAACAAAACTTTTCCTGGACAGCCACTGCTGATTTTTTCTTTTTTTCACGTGTTCATTTATAATTAAGGCTTCTTAGTTACTTTTCTAAGGGCAGGGCTGAAGGAAAGGAACGGTGAGGCTCATCTTTTTCTGAAGGGTGAGCTGCAAAAGCAAAGCAGGCAGTGATTCAGCATCCTCTCCTGCCTCTGCTGCCAGCAGAGCTGTTGCTGGGGTTACTGTCACAGGTGACAGAGCAGATCAGCCCTCCCGGTGTCCCCAAGCTGAGCCACCACATGTTTTTGCTAATACATCAAAGAAAAAAAACACCAACGGCAGGCTTCAGAAATCCCCTGCTCTTTGCCCTAAGAAAACACACCCAAATTTCTTATATTGCCATTTGGAGCTTTAGAGAAATGGAAAAGAGGAACTTCGGGTGTCTTTGGGGGCTGTGTTAAGAAAAGTCATTTGAGTGGATTTTGAGATGACTGCGGGCAGAATTCATTTGTTACTGCCTGGCAAAAAGAATATGGGTCAGGAAAATGAGCCTGGCCCGTGGCACCCACGGGTGACCTCCCGGCAGTACCATCACCCCTCCCACCTCCTGGTCCTGAGGAGAGCACTTCAGAAGACAAAAAGCCACTCATCTGCTCCTCCTCATGTCTTTTTTGGCCCATCCCTCCTTCCAAACAGCACGTTGGGATTTCTAAGCCGGTTTCAGGGGGAATCCCCAGGACTGTTGAAGCTAAAAAGCAGGAAATCTTATTAAAAATAAATCAGAGGGTCGAGCTGCAGAGCTTGGACCTTTGAGCTCTTCACAGACAAATCCCTTTGCTCTGAATTTCTGCTGGTTTGGGTTTCCCAGCTAGAAATGAAACCTTTGCCTAACGGCAGGGAAGCTTTAGGGAGCTTCAGCTTTACCTGCAGGCTCTGCAGACCTTTCAGCGTCCAGATGTTACAACTAAATGCAGCTCTACCAGCGTCCAGATGTTACAGGTAAATGCAGCTCTAGCAGCTAAAGCACAGAAGAACTGCCAGCCTGTGTTTGCAAACAAATTCATCTCCCTGAACAGAACGACCTCCCCCAACAACCCGAGGGAGGGATTTCTGTGACAAACCAAACCAGCACTGGTGATCAAGGGGTAGGGTGAAGATGGGGAGGACAGACAAAAAGGCCTCGAGGCAGGAAAGAATTTCCCCTGGATTTCCAGTTGGGAAGTGAATGATGAATATTACCACTTAATGCAGGGTGAGGTTTTTTTTTTGCTCTCAAAGCACTGCCCAAACATGAACTAATTAACTGAGGCCAGGAAGCCGGGGCTGCACTAATGTGTTTTGCCTGCTGACCTGTGCAAGTTTTAATTTGCTATTTAGTCATTTCCTTTGAGGCCAAAAGCCTGAGGATGGTGTCGCTGGGGGTGCAGCCCTCTGGAGCATCCAGAGCTCTGTGTCTTGGCTCTCTCATTTCAGCCAAGCATAGTCACCCTCTTTCTTTCCAGGACTTTGTCAAACTCTACTGGAAGTTTGGTGTCTTCAGGATAATTCTCCCACAGTGAGTTTGCTCCTATGTTTGTTAGAAGCCATAAAGATGAACTAAAAAAGGGGATTTTCTCTCCTATCTCAGTTCCCCTGCATGTTCCCTGTTTTAACCACCAGCAGTTCCTCATGGTGCAAAAGCTGTTGTGTAATTTTGGTGGAAGCAGGAGAGTCCCCTCAGTTTGGTTTTGTGGGTTACCATAGTTACATGAGGACTGGGGATACCCAGAGCTGGGTTGGGCTCCTCCAATCCTGCCAGTCCTTAGGGATGCTCTGGGGGACAAGTCTTGCTCTCCAAGGGCTGCTTTTTCCCCAAGCTGTATCAAAGCACAGGTTGCCCAGAGAAGCTGTGGCTGCCCCATCCCTGGAAGTGTCCAAGGCCAGGTTGGACGGGGCTTGGAGCAACCTGGGCTAGTGGAAGGTGTCCCTGCCCGTGGCAGGGGGTGGGACAAGATGAGCTTTAAGGTCTCTTTCCAACCCAAACCCTTCCATGATTCTCTAAATGGTGGCTCTTCCCCATCGACACCCTGAGGCGTGTCACTGATAGACATCGTGTCCCACTTGAACTCAACAAGGTGGCAGTGCCTCATCCCTCATTATTTTCCCCTGGGATGTGTCAGTCAAACTCCTGCAACCTCTGATTCCATTTGCCTCCTCTCTAACACCACGTTCACTCCACGAGCAAATGAAAAACCACAAGAAAAATCAGGAGGGTTGGGGAAAGGTGGAAAAACCCAAGAGACAAAACACGGTTTGAAAGTCTTTGACAGTTTGCCAGGCGACCCAGGGGCCGTCACAGGGATCCCATGCTTGGGTGAGACAGCTCAGCGCCCTCCATCCGTCTTCTCCTTGCCCAGCTCTCTCAGACCCAATTCTTGGTGCTGGGCAGAGGAGGGTCAAGACTGGTTCAATCCCAGCCGCCCAACATAGGAGAAGTTCCTTCATTTCTCTGATCCAATTTATTTTTCTGGATACAACGGGCTAAAGAGTGGAGAAAGGTGGAGAGGGCACGTTTTAAAAATAAACACTTGAGCCTGCACAAGGGATGCTTCGTGGCACAGCAGTGACTTACAGATTCCCTGGTTTCTGTGGAAAGCAAAACCATTTTTCCTAAGAACAGGGTTGGTGGTGCAGCTGGAGTTAAGCACCAATTTGCACTGGGTATCTTAAGCATCGTCTGAAAATTCAGCTTAAAATACTGTTGTGAAGAGACAGAACCCATATTTCAGGGCAAACCGCTTCGAGCACATTCGTTTAGACAGGGAACAGTTGCTGGGTTTTGTTGCAAGGGATTCCAAGAGTTTTCCCTGCCATGGGAGGTCATTTGGACTTGCTCAGCTTAGGGAGGTTTTGTAGGCTTGTTCCATCTCACAAAGTGACTATCACCAACCACAACCAAAAGCCAATAAATCACTCAGGGGCCAAACAGCCCCACCCCAGCCCACACCACGCTTTTCTGCTGACAGAAATTGGGGTTCTCACATCTTTACCTTGAGGCTGTGCCTGGATTAACACTGATGCTCTCCCAGCTTCACCCCTAATCCCTGGCACGTGTTCCCTGGTTTTCCTCCTTCCCCTCACAGAAGCTCAGGTCGCCTTCCTCTCCCGGACAATGGAACGCTGCCCCACCGTTCCCCGGGATTTGTGGTTACATTGCTTTGTCAATGTAACCTTAGATCTTAATGATCAAATAATGCCCTGCAACAGGAGCTGTGGAGGACGTTCCGGAGGTATCAGTTTTCTGTCATTGTGGAGGCCTTGGAATGTGATCCCCATTACAGCTGAATTAGCACTGACATTGTTTAGCCATCATAATCCCACCCGGTTAATCACATTTTTAGGATATTAAAATAGGTCTAACTCTCCCTATCCTGAGTTGTAACCCCCCAGATTCCCAAAGGTTGGATGGAATTTAGCTCTGTTAAAGCCAACGGAGTCACTTGGCTGATCTTTTTTGCCCACAAAACTTGTTCCTTGCAGGCCAAGGGGTGCTCTTGCTCAATCCACAGCTTTGTGGGAGAAAAGAACCATGAAAAATAGCTCTTCTCCACGGTCAGTTATTTTGGGTTATCAGTTCCAATTTTCACTTCCCCTTTCTATTTGCAAGCAATGACAGTTCTCTGAAGATGTTCTGCCTTCAGCAGCTGGGCTGCAGCAGTCAGAGAGGTCCCAGGGTCTCTGGGGTCCTGCTAAAGAGGCATCAGTTGTCCCTACAGAACTCCCAGTGATGCTCTTCACCTGTGCCAAGGGCTCAGCAAACCGAGGATTCACACAGCATTGGATTTTCCTCCCTCTTCCAAATTTCAGTATCTTATTTTCTGCAACTCTGAGCACAGCAAAAAGCTTCTGGAGTAGGATTTAAATAGACTTCAGGTGGGAGGCGAGAAATACTCCTTTAATGTACAGATGAGAAACTGAGGCACAGAGGGATTGAAGGATTCACTCCACGACTCAGCTATCCCCAGAGTCTGACTAAGACAGAGACGGGAATAGGGATTGTGTGCTCCAGAGTTAGAGCACTAAATCCATCCTGGGAAATGAAGACTCATTCCTCATCCCCCCTGGATGGCGTTGGTGGAGAACGTGTCTTATCCCGAAGGAGAATACTCATGAGATGCTTCTGTGGCTCAAGAAGATAAAACAGGGTTCATGATTTCTGGAAATGGGGTCAGTGACCCCACCTTGGGCTATACCACCGTTCTTCTGGAAGGGTGTGAGCCTCAGGGACTGTGGGGGTGCTCCCACCTCCTGTCTCTCTGAGGCAGGTGAGAATGGCAGGACTGGCCAGTCTGGAGCCAGAAGGCTTGTTTTCCAACTTATTGCCCAATTGCTGGGTGACAGGACAAGAGGAAACAGCCTGAAGTTGTGCCAGGGGAGGCTCAGTTTGGGGAGTAGGGAAGATTTCTTTACCAAAAGGATGGTCAGGCCCTGGGACAGGCTGCTCAGGGCAGTGGGGGAGTCACCATCCCTGGAGGGATTTAAAAGCCATCTTGATGTGGCCCTTGGGGACATGGGTTAGTGGTGGCCTTGGCAGTGCTGGCTTTTCCAACCTGAACAAGTCCACGATTCTTTGATTCCATGATTGATCCAAGTTAATGCTGAAGAGTCGGGTTGATGCTGCACCATCTGATGCTAACGGTCTCTGCAATGCTGCCTGCAAAGGGCTCAGGCCGTGATTAGTGACCCGGGTGACAACCTTGAGCCTTTATCTGGAACATTTATCCGTGTTTATGAGTGGCAGAGGTTGGGCTCATGTTTCCCAGATGAGATGAGACTGGAAACCTTGCCAGGGAGTTAATACTTCTCTGCCTTAATGAAGCAGTTGAGGCTTTGCTGTGGGAGGAGAGACAATGCATTTGCAG
The DNA here is from genome assembly GCA_013396775.1 of Cephalopterus ornatus. NCBI lineage: Eukaryota > Metazoa > Chordata > Aves > Passeriformes > Cotingidae > Cephalopterus > Cephalopterus ornatus. The sequence continues at coordinate 186,257 of VZRE01006636.1, forward strand.
TGCATCGAGGTATTATTGTAGCCATGCTTGTGCTGAAAGGTTTCTGATCCTCCGAAATAAAGACGAGCAGATTTGTCCCGGATTTATCAATGGCAGCAGGGTTCCCACTGAAATGGGAGGGAGGGGAGGGTGAGATCCTGCTTGCTGCCACAGCTGGGCTGCCACACTCTGCCCGGCTGCCGGTGCTAACAGGGGACAAGGGCGGGTTTGGTGGACGAAGAACAACCCCAAAAAGCTGCTTTGGAGGTGGTGGGATTCATCAGGAAGGAAGGAAGATTTCAAGGTGAAAGAACATGTTAGGGCAGCCCCGTGGCTGGGAATAACTGAGGATCACGGGGAACATCCTGAGATGTTTTGTGCACCAATGTTCCCCTGGGGAGGGATGCTGAGTGGATTCCCCTCATGGTCTGGGTCTGGCTGTGCGAAGAGGGAAGCTCTGCGTCCCCTCTGCCTGAAAATCTGCCCCTGAGAAGGGCATTAAGGGAGGAAAAGAGACACGCTTGCTCTGCTTCTTCATAGAAGCTGCATCTGCTGTTCCAGGGCAGCCCGTAGGTCATTGCACAGGGGGATTTCTTAAATGGATGTTAGGAGTAAAATCAAATTTGTGGAGACCAGATGCAGCAGAGGAGATGGATGAAAAAGCAGAGGGAAATTTGCAGAGGGAGGTCTGAGACATCTCGCATTAGACAGCAAACCACAGCCTTGAGGAGCAGGTTTGATGCTGCACTGAGCTCTGAGCTCACAGAAAAGCTCTGTCTGGGTTGGACACCACAGAGATATCCCTTCTCCTGCCCCTGTGTTCAGAAATCCAGGGTTTGGGACTTGACCTAGACTACCTCTGTTGTTGCCTGACAAATTTTGGGCTCGCTGCAGTTCCTGGATGCAAATCCCTCCGGGGAACTGGCGGAGGCTCGTGGAGGAGGTGATGCTGTTGCTGCATCCCTGATGTGGATCCAAAGCTGGGCTGGAGACCACAGGAGAAGGCAGGAGCTGAGGGGATGTGGCTGGAGAGGAGGTGATCTGTCCCTCTGGCTGCCCTCCGCCTGCAGCTATATTGCTGCCTGGTACAGCTTAATTGGCTTTGATAGGATTACAGGGAAGCAGCCGAGGAGTGAACAGGGCCAGGAGGCCACACTGTGCCTGGGGCCACTAGCCCCTGGAGAAATCCTTTGAGCCAGCCACTGAAGCTGCAGGAGTTCAAGGGTTAATGTCTGTGTGTGAGGTAAGGGCTTAATCCTTCTGGTTTCAAGGGAAATCTTTTCCTAGCAGCACCCCAAAGGTCTGTGGCTCCCTCATTAATTCCTGATGAGTTTGCCCCTTACAAATCCAGAGTAAATGATGGCAATTATGGAAGTTACACCTTGTTGCCTCCAGCCTTGTGTCCTCAATGAAAGTTTATGGTTTGAAGCAGCCTTGTTTGTTTGCCTGAGACCAGACGACACCGATTTATTGGCAAAAATCCTGGCAGGGAAAAGGGATGAGCCAGACAAGTTTTTAACTGCTACACACGACTGTGGTGAGGGGATGGTGGTTATTTTGTGTTCATGAAAATAAAGCCTCAAACTTGGATGAGAACTTTCTCTTCCAGGATTCTTCCTCAACCTGCAAGCAGCAAGGGGAGCTCAAGGGTTAATGGTGTTCCAGGGCTTTGCTTCTTGCTTTATCTGGGGTTTGGAATAGCTGGAAGATGTTGTGGGTTGGAAAGGAAGGGTGGATGCTCTTACTGGGAGCATGTTGCTGATTAACACCATGAACTGCTGTAGGAATGACGGGGAAGCAGTACTGGGGATCCAGTGCTTCAGTCCCCTCATCCCAGGAGATCTGGACCCTGAAGGAAAACAGGTCTCAAAAGTGGGGCTTAAAGCCAGGGATGGAGATGGCGACGAGGGACTTGTGTCCAAGTCTGGGGCAAGGTGACGTGACCTAGAGATGAGTGTCCCTGCGTGGGGTTGTGAGTCAAGGTCCACATTTTCATCCACACCCTGCTGGGGCTCATTCCCGTGGGAATCCCCCTTGGATTCTGGTGGCAGAGGGTGTTTTCCCCTCTGTCAGCAAAGAAGAAGGTGGGCTTGTCTCACTCGGACTCCATCCACGCTGTTCATCTGCCATTTAGAGCTCAGACTCAGCTCTTGCACCAATATTTGTGGTTGTTTCTCCCCTCCCAGACCTGTGTATTTCATACAGCTTGTTTCTGATTCAGAGTATTAGTAAGTTTAATATTTTCATCTTTTGTTCTCCTTATCTTCTGGAGGCTGTGCTGGTTAAAAATAACCACGAAGATGAGCTCAAGTGGGAATGGTGGAGAGGTTTTTTAACCTCCATCACGGTGGGACCACCCACCTGGCACTGGAAGGGAAAGTGGTCTTCCTTCTCACTTCTCCCCAACCCTCATGGTCGAGCTCTTGATCCAGTGGAAGGTGTTCCTGCCCATGGCTCACGTGCGGAATGAGATGAGATATAAAGTCCCTTCCAACTCAAACCATTCCATGATTCTTCCCCAAGCCAGGAGTTCTCTGAATTGCATAAACCCCACCTGTCACATGGTTGGGGATTAAACTGCTTCTGCTCTTTGGGGTGAGTTGTGAAAATTGAAGGGTGGGCTGATGGGGGTGCAGAGATCAGAGGTTGTCCCCGATCCACATCTACTGGAGGCAGGGTGTTTTCCAGCGCTGAGCTCCTGCAGAGGAGGCTTTTCACCTGAAAAAGTCCTTTTTGCCCACAGTTGAACTACTTGCATAAGAAGATCAATTGAAGGGAGAAAGAAAACAAACAAACAAAAAAAAACCTGAAGGGTTTTGGCTTTCTTGCTGGAAAGTCTGAAAGATAGATTTGGGTCCAGCCTGAAACCTCCCTGGTCGAGGGCTGGCTCAGCTTTGCTTCTCTGTTTATTTTGAGGAGAACACGCACACACACACGTGTGTGCACATACATATGCACACGCTCTCCTAGACAGAAAAAAACAATCCCCAGCCTAACCCAGACGCTGATTCAAACCAACTGTTGTCTCTGGCCGTGCTGTCGGCTTTCCCCTGCCCACAGCTCCTCCACGGCGTGAAACCGCGGCTGAAAACCAACCAGGCAACCCTCGAAATCCAGAATAAAAATCACATTTCACATAGGCAAAGACAGAAAAACTCTTTCTAGGCAGCGGTTCTGCCAGAAAAAAAAAACACCACCGCACACACACCAAAAAACAAAACCAAAAAACCCTCCCCCTGCTTGCAACGCGCTGAGCATCAAAGGATGCTGTCAGAGGAGACTGTGAAGCCCCTCGGTGCTGTTTGGGGGATGGATGGGGGTCCCCCGGGCAGGGCCAGGGGGAGGGGCTGTCTGCAGTTGGTGGGGGACTGCGGGGCAGGGCCGGGGGGCTGGTGGGTGTCTCCGGGAGCGGTGACTGAGTGAGGCGGTGCTAGGGCT
>VZRE01006636.1:189688-216707 GCA_013396775.1 Cephalopterus ornatus
GAGGAGGAAGAGGAGGAAGAAGAGGCTTCAGCTGCCGCCTCTCCGATCCTCCCCCCTCCCCCTTCCCCTTCCGCCCCACACCTTTATGGACGAGCGCCGGAGCTTGCTCTACTCTCCCGCTGCCTCCTCCGGCGGTCGGCAGCCGCGGGGCGGCTCGACCAGCAGCCACCACAACCTGGGCTACACCGAGCCCCCCGCCGCCCCCCAGCCCGTCCCCGAGCAGGAGGAGGTGGAGGGTGAAGAAGGGGAGGAAGGCAGCATGACCGTGGTGGGAGGCGGCGGCGGCGGGGACCCTTTGCTCGAAGAGCCGCAGCCTCCTCCCGCGCTGCTCGGGGGGGAGCGCTACGAGCAGCCCCCGGCGCCGGCCGTGCCCGCCGGGCAGCCCGCGGGCGGCGGGGAGCACGAGTGCTGCGAGCGGGTGGTGATCAACATCTCGGGGCTGCGCTTTGAGACCCAGCTGAAGACGCTGGCACAGTTCCCCGAGACGCTGCTGGGGGACCCACGGAAGAGGATGCGCTACTTCGACCCCCTGCGCAACGAGTATTTCTTCGACCGCAACCGCCCCAGCTTCGATGCCATCCTCTACTACTACCAGTCGGGTGGGCGCATCCGGCGGCCCGTCAACGTGCCCATCGACATCTTCTCCGAGGAGATCCGCTTCTACCAGCTCGGGGAGGAGGCCATGGAGAAGTTCCGGGAGGACGAGGGTTTCATTCGGGAGGAGCAGCGGCCGCTTCCCGACAAGGAGTTTCAGCGCCAAGTGTGGCTCCTCTTCGAGTATCCCGAGAGCTCTGGGCCGGCCCGAGGCATTGCCATCGTCTCTGTCCTGGTCATCCTTATCTCTATTGTCATCTTCTGTCTGGAGACCCTGCCTGAATTCAGGGATGACCACGACTATGAGGGAACTGGGGGGACCTTTGGGACGGGCGGTGGCCCACTCCCACCTGAAGTCTTCACCAACTCCTCGTCCTCAGCTGCTTCCATGGTGTCATCCTTCGCTGACCCTTTCTTTGTGGTGGAGACTTTGTGCATCATCTGGTTCTCCTTCGAGCTGCTGGTCCGTTTCTTTGCCTGCCCCAGCAAGGCTACCTTCTCCAAGAACATCATGAACATCATTGACATTGTGGCCATCATTCCCTACTTCATCACGCTGGGCACCGAGCTGGCGGAGAGGCAAGGCAACGGCCAGCAAGCCATGTCCTTGGCCATCCTCAGAGTCATCCGCCTGGTTCGGGTGTTCCGCATCTTCAAGCTCTCCCGGCACTCCAAGGGGCTGCAGATCCTGGGCCAGACCCTCAAGGCCAGCATGCGGGAGCTGGGCCTGCTCATCTTCTTCCTCTTCATCGGCGTCATCCTCTTCTCCAGCGCCGTTTACTTCGCGGAGGCCGATGACCCCAGTTCGGGTTTCAGTAGCATCCCCGATGCCTTCTGGTGGGCCGTGGTGACCATGACCACGGTGGGCTACGGGGACATGCACCCCATCACCATTGGGGGCAAGATTGTGGGGTCTCTCTGTGCCATTGCAGGGGTGCTGACCATTGCCCTCCCCGTGCCCGTGATAGTCTCCAATTTCAATTATTTCTACCATCGGGAGACAGAAGGTGAGGAACAAGCCCAGTACATGCACGTCGGGAGCTGCCAGCACCTCTCGTCCAGCGAGGAGATGAAGAAGGCTCGCAGCAATTCCACCCTCAGCAAGTCCGAGTACATGGTCATTGAGGAAGGGGGGATCAACCACAGTGCATTCAAACAGGCTGCCTTCAAAGCAGGCAACTGCACAACCACAAACAATCCCAACTGTGTGAACATCAAAAAGATCTTTACGGATGTTTAAAACAAAAAAAAAAAATAAATCCCAAACCAACCAAACAAACAGCGACAAAAACCTGAGGATGCGGTAAAATGATACCAACAATAATAATAATAATAACAACAATAATAATGCAAAGTGACTGTGTGTCGGTGTTGTGTGGAACATGCACCATCGTCGGTCTGTGTGTGCCCTCATTTTTGATACGTTTATTTTTTTAGATCCTTCCTTTGTAAAGATCCAAAAATAAAAGGATTTAAAATTCTCCGAAGAAGAGGATGGCTAAAGGGTAAAAAGACAAGGAAGATGAAGACAAACCACACTCACTGTCGAAACAGATGTTCGTTCTGCAACGTGTTGCAGGGCAGCTTTGCTTTGTGGGGTTTTGGGTATCCTCTCGCTTTGCTCCTGAATTTCTCCCCCCTGCTTCCCTGAAGGCAGCGTGTAGCTGATTTCCCTTCCATCACATAAGCTCACTTGTTGGATTAACAACCCCGGGTTGGGTGGGGGAATGAGGAAAATACGTAGCCGAGAGTACTGGGAGGGGGCTGGGAGGAAATAACCGTTTAATTTTGCAGAGAGTCTCTGTTACTACATCGTTAAACAACGCTTTATATTGAATCCTGTGATGTGCCATTACAGGCACATCACAGATGCCATTTTTTCCCCCCCCATTAGATTGTTTATGAAATTCTAATTTGGTCAGAGACTGAGTGCAATCAATGCTGATTTAAATAGAAAAAAAAACCAAAACAACCCAGGGCCCTTGTTTTTTGTTCTTTAGTTCCCTTCCCGTGTAACCTGATGGAATTATTCCATCCAATTTGATCTGTGCAGAGGGTCCTGTGTGCAGGGAGGAGGGAAGGGAAAGGCACAGTGCGATGCTTTCAGGAGCCGGGAGCAATGCTGGCGTGGACCAGGGGATGCAGGATCATCTCTGGGCAGCCTCCAACCCACCCAGCCGGAGACAAAGGGACCTTTCCTCCTTTATTTTTTTTTTTTGCAACGCTTTTGGGATGGATGCAGCCGCTCATCGCAAGAAGATTAAAGCGCCGAACACGAACACGCCTTCCAGCGGAAGTCACTGATTCCGACCAGGAGTGATGCAGTTGCCATGGCGACCCTGGTTTCCTGGGAAACCCCAAAAGGTTGTCATGGCATCCCTGCTCCCATCCCCCCTTGGTCCTCGCTCTTCCCGCAAGAAACCCTTTTTCCAGATGGTTCCAGCCCTGCCCTCCCGCGGGACGTCGTGGCTTCACACCCCCTTCCCGGGGCCGCGTCCCCCCTGTGCCCAGTAAAGCCCCCACAGGCAATAAACACCTGTCCCTTGCCGAGGAGCTCCTTTGGCAGGGAAGTCTGGGGATGGAGGTTCATCCTGCTCCACCAAGAATGACTCCAAACCCAGTGGGAAATGGCCCCGAGCGGGGAAGCTCGGCTGGGAAACCTCGGCAGCTTTGGGAGACAAGGGGGACAGGAAAGAGCAGGATTGAGGAAAAAAAAAAACCAAACCAAAAACCCCACCGGGGGAAAACTCACCGCCTTCATCTTCACGTGTGCACCAGGGGCCACGGGACATCTGAAGGGATCAGGTGAGCTTTGCACGGGATACACTTTAATGGAGTCACAGATGAATGTTGCTTTTTTGGGGGGGACAAACCCCATGCTTTCCACTGCTTACTTTTATTCTCCAGCCTATCCTACTGCTCTTTATACATGTTAGATAAAGTGGGATCACTCCTCTTATTATATTTGCTGTATTCACTTTACTTTTTTAGTGCTGTGGTAGGAGGGAATCTCTGCTGCTTCTCTGCAGCTGGATTTCTTCAGTTCTGTGCTAAAGCAGTGGTTTTCGGTGGTTTAATGCTTCCAGCTCCAGGCTGGTCCTTGGCTCTGACTCTCCTCAGTTTTGCTGGATTCTGGGTTAAATAAAGCCAAATTCCTTTGGGGTAGCACATGGTGTTCAGAAGAGAGAGATTTGGCCCCAACCCGTGCAAGTCACACCTTTCCCAAGGGTGTGGAGAAGGGCTTTGTCCTGGGAAACGCCAGGCATGCCAAAATCAGAGTTTAGCTGGGACTTGATCCCAACTTTAAAGCACCTGGACAGTTTGTAACACACTCCCTTAGCCCCAAGGAAGATATCACAGCAGCTCCTTGGCTCCTGGTGTGTGATGATTTTATTGGAACTTCTGTAGTTTTCATCAGCTGAGGGTCAGACAAATGATCTTCATTAGGAAGATGCTCTGGAGCATCACAGGAAGTTACAAACCTGAGATCCCTTATCCAGGATAACTGGAATTCCTTGTCTGGGATAACTGGGAACACCCCAACTTGCCTTTTTCCCAAGCTGCCAGTGGGCTGAAATATAATTTCTGCCTATGAGTTCTCCCTTTTTATTGTTACTGATTTTTATTGTTACTAAATTTTATTGTTATTAAAGCTTTCCCACAATGCCTATTCCTAAAAGGAGGGTTTGAGTTTAAAAGGAGTGGAAACATCTCATTTGGAGAGTTTGCAGATGAACTTTTTTGTCTCTGTTTTCCCCGTTGCAGCTGCTCAGGATACAGAAACCACATGTGTTCCTGGAAATGGCACAGAACAATTTTCGGTTTCTCTGCCATCTAAAATAAGCACAAACCTTGCAGGTTGTTGGTTTGTTTTCCTGACTCCTCCCTCCCTGATTTTGTAGGGGCAGAATGGTTTCAAATGGGTTTGATTGATGGTAGGTGATGCTGGATAGGAGCAGTGGCAAGGAAACCACCTCACCCACGGGAGTAAAAGGCAGTTTTTCGTCAGTAGAATCATCAAATGGTTTGGGTTGGAAGGGACCTTAGAGATCCAGTTCCACCCCCTGCCGTGGGCAGGGACACCTCCCACTAGCCCAGGTTGCTCCAAGCCCCATCCAACGTGGCCTTGGACACTTCCAGGGATGGGGCAGCCACAGCTTCTCTGGGCAACCTGTGCCAGGGCCTCCCCACCCTCACAGGGAAGAATTCCTATTGTATATCCAACCTAAATGTCCCCTCTTTCAGTTTGAAAAAAGTACTTTTCAGTACCGAATGGTATCGCTGAAAAATGTAAAATCCCTGCTGCTCTTTAGATGCACCCAAGAAATTGTAAGTGGAGAACTGGAGGTATCCTTTTGATGGTCTGCTCTTTTTCCCTCAGCATCTTCCCCCTCTGCTGTCTTGTAGGTTCAATGAGATAAACTGAGCAACCTGAGCCACGTGGAGTAGCGGAAGATGTTCCTGCCCACGGCAGGGGGGTGGAACTGTATGGTCTTTAAGATCCCTTCCAACCCAAACCATTCTGTGATTCTTCTAAAAGCCCTTTCTGTTCCGTGGTCTGGTGGTTCCTCTGGGGCCAGCTGCTGCACGAGTTGTGTGAGGACTTGGAGAGATCACTGAAAAACTGCTCTTTCCACACCAGCTGTTACTAAACTGGCTCTGCTCTCTTGCCACTAGCCTCCTGTTAGGGGACCAGGGAGTGTTTTACAGTCCCTGGGGAGTTAAAGATGAGCCTCAGCCTTCGCAGCGTGTTGGACTCCACTGTTCCTAATGTGCTTAGAGGGGCAGCATTAGGGGATTAGTGTTAGCAGGGCTGCTGCCTGCTGTCTGCAAGGCAAAGGGCTCCTCCAGCCTCAGCTTATTACATTAAATGGAGGAAAGGGCATTACCACAACTCCTGGCTGGCATTTCCCAGTGCCCAGACAGTGAGCACGGGGAGGCAGGGACCCTGGAGCACTGGTAATCCCCATCTTGGCCCCAGGGATGCTCTCAGAAATGTCCTCCTCCTCCTCCCCTGCTCTTCGTACTAGTCACCTGAGAGACAAATGACACTGCTGGCACTGCAGGATGGGAGCAAGGGATGCAGCCCTGGGAGGCTGGAGTTGTCTCCATGGACACTTTCAGTTTAGCACAGAATCACAGAGCGGGTTGGGTTGGAAAGGACCTTGAAGATCATCTCATTCCAACTCCCAGTAGAGAGGCACTGGGCGCTCTAGAGACTTGTACAGCCTGCCTCCTCTTTTCCCAGCCTCCCTTCCCTTTCCCTTTGCCTTTTATATCCCCGTTTCAGCCCTCGATGCCACCTCAAAACACATCCTTGGTACCAGGGGGCTGCAACCCCAAACCCTGGCCCCTCCGCTTGGTACTTTGACACTGCCACCTTTTTCTCCTTGTTTCTTTGCCCCTCTGTTTTTGTGTGTGTCCAGGCCTGAACTCTTCTAAAAAGGTTCTGTTGTTGTCCAGCACAACAGATGCCCTTTGGGTGCCGAGGAGCGGAGCAGAATCTATCCCACCGCACGTGGACACAGACAAGGGCTAGAGGTATTTCTTTCCTCCAGGAGGGTTAAATTTCTTCCCAGGCAATTGTTCCTGCTCTATCCCTGGACAAAAGAGGTTGGTTTTTGTTTTTAATCCCCACTTCACGGGCAATTAAGCAAGGCAAAGGGCAGAGAAGTGCTTTCCCCAGCGGAGGGGAAGGAGCCATCTGGGGTCATCCGCTCCAGAGGGGTCTCTCCTGCAGGGATAACACAGGGAAAGGGTCCCTTTGCAGTGGCTGGTGTGTACGGAGAGCGTTCTGTGTAAAATCTGTTTAATTGTGTAGTTTGGAGCCCTCTCCTGCCAAGCTTTTAAAATATGCATATCCCAGTGAGAGCACATGGCGGCTCCAGCGCAGCCCGATGGGAGCAGGGCTTTGTTTTCCCCGATTTTAAATGCTTTAACGAGGGATCTCTGGGGGGGCTGCAAACCCGGGAGTGCAAACGGACAAAAAGGATTCAAAAGTAACTCGTTTTGCCCTTCAGTTTGTTGTCTGTACTGGGGAGGAGAGCTCAGAGCACCAGCAGCCCCGTGCAAGGGCCATCGTGTGGGCACAGGGCAATAGGGGATTTCTGGATATTATATTGTCTTTCTCGTGGATGATCTTTAAGGTCCTTTCCAACCCAAAACATTCCATGATTCTTTAATTACAGGGTGCTGTGGGCAGGGCAATATCCTATAAATTGTCTCCTTCACTGCTCCCCTGCTCTGGGTCCCACTCATAGTCTGAACGGGGTACTTGGCTCGGCTCTAGGGGTGTTGCAGAGCTGGTGGATGTGTTAAGAACGGGAAATTCCTGCCTTTTCCTGTTTTTCTGGGTGCTGTTGACGTGGCAGAGGTCCGGGCTATCCCAGTGGGTGCTGCTGTGGGCTCAGGGTGGTGGTTGGGCATTGAGCCAAAGGTGGGAGTTGGGCACTGAACATGGAATGATGGAGTGATGCGCTGCTTTTCTTTGGACAGTCCTGGGAATGTGCTCATCACCACTTAGAGGAGGATATTTTGGGGCGGGTGCCCCGAGGTGCCTCATCCCAGCTGGGAATCACCTCCTCTGGCAGTGGTGGAGGGGGGAGTGGTTTGACTTCATTTTTGGGGGTGGTGATAGGGGGATTCTTAGGTCAGAAATGAGATTGGCATTAGGAGGGGGGGTCCAGACCTCGCGTAAGGCAGAACCATCTCGTGGAGGGGACTCATTCCCTGCCAGGGGGTCCCTGCAGAGCAGCCCCAGCCCCATCTCCCCAGTCCCTCCTGGCTCTTGCTCCAGCCAAAGCTCTCCCAGATCCTCTGTGGTTGGGCCTGAGACGTAACTGAGACCTTTTACTCCCGTACTTGGCTTCCTAAACAGGAAAATGAGTAATGATGTCTCTGTCAAAGGGATATTTATCCCACCTGACGGACGTGTGTTGGCTGCTCTGCCTGGGGAGGCGTCAGGGCTCCTGCTCTTTGTCACTCAGCAAATCCCTGTTTTTGCTCATGAGAACTATCCCCTGTGTGGGATGGTTCCCCTGAAGAGGGCTGTGTCTGGGGTCCCACACTGCCCTTGCAGCTGGAGCCCTTTTATCCCCGTTGCTGGCAAATAAAATCAATCCCTGTGAGCCCCTCTGTGCTCTTCCTTCCAAGAATAAGGTGCTGCTGTCTGACACCCCCGAGTTTCAGGGTCTGTCTGTGTCTCATCACTGCTCATAGCCTGAATGTTTTGTGCTGAGGATGCTCATCAGCAGGGCAGGGAAACCTTCCCTCATGAACCTCCCCGCAGGGCACCGTCACTTCTCTCCTTCTTATGCACCAAGACATGCTCAAGTAAATTAAAACATGTCTCCAATCTCCTTCAGCTTCTCACTGGAGTCAGGAAGAGCTGAAATACTCCTTGATAGCTGCTCTTCCCCTACTCACAGCGGGAACAGCCGTTTCCTTCACACTCATTTTGAGCCCCCGGCTCAGCCCTGCCAACGGCAGCAGGCGCTGCTGGGTTTGTTTAGGAATGATTCACTTCCTTAAGACTTGTGATTCCAAGGCTTTTCTGAGCATGTTTAAGCTCTGGCACGTCTGGTGCTCTGCTGGAGTGGTTGCACTTCATTTTTAGCATGGGCAGGCTGGGTTTGGATGTGTGGCAAGATGAGCCGGTGGCCATCTCTCCTCTCCCCAGCAAGGCTGCAGGAGGAAATCAAGTTTATTTTGCTGCTGATCAGCACTAGATACACCAAATACTTTGCTTTGCTTCCTCCAAAGCGCTGTCACGGATAGATATGGAAAATCCTTCGGGATTTTGTCGTGGTCTGGTCGGTGGTGGAAGCCCTGAGCTGTGGTGGGGGAAGCAGGGCTGCTGCAGCAGGGTCTGCCTTGGGGTCTTGCTCTCATGGGAGGATGAAGATTGGGACGGAGGCTGAGTGAGATGAACACACACTTTGCAAAGTGCCTCTTGCCTTTGCAGAGATGAGTTTTGCTGTTGGGCTCAGTGCAAGGGAGGAGCTGAGTGCAGTGGGGGTGACGGGTGATGCTGTGCCTCTTCGGGGGGATTTGGGTTGTTAAGCCGTGGAAATGTGCCCCTGCACCCAGAGCTGGAGGGTAGGAGCACTGTGGGGTTTCCTGCCTGGCTTTGGGTGGGTTGGCTCCTCTGTGCCTCAGTTTCCCCATCTGTAAATGACACTGAGCAGCCTCAGAAAGTTTTTGCTGTGAAACCTGCTCTGGAAGGAGGAGGCAGTTTTGAAGCACAGAACGAGAAATAAGGACCCCTCCAAAGGTTTCATGAAATTCAGCTTCCTTGAGGCTGGCAGAGCCTGCAAACCCTCCCCGGGTACCCCAATAATCACAGTTGTTTCCCCTGGGTGGAGGGAAGTCCAAGGTTTCACTCAGCTTCCCAAGGTGCCAGCTCTGCCTTCAGTTCTCCTTTCCACCACCATCCTCCTCTCCTGTGATTTCTTCACTGCCCCTCTCCTTTTGCACCCTGATGACCCACTTCTCCTGAATTCTCCGTGCATTTGGAGTTGAGAACCCCCCTCTCCCTCCTTGCTGGTCTCTGCTTGGAGCTGCTGCCACGGCTGTGTAACAGTTCGAACCTCAAGTTGTTGCAGCAGGTCAAAAACGAGACATCAGAAGTTTGGGCTTAAAATGAACTTGCCTGCTCTGGATTTGAGTTTGCAGGAGTGATGTGGAAGGAGTTTAATGTGAGCTGGACGTAGCATTGCAGGTTTGGGGGGTTTCCTACCTCTGTGTGCATCAGTGGGTGCTGGCTCCTGAATATTCTGCACCTCAAATCCCTCTAAATTAAAGGAGGAAATCTTTCTGCAGCATCAGAAACAAGCCTGGGCTGTTTCCTCTTTGGGGCTGGAAACTTTCAGGGATGTCTCTCTCATCCTCGTTGCACAGCATGAATGAGGAGGAGTGGCCTGGGTTCAGCTGGGTGTTTCACTTGTGAGATCCCCTGGGAATTTGGCTTTGTCGCTTTGTTTTCTTAACCAAACTGCCATGTAATTCTCTCAGAGGACAGCTTTACACAAGCCCCTTGGTCAGCCAAGCATGGGACTCAGTAAAAAGAGATATCAGTTAATATGAGAAGATCTGGTTTCCCTAACCCTGTGTTGATTGGCATCAATTATTATCTTTCTCTTTAATTCTGTGCTAAGACTCAGCCATCCCAGCATATTGTTTGGGATCAGTGACAGATGGCCTGATCCATCATTTTTGCAGGTCACTTTGTTTATCCCTTAGAAAACTGGCCCAAACAGGAGCTATTTTCCAGTCCTCCAGGAGGACTCGGGAGCTGCTCCGTACTTTCACTCTCAGGAGCAGCTCTGAGTGCACAGATACAAGTTATTTGGCTTAGACTATGCAAAAACGTCTAATTTTTTGGCTGCTGTTTAATAACCTCTGTTTCTCTTGGAGTAAGAGAGGATTTCGTCACCCTTGTCTGATGGAGAGACATCTGGATCCCTTCAGGAGCTGGAGCAGTGATATCTCCACAATGCTCATGACTTCTCACCCCTACTGCTGTTCTTACCAGATTCAGTGAAATAACATCATTGTTAGGCTGAGGATTTGGGATTTCTTTCTTCAAGGGCAAGGATACACTTGGAAAGGCACCAGAGTACCCCAAAGCACTGAATTATTTTGTCTGGTGGGGATAAAACTGTTATTTGCTACTTAATCTGCAGAGCTCCAGCTCCGCCTTCCCCTTCTTGGCCAGATCAGTGACACTTCCCAGGCTGAAGGTGCTATTTGGGTTTTATTTGTGTATTTATTTATTTATTGGGTGTGTAACACTCTGGTGCTGCTTGAAGATCCAGCAGTTTGATCACTGCCTTGCTAAAAAGACAGGAGCCCTTCCCTTCTGGCAGGTGGGAGGAGGTGTAATCCCCCCAGCAAGCCCAGTCTAATAAAGCATAAACCCCAGTTAGCTTTAAGTCCATGAATAGTCCCTTCTGGCACTTCAAGATAAGCTGGTACTTGAACAACTGGCTGGTCTGAGCCCCTTGTAAGGAGCACTGAGCCCCTCTGGAACTCATTTCCCTGAGTGCTGCGCTGCCTTGCAAGGGGATCTTTGCTCCTTGTGGGAATTCTTACCTCTTTCCTTTCTCTGCTGGCTTTTAGCATCCCTGTGATACCATCATCCCTGCAACATCACCATGGCTGCAGCATCACCGCCCCTACATCCCCAGCATCCCTGCAACACCATCATCCCTGCAAATGCATCTTCATCATCCCTGCATCCTCATCATCCCTGGAGCGTCATCCCTGCAGCATCATCCTCCCTCCAACTTCATCCCTGCAACTGCACCCTCACCATCCCTGCATCCTCATCATCCCTGCACCATCACTATCCCTGTATCCTCATCATCCTTGCAAATGCATCCTCATCATCCCTGCAATATCATCATCCCTGCAGCATCATCCCTGCAACATCATCCCTGCATTCTCCTTATCACTGCATCCTCATCATCCCTGCATCTTCATCATGCCTGCATCTTCATCCTTGTAATATCATCCCTGCATCCTCATCATCCCTGTGACTTCATCCCTGCATCTTCATCATGCCTGCATCTTCATCCTTGTAATATCATCCCTGCATCCTCATCATCCCTGCATCTTCCTTATCCCTACAACTTCATCCCTGAAACTTCATCATAGCTGCAACATCCTCATCCCTGCATCCTCATCATTCCTGCAGCTTCATCACCCCTGTACCTCATCCCTGCATCCTCATCATCCCTACCAGGTCATCATCCCCTCAGCTTCATCCCTGCATCCCCATCATCCTTGCAACATCACAGTCCCCGTGTCATCATCCCTGCAGCATCCAGAGCGGATGTCTCCCTCCTCAGCACATGCATCCCGTCCTGCATATCTCCATCCTCCCTCTCCCTTTGGAAAACAGGCTGATTTGGGGACTGAGCTGGGACCAGGCAGGTCCCAGTGCCTTAGGCTGGGCTCTGAGCTGGGACTACAGCTCCTTCCAACCCTTTCCTCATCCCTGGCTGGGAATGAAGCACCCGGCTCACGTCACCTGATGGGGGAAGGGGGATGCTCCAATTGCTCTGAAGTCAGGACATGGATTTTCCATAAAATGAGAGGGATATAAACAGTTGCATGAATTTTATAGGAATTTCAGTGTCTTAAAGACAGAGAAGAGCATCTCCCTATATTAAAATAGGAGTCAGGATGAGTCCCTTTGTGTTGTTTACTGCTGCAATTCCAACTGGCTCCAAGAGCTGATGGCTCTGGCACTGCAGAGATTGGGACAATTTTCTGGCCCTTTGCTCAATCCCTGCTTCAAAACGGGATTTTGAGTTTGAGCTCTGTGGGAGCAGCTCCACAGTCCAAGCACTGGGAGTGGGATCAGCCCCAGTATTGGATTTATAGGATCAACCAGTTGCATAATATTGTATGATGGAGTTGGAACAAACCCAGGTTGATTAAGATAAAAACATGATGAGGAAAACCCACGTTGTGCTAATTATTCTGGATTTGGAACTTGCCATTTGTGTGAGATAATAGTTAATAACCAGGATCTATTTAGCGAATCTTCTTTTCTATCTTTAGCTCACTTTAGATTGTGTGGCATTTAGTCCATTAAAGGATTTTAATTAGCAAAATTTTCACTTTCCATTCGTGGGAAATGGAGATGTGAATTTGCCTGAGGGGGCCAATGTGAGATATTTCTTCCACTTTACTTTAAAAAAAAAATAAGCTGTTGCTTGTTTTCCAAACCATAAAAGTGTTTGTTTTTTTTTTTGCTCTGCCCAACAGATAACAGCAGAAGTTTCAAAATTAAGACCTTCAGGACTGTGTTGAGAAATAAAAACATCTCCAAGGAAAAGTCAAACATCCTGGACACGGTGACCCTTGCTGCTGTGGACCTGACTGTCCTCCCCAGTTAAACCCAGTTCATATTCCATTAATATATGAATATATATGGAATATTTGCCATGTTATCTGTGTTTTCTAGCAAGTGCTTTATGTAGAAGGAAACATCTCCGCAGCCGGAAGATTGTCTCTCCAACTCACGTGCAATATAACCAGCCCGAGCAAAGCCAGGGGCAAGGAGGAGGGCAGGTGGAAATTTGGACATCATTTCAGTCCGGTTCTATTATTATTTTTTAAAAAAATCTCTTGAAAGATTAAGCAACCAGAAAGGAAACGTTAAGCAGAGCTGCTAAAGCTCAGTCCAAGTGTTTTCCTCGGGGTGGGAGGGAGAGAGGAAATACAGTTGCTCTCACCATTCCCTGGTGAGGGCCACGGGCTGTTCTCAGCTCTTCCCGAATAATTTCTGTCCCATTTTTTTCACTTTCCTGTAAATGCCCTTTATAAGTAGTTCTGTGCTGTACCAAAGGCCGTGATTTACTTTAAGTCCTTCTTAAGGAAGTAACGTCTCCAGCAATGCCGAGGAAAACGGTGTCCAACAGTCAACAAGCCGTGCCTTGCTTTCAGGATCCCTCCGTGAAAAGCTAAGGAAACATCGGATTTCTAGGGGTTGAAAAGGTATAAAAACCTCAATCCTGGCTGATCACGCTCCTGCTTTGTTTCGTGAGAGCTTGGGTGCCCTTTTCTGCTCTTCCACAGGGAATATTACAGTATTCCCTCTTTTGGGAAGTCCGTCGCTCCTTTGCCCGTTGCTGCTTCGTTTTGCACACTGAGGTTTTGGGTGGCAGGTTTGGAGCTGTGGGTTGCCCGTGCTGGGCTGTGAAACTGTTAAACCTGGGGTTTCTCTAACCTCACTGCATTTCTTAGAACTACATGGATCGATATTCTCCTGCTGCAGTAGGATAAGTGGTCTGCAAAGGGATAAATCATCTGCAAAGGGATAAATGCAAACAGCTGATGTCCCTCCTGCTTCTGGCTCCCCCCTCTCCCTTTCCAGCTTCCTCCCACCTCCTGTGATGCTGCCTCTTCCATCTTGGAGACTAAAATCTGCCCAGCACATAGTCAGAGAAGCAAGGAAATACTTGCAACGGTGTTGGATTTAAGGGTGAAAATAATGTTGGTGGGACCCAGATGAGCACAGGAACCTCTGTGCCTGCAGTGCAATAATTCCTTGGGAATGGTTTGGTGAACGTTAATTTGGACTGGATGGAACTCCAAGGGAGTTGGAGCTTCTTCTGAAGAAGAGAATGCTCAAGGGGTGGTTACAGGAGACAAAATTATGTACGCGGAGCAGACTCTTGAGTTTGTGCTGATGTGTCCAAGGACAAGCCTCGAGGTTCCTACCAGGTACCTAGAAGGTTCAACAAGGACCACTCTGCCTGGAGGCATCACCAAAACCTGAATCCTGCCCCCAGCAGAGCTATTTACCTGCATTTCGCACCAAATTCCGGGCAGGGGGGATGAGGAACATCCTCAGGATGCATGTGTGGAATGCTTCGAGGCACAACCCTAGTGGGGATGCACTTAAAAACAAACACCCTAACTGGAAGAAAGGCTCTGAAATGGGAAAACTCTGGAACATTCATGGCAAAGCAACCTACTGTCTGCCTCACATGTCTCTCCTTGCAGAAGAGCTTTAAAGATGAACAGGATCCAAGCTGGTTCACTCTGGGATTGCTCTGGACTTGTGTGTGCTTCAGCAGAAGAAGTCACCTTCCTCTTTGGGCTGTCTAAGCCCCACATGCGAACTCCAGCTGAAATTCAGGTTGAGAGAAATTTGCCTGAGGTTGAGAAATTACGTAGTTCTTAAAAGGAGTGCATCAGCTTGGGTGAGGCTGCATTTGTTTTGCTTGTTTTTCGAAACACGGATCAATGTCTTGGCTTGAATTCCTCCTCCTGTCATGTCATCGTTGGTGGTGGAGACCTTGTTCATGGGAGAAGGGCTGGGAGCGGAGGGGCCCAAAAACAGGAGTCTCTGGGGCTGTGTGTAGGTGTCGGGTGGGCAGAATGGGCTGAAATGGCAAGAAAAGAAAGAAGAAGTGGTAAAACCAGCAGTTTTAGTCAATCTAAGGAGTTGGGGAATGAAGAGCAAGTATGGATCTGGGTCTCAGTGGGACGTTGCTCCTCTTGGTCTTCCCAGCATGGTACAAACCCTGCGGTGCTGTGGCTTCATGAATGAGAAAGGGCTGGTGCTGCTGGCACTGGGATTTATTGAGGCTTTGGAAGCACAAGGGTGGGTTGGGGAGCAGGAATGCTGGAAGAGCCCATGGAGCAGCTCCCTGAGCTGGGTTGGGGAGCAGGAATGCTGGAAGAGCCCATGGAGCAGCTCCCTGAGCTGGGCTGGGGAGCAGGAATGCTGGAAGAGCCCATGGAGTAGGTCCCTGAGCCCAGGGAGGTGAGCTGGGGGTGACAAGGTTCGACCGGGATGCCAGAGAATCACAGAGGTGAAACAACCCACGGCGTGAAATTAATCTGCCTGCACAAACTGGAGCTGATTAGGACAGTGGCTCTCATTAACTCCAGTTTGGCCGTGCCCTTCCCTGAGGGGTAATGGGGAGAGGGAGCTTCTCCATGGGATCCTCCAGCAAATTTCTCTGCTGGCAATTCCCCATGGATCTGGAAGGGTCTGGGGGTAGATTGCAAAGCTTTCCAAATCCCCCTCCCAAGCATCCCTCCCTGTCACTGCAGAGAGAAACTGTGTCCACCCAGCTTCCTGCATCCTTCCACCACCAAAATTCATTAATGCTCAGACCATAACAACTCTGAGACCTAAAAAAAAAAAAACCCTTAAAAAAAGAGGAGGAAAAGTTCCCAGTGTTTGGGGGGTGAGGGCTGAGCCTGTTTCCATCACTGGGAACCCCAAAGAACCACAGATCTCTCTTCCCAGTTGCCACAGATGGAGCTGCTGGCAGCTGGGGCAGATGGGAGCTGGGCTTTTTTGAGACATGTCACCTCCAAAACTCCCAAGGAGCTGCAAAACATATTTGTTTGCAGCCTCCCTGCAGCGTGATGGGTTTGTAGTGAGATCGTGACCCGCAAAGGAGACTGAACAAAAGCTTCTGCGACTCTGAAATCACGAAAGACTGATCCAAAAAGCACTTTTCTACCACACTGATGGGTTTGGGCTGCAAACATCCAAAACCCCATAAAGGGGTCTTTGCCCACAGAGATAATGACACATTAACAGGGGGAGAATTGACTTTCTGGATTACAACACAGACCTGGATCTTGGGAAGCCCTGGTCCCAAAGGTGTTATATTTAGTTTCTTTTGGAACATGATCTAGTAGCCCTTAAAATGGGGGATAGAATGTATCGGTACTAAAGTTATTTTTATTTTTGAGCTTTTTTTATGCCGTGTGCGTGTGTGTAACATGATTATACCTCGTCTGTTTTCAACAGCCACTTGTTCAAGTGTCTCTGTTACGGCTCAAAAATGTATTTTGATGATTGAAGAGGCGGGAAAAACCAGAATCCCTTCCCACAGTTGGGTTGGTGGCTCCCAACCGCCTCACAGACATCTCACACCAATGACAATCTTGCCAAACTCCAACCTTCTCTCCGTGTTGTGCATACGGGTGTTGACGTTGCTCCGTCCTGTCGGGTTCCTTTTGCTTGAGCCAGCTGGTTGTTGATGCGCTTTTTTTATTTTTTTTCCCCACAATTATTGAGAATTTGATAGCCTTTAAACTGTCAGTCCAGTGTATTAATGTGTGTTGCCAGCACTCGGACTCCAGCCTCGTGCGTTCCAAAGATAACCATCGTAGCAGGGCAGCCGCGTGGAAGCGTCACTGGGAGCGGAGGGCTGGATTTGGCAGGGGAAGGCAAATTAAAAATGTATCCAGCCGATTAAAAAAACAAAAAAGGGAGCGATTTAACGATGGCTGACATCAAGAGAAGATCCAAAAAATAGCGTGCTTTGATTCCCATAATCATCCGAAGGCAGGCAGCTCATCTTTATTCATAGTCCTTCAAAGCCCTGCTCCCCGACGCCGTGAGAGCATCTTGGAGCTGTCGTGCCTTGGACGTGCTCTTTAGGCTCTCAACAGAAAGATATTTTTCCTCTGTGCCCAACACAGCCAAAGGCTGAGCACCAAGCCTTTCCCCATTTAATTTTTGGGTGCAATTAGAGCTCTGCTGTTGGCTCCGTCCCGCTGGAGAGGCAGAAAAAGCTGATCTGGGGAGCGGGGCTGGTGTAGGGTCATGAAAAGCGGCTTGTTTTAATGCCTTGTTTTAAGCTGTTTTTAAGAAGGCAGCAAAATTAGAAAGGGAAAGATGTGAAAGAGTGTTTAAGGGCGCTAAGGAAGGCTCTGGGGACACAGCACAGGGATGGGGCTTAGAGGAGTGGCTGGAACAGGCTGAGGGAGGCAACGAGGGAACAACTGTGGGGCTGCTTCGCCCTGATAGATCTGGGGGAAAAGTCAGGGCTTGGGGAGGCCCTGGCACAGGTTGCCCAGAGAAGCTGTGGCTGCGCCATCCCTGGAAGTGTCCAAGGCCAGGCTGGATGGATCTTGGAGCAACCTGGGCTAGTGGAAGGTGTCCCTGCCCATGGCAGAAGGTGGAACGAGGTGGGATTTAAGGCCCCTTCCAACACAAAACTAGTCTGGGATTCTGTTAAGTTATGATTCTGTGATTCCTGCAGTCCCATCCCATACTCCAGCCTCTTTCTACAGATGCTGGCAAACCCCCCATAGGACTGACATCTCAGAAAACAGCCCTAGACCATGTGGGAAGTTTCATTCCTACCCACACTTGGGTGTTTTCTGAGGCAGGTGTTCAAATGCTGTTATTACTACTGAATCCTTTTAAAATAAAGGGATTTCTGAGACAGAGTGCTCCTCACTCTCCTGCTTTTCTTTTCATTGCACAGAGTCAGCTAGAAGGCACAGATTCATCCCTCAACATGAGGCTAAAGTCCCGTAGCAGCCCTGGTTGAATTAAATCACACATTTCTAATCCCAGTATTTTCATCCCCCAGCCTCTGATACAGGTATATTATGGGGTTCTTTTCCCATTTTATCTTCTTTCTCCAAGATTACATCATCAGGTCTTAAAGGGAATGGCCTGAGATACCTCTGACAGTGCCTGGTGCTGTTTATAACACATCAGCTCTGGCCGTTGCAAGGCCAGGCACTGATGCTGGTTTTAAGTCCATCATTCCTATTCCAGAGGATGATTTTGGAGCAGGACAATTTACCTGGCAATGCACAAGTCATTGATAGAGCTGGAACTGTGAGTCAAGTGGTATTAATGGGAAATGGAGTGAGGAAGTGCCTGAAACAGTGAGGTTTTAATGCAAGATGATGTGTTTGCTGCCACGTCCCTTAGGCTGCTGTCGATGCCCTGGAATTGGACTTTGTTTTCCAAACTGCTCAGGTTTTGCAGGAAAATCCCCCTCTCTGCTGAGGGTCAGGTCTTCTCGTGGTGGAATTTAGAATTTTTCAAGAGAACAGGCTCTGAATTCATCGCCTGAGACCCCAAAACATGGCAAAAGGTTGCATCGACCTCCGGCACAGCAGTAGCTCGTGTTTCTTAATTTCCCATCCTATTTTCATGGATTCTTCCTGGGATGGAGATGGCTGGATATAATTTTGACTTTGCTTTCCCTCCTTCACGTGTGCAGCCGGGTAATGCCGAGATGCTTTCCATGCCTGTCTCAACTGGGACATACACTGGGTGTATTTACAGTGAAATACTGTGAAATTCAGTGTATGGGACTGAAAAACTGAACTCCTCACTAAATCCTGACTAATCTGGTGCCACGGGAACAATGCAATTTGGGACTGGAGGTGTCAAACGCAGTCTTGTTACTCTGAGCTCATTTTAAACTCTGGTTTTGCTAGTGAACTGTGTTCCAATTGTCTAAAACTTGGGGTTTTTTGATACCAGTCTCATGCTAAACCAAGCTGCTGCCTCCCGTTGTCCTGGTGACTCCACCGTGGTGTGGGCCTTGTGTTCAGTTGCCAGTAAAAAAAAAAAAGTGACTTTTTTTTTTTGTTGGTTGTGTGATTTTTTTACCTGATGTTGAATTTATTTTTTTAATGGTTTTTTTCCCCCTCATTAGAACTTGAAAGTGTTATTTCATACGCAAACTTCAATAAAATGGCTGAAACACGGTGTTTGAGACTGAAGTGGGGTGAAGGGAAGATGTTGGGGGTGGGAAGGATGGTCTAGGATGATGAGGTTTGAGGTGCATCCGCTGGATGAACTCATTTTTCAGGGTGAAATGACCTGAAATTCAATGCCACTCCTAGGAATAGAATTTACTGTGTTAGACAAATAAAATCTGGGGGTAAAATCTGCCCATTTCCAGCATCCCAAGCAGCCATCTGGAGATCTGCGCACTCTGCATGGGCTGAAGAAGCTCCAGGCAAACCCTTAAATTTTGATGATGTGTCACAAAAAGGAATGTCACTGATGTTGCTTTGGCAAAGCAAAAGCAAGTGGAGGTGCCCACTGGGGATATGACCCACGTGCCCCAATCGCAGATGGAAATCCTGCAAAATGAAGTTTGAAGCTCGTTTGAAAACCTTGTCCTTGGCTTCGAACCGTGCCTGAGCTTCACCCAAAGGCGAACTTGGCCAAAGAGTGTCAAAGCTTTTGTTTTACGTCATTGGTTGCCCTTAAAAATGTGGAAGTTTGCTCTTCTCTGATGCCCAGAGAAGCTGTGGCTGCCCCATTCCCTGGAATTGTCCAAGGCCAGGATGGACGGGGCTTGGAGCAACCTGGGATAGCGGAAGGTGTCCCCGCCCATGGCAGGGGGTGGGACTGGATGGATTTAAGGTCCCTTCCCACCCAAACCATGTCAGGATTCCATGACTGAATGACTCCATGATAAAATGGCTTGGACTGTGCATCCAAGTGCTGCTGGGCTGTGTCCCATGGTCCCGGGCTGCTGCGAGGGGATTTTATTTCAGTGGTCGCTGAGCCAGGAGCACAGGCTATTATCCCAAGTTACTTGGTTATTTCTGCAAATTCCGTTCTTAGGACTGAATTCCAGGCAGAAATCCTGCAAGAAGCTCCAGGAGCTGAGCTGGGAGGCTCAGGACTGGGAGCAGAGCAGCAACCACGTGTGCCCACAGCCACCCTGGGCAGGAGGAAACCAGAGGAATTCAGCAGTGATGGAGAAGCTCAGATTCCCGAATTTTACAAAACAACTCACCCTGTCAGCCTCAAGAATTCTGAAAGGGTCAGAGAAGTTCCTAGTAAAGCAGGGGTGAGAGTGGAAAGGGTTTCTGTGGTCTCTTCTCTCTTTGCTCTCGAGATTTGCTGTGAGCTCTGCCGGGGAAGGATGATCCACGTTGAGCAAAATCAGCTTCCGCTCACATATTCCCAAATTATCTCAGTGAGGCTGTGCAGGATGGGACCACGGTAGCTCCTGGCCAGAGTGGGTGGCAGGGACAGTTTTCAGGCTGGGAGGAGTGACCCTCTCTGGTTCAGGGGTTTTAGGAGCTCTTGCTGCTGCTGCTTTCTGTGCTGTGACCTTGATTTCTCTCTCAGCTCCTCCCCAAAGGGTTGTGGTGGCTCCAGCTGCAGGTTTCAGCTGACATGTGGTGAACGTGGGGTGCTTAAACATCCGCAGAAAACAGGATGTTGCAAACTTTGAGATGGTATGAAACCACCAACAGCCGAAACCAGCTCCGGAGGAAGGTGAATTTGACACATTCCACCTTGAAAAAGGTGACTGCTTGAAAAGCCCCAGGACACACCTTCCCTGGCCCCACTGATGGCTGGAGGGTGATGTTCCTGTACCAGATTCAGGGGGGAACCTTGATTTGAGGCACACCCTCAACGCCTGTGGGTTTTGCAGAGCTTCCAGCCCATACCTGGAGTGATTAACAGATGGAGAAGACTCTGGAGGAGGACTGGACGTGGTCGGTGCCAACAGCTCTTCTGCCCAGAGTTGGATTGGATTTGCCAATATTTTGAGGGAAGGGCTGAGAGCAGCAGAGAGGCTGGAGGGGTGTAGGTCAGCCTGGGGATGGCAGAGTGTGATTCCAGGATGGATGTCTCCTGCGTCATCCCCAGAGGTTATAAACAGTGGGAAAATGCCCCCATCCACAGCAGTAACATGGTATTGGGTGCTCAGAGCCACACCAGTGCTCCCTGGGCTTGTGATGGAGAAACTCAGCTTAAAATAAGGGTCTGGAGGAATTTGGTTGCACAAGGGGCTGGGTTCTGCTGCCTTGGGGCTGATATTTGTCTCTTCCTTACCCACGTGAGCACTGGGTGGCTGTGGAAGCCTCCCCTCCAGCAGCGCATCCCTGCACACCAACGGAGCCGGGTGGTAAATCCTTCTCTTGCTGCCTTGGAATTTTGCTGCTTGGGAATCTCCCTGGGTGTTATTTCTTCCTTGCGTGATGAAGAAATATTGATTAATCGTTCCCTGCTCGCTACCTCACCACCGTGCAGGATTTTAATGGCCTGTGTCGTGTCCTCTTTCCAAGCCAGAGCATCCAGCTCTTCCAACCATGACTTTTCCAGGATGCTGTGCAGGGGCTCTTCCAGCTCGGAGTCAGGCTCTTAAAGGTATTTCCCTGCTCCTCAAACCGTGCCTTGCTAAGGAGCCCTTTTTTTAGACACTTCACTTCCTATTTTTTGAACGGATGGTAGTATCCAAAGGCATCTTCCTTGGTATTCCAACCAGTGAAGCACTGCTTCCTTTCTCAAGGGGTGTTGTCCACCCCTCTGCTCCAGATTTATCCATGGGATTGCAAAGGTTGTAATTTCCCCCCACGGAAACCTCCTTTACTTTACAGCACCTTGTTTTTTATTTTATTTTATAAAATTTATAAATATAAATTTTAAATATAAATATGTATTTATATTTATTTAACTATATTATTAATATAATATTTATATTATATTATAATTTATATAAATATATTGTATACACTTATATAAATATAAATATATATTTATATGTTATATAACTATATTTATAATATTATATTAATAATATTAACATTTAAATTTAAATACAAATATTATATATAAATATAAAGTATAAATATAAAATTTATAACATTTTATTTTATAAAAACCTTTGTTTTTACTCATTTTTATTTTATAAAAACCTTTGTTTTTATTCAATTGACTCGTGAGTTTCTTCTACCAGTGCTGCAGTCCCAGCCCCTCATCCCACTTGTCCACAGGGTCCCGGATCCTGAGGATTTAGGTGGTGTTTCTCCTCTTCTGTATTTGGGAAGGGTGGAAACAGTCTTTATTTCCTGCTCTGTCAGGAACTGGTGTGTCACTTCTTGGGTTATCCTAGTGGCAGGAAAGGAAATATTCCCTTGGCTTCATGGGACTGTGGAATCCATGGAATCGGAGGATTCTGCAGGGATGGTGACCCCACAGAGTGGGGGGAATTTTGGATGCTCCTTCCTGCAAACACCATCGTTTCCTTTATAGAACATTGCCACAGCCCCGGAGGATTCTAAGCACAAATCAAGGGAAGCACCAGGACCTGGACCACGGATCTGAGCTGCTCTTGCCCTGCCCCAGTCACCGGAGTGGTGCCACAACTCCCTTGAGTGTCAGCGGGGACAGCTCCAGTGGGCGCTGCTTGTCTGGGAAAACGTGAGCTGGAAGCGGAGGGTGGGGAGGGGGAGAAGGGGAAGCTGTGGCTAAAAATAGCTATTTTTGAAAGAAAGGGATGAAAACCTCTTTGAAGAGATGAGGGGAGAGGGGGAGTGTTTCCGTGGAAACGGGGAAGTCTGTCTCTTCCTAAAAGAGGAGGTGGAAAATGAAGAAATAGTAAATACAGGAATGACGGGGAAGAGGACTCTGTGTGGCATTCCCCAGAGATCGAGGAGAGGGGATGTGGGCTCTGAGCTCAGCCGGGGCCCAGAGGAAGCAGAGGAGGATCTGACAATGCCTGCCCACGTAGCCTGGGAATGTCACCTCGTTTCCTCCCCTTGTCACCCGTGACTTGCCCAAGTTACCTTGAGAACAGTGAGCCCAGAGCTGGGGACACGCAGGGCCAGGGCAGTGTCACCACGATGGGGCATCTCCAGCCACCCCTGGTGGCTCAGCAGAGGTGGTAAAATAATAACCATCCTCCAAGTGCTTTGAAAAAGTGCACAAAATCTTGGTTTTTTTTCTTCTGGGAATTTTCCACCATGGCGTGGGCATTCCAAGGGGATACCAGCAGGGAAGGGAACTGTGCTGGGCAGCAAAGACGTGGTGGGGGTTTGGCTGCATGGTGATGGCAGCCAGGGGCTTATGGCAAGATTGGGGGCCAGGTAGAGTAGGCATGGAATTTGGCACGGCTCCCACTCTGGCATGATCCACAATTTGGCCCTGATGTGGCCCTCATTTTGGCACAGCTCAGAATCTGGCACAGACCCAGGATTGGCCCGACCCAGGATTGAAACTAAAAAGAGGGTCAATTTAGTTTCAATATGAGGAAGAAATTGTTCCCTGTGAGGGTGGGGAGGCCCTGGCACAGGTTGCCCAGAGAAGCTGTGGCTGCCCCATCCCTGGGAGTGTCCAAGGCCACGTTGGATGGGGCTTGGAGCAACCTGGGCTAGTGGAAGATGTCCCTGTCCATGACTGGGGGTGCGACTGGATGAGCTTTAAGGTCCCCTCCAGCCCAAACCATTCTGGGATTCCATGATTTGTCTCCCAATTTGGCACGGCCATGGGGCTGCCATGTCCCAGACTTGGCCCAGCTCAGGAGAGCTCAGTGACACTTGGTGCCACTCCGCTCAGTGCCATCTCATGGCCGTAGCTGCCCCCTGCCACCGTGCCCACAGTGCCACCACGCCTACCCCAGAGGGAAGGCACCCCCCAGCCCAAGCATCCCCATTGATGGCTTCACCTCCCTCCACATCTCCGCCAGGGAGGAAGAGAAGAGGGAAATCGTCCTCTCAAACCACTTTTCCCCCTGTCTCACTCGCAGCGCTGCCGCTTCCCGGGAGGGAGGAGTGTCTGGGGGGATGGAAACATCTCACCCCATTCCATGGCTCAGATCTGACCTTCAGCAGCTCTTGGCCCCCACTCAGCACCAGGAGGCACTTGGGCTGAGAACCACAGGCTCTAAAAACAGCGCCTGCAGAAAGCCCTCACGCTGCCTGGAAGGAGGCCACTGATTCCTTTCCTGTTCCTTAATTTGGCTTGGCCTGTCCTTTCTGGTGGCGCAAGTGAAATAAAGCGGCTTTGAGAGCCTTTTAACTGGAGTGGCTGGAGCAGCTCAGGTGGGAGACACCTTCCAGGCCTGACTGGCCCACCCTGTGCCAGTCCAGATCCATTAGTTCTGCTGGAGCAAGCTGCACCATGGCATGAAATATTCACTGGTCATCTCAAGAGCTGAAGTTCTTTGCCATGTCTTGGTTGAGCTAAAAGACTTTTATTTCAATTAATAGTGCCCAGCTCCTCTGCAATCCAGGATGCTCCTTCCAGGCGGTGGAGCATCTTTGGAGGCCAAGTGTTGAGACTCGGTGGCCTTGACCAATTGAGAATTCAGACTGAACCCAGGATTTTTTAAAAAACTTGATGTTTTGTTATTTAAAAAACCTTGGAGAAATACAGAGGGGGAAGGTATTTAATGTTAACTTTGTAGATAGGTGGTTTTTGCTGGTTTTCCTTTGGCTCTTGTGCCTTCTCAGGAACCAAGAGATTTTCCCAGGGGATTAGGAGTTCCTCCTAGTATCCAGGAGGTTCTCCCGGAGACCAGGAGATTCTCTAGAAGATGCTCCCACTATCCAAGGGATTCTCCCAGGGACCAGAATATTCCCCCCAGGAATCAGGAGATTTTGCAGGAGATACTCCCAGTATCCAGGGGATTCCCCAGGAGAACTCCCCAGGATCCAGGGGATTCTCCCAGGGACCAGGAACCCTGCCGAGCATCTTTTTTTGCTTTACTCCTCCTTTCCTGCATCACTCCAGGCAAAGCCCCAAACCTTCCCCTGTCTCCCTGGGTGGGGGAAGCTGCTCTGACCTCTCTCACCACAGTATTTTGGGATTCACCAGCAGAATCTGCTCTGGAAGATCTCCTGTTCCGTGGGTCTGTGTCACTTTGTTCCCAGGCTGTTCATTTTTAGACACGGTGCCACCATATCAGGGTCACCCACGTCTCCTGGCGTCCCCTCCTCTTGTCACCACACAAAGGGGTGGGTGAGGGGGTGCTGGGGGTCCACGAGATCCATCCTCTGACGTCGGTGGTGGGTGGGAGGTCAGATGCCTTCCCTGGAGGTGACTCGCAGTCCTGGGAACTCGCTCACAGCTTTCACAGCTCCTGAAATGACACAAGGCCCAGTTCTGTCAACCCCTTCATGTGGGAAGCCGTGGCTGCCATGGAGATGGGGCTGAGCGACTGGCCCTGTCCAGCCCTGCTGGGCACCACGGGCAAGCCTTGGTCCAGCTTGGCCGCTCTTTCTGGGATGGCTGCTGGCATCCACTCCAGCCCTCCGAGTCCCTCTGGCTTTGCAGGGGCTGGGATGGGGTCCCCAGGAGTGACACCGTGTGGAGATGTGACCATCTGAGGCTGTGCGGGTGTGCAGGGGGTGGGACGGGGTCTGTCCTCTTTGGAGAGCTTCTCCCACCTCTACCTCAGCATCTGCAGGTGCCCACTCTGGGACCCCTGAGCCCACCCTGAGCCATGGGGCTGGTTATGGGTCTGGATTCCCAATGACACTATTCTGGATGAGGCCAGCCCTGAGGATAACCCTGCCCTGTGGTTTTAATTCCTCACAGCATCACATCCTGGAGCATCTCCCAGCCCACCACCAGCAGGATACAAGGGGGAAAAAGGGGGGAAAAAAGCACATTTTTGCTATTTGTAGGTGGTCTGCAAACTCACAAACAGATGGTCTGAAGCCTTCGGGGCTTCCCTGGGAATAAAGGCAGTAAAACAAAGAGAGATCATCTGCTTCCTGATGGGACCTGGACACCGAATCTCCTGTCCCTGGGACACCAGGGATCCTCCTTCTGGAGTGGCTGTTGGCATCTGCTCCAGCCCTGAAGTCCCTCTGGCTTTGCAGGAGGTGGGAGGGGGTCCCCAGGAGGACACAAAGTGCCTTTCCCAGCACCACACACACAGATGGGGTAAGATTTCCAGTTTGGGTGTCTATAAAATCCATTGAGATAGAAACGATCCAGAAGGAAATTATTATTTCATAACAATATTGATGCAAAGACGTCGGCTGGTTAAATCCTTGTGGAAGAGCCAAGTGGGTGCAGAGCTCTAGTTTTCCAAAGGGCTTGGATACACCTGGAGCAGTGAGTGTGGCTGGGGGAGGTGAGTGCAGGCACCCAGATAATAACAGCTTCACAATTAGGAGAGTAAATGAGGAGACAACATCACTCAATCCAGAGAAACTCCCCAGATTTTCTGGAGTTTGGCTCTTTGTTCAGAGCTGGTGCTGTTTAGGGGGACAAACTCCCCCTGGTATGGCAGAACCTTTGCAAGGTGACAGCAGGAAGAGAAAGCTGGAATTTCAGCTCCACGGGAATTGTTCCCTGCCCAGCCTCAGTTTCTGCATATTGCATAAGGATTTGCCTGGGGCAAGTAATTTTTTGGATTCAACCTACCCTGCTCTGGCAGATCAGCCTTCAGAAAAAGGCTAAAATGGTGCAGATGACATTAAAAACCCTCACCCAGAGTAGCCTCTTTCCCAGCTGGATGTGTGCAGGAGGGAAACGTGTGGTGCAAGGGCTGTTTGCAAAGGATTCCCAGTCTTTACATAGGGCTAGACATTAATTTTCAATATTGGTATCTGGCTGGGGCTTGTGGAAATACGATTTTTGTTTCAGGATGAAGAGGGGTGTTGGCTCATTGCATCCCCCCAGTGCTACACCCGCTCTCTGTCTGTGCCTCCTTTTGCTCTGGGACCTTTAGGGAGCTACAATAACGTGGTTTATCCCTGCCATGTCTCCACATCCTGCTGGATCACTGACCACTACACTGAGCACTGATTTTCTCGAGTATTCAGGGGGGTCCACGCCCTCCATCCTACCTTAGGGTGTCTCCGGAGTGATCACTGTCTGAAATTCCTCCACACAGATTTGACCACTGTGTATGGGAATAGAAATATCCCCCATTTCCCTCCTCCAGCACCTGTGTTTCTGGGTACCAGGAGCCCTGTGGGACTCCCTGATGCTCCTTGTGGGACCATGGGGGGATGGCAGAGGGGTCCAAGCAGAGGCATCTCCCTCGTGCCTCCTAAAGGCAGAGGCTGATCCATAAGTCTTAGATGTTTGCAGGAGCTTGGCGATGTCCTTCCTTTGGGGTGGAAGAAGCCTCCCCGCGAAGGGACCTCAGTAAAGGCAAAGTGATACAAAATAATTGCTTTTCACGTTCCCCACCCCAGCCAAGGGCAAAGCGGAGAGTCCGGTCCTGCCCCTTCTCCTTCCCCAGAGCTGCAGGGAGCTGGTGCTTCTTCATCCCCCCCAGCCCGTTCTCCCATAGCAGATCCAGGCTATTACCGAGGATATGGTATGGATTGGAGACGCACGGTAAAGCAGCATCATGTATCCAGGGATATGATTATTTCCCAGTGGTTGAAATCTAGGTCTCTTGCTTGGGAGGGGAGG
>VZRE01006636.1:218366-277828 GCA_013396775.1 Cephalopterus ornatus
GGCCTTGAAGGGGGACAGACAGGGACCGGTGGGGGGTTCAATCTAGTGAATGAAACCGGAGCCTCCTGAATCACCGGGGGACGGGACGCAGCGCCGTGAGCGCCGTGCCCGGTGGGTGCCGTGCCCGGTGGGTGCCATGCCCGGTGGGTGCCGTGCTCGGTGGGTCCCGTACCCGGTAGGTGCCGTGCTCGGTGGGTCCCGTGCCCGGTGGGTGCCGTGCTCGGTGGGTCCCACCGGCTCCCGGGGGCTTTGGCGGTGCTGGGGACCCTCTGTGGCTTTGCGGAGCCTCAGCGGCCGGGGGGGCTGCGTCGTTCCCCCCCCTTCCCGCGCCTGGCACCGGCTCCCGCGGGCAGCGGCCCCGCGGTGCTGAGCAGAGCGCAGGGAGATGGGGCTCTGGCTTTTTCCGCCCCGGCTCTAGCGCGCTCTCGCCCTCGGCTCGCGTTGCAGTGCGGGGCGGGCGAGCGGCGGGCGAGCGGCGGGCGAACAGGTCGCGGAGAGGAAAAAGGGGGTGCCCGGAGGAGCCGCGGCTTTGCAGATGCTCCTCTGGGACCCCCAGCAGCTTGTTACCTTCTCGGTGTTTTTTCCAGGCGATGCCACACCTCCCGAGGACACTGGGGACATCGGGTTTTGCTGAGCTTAGCAGCTTTTCACCGTCGTACCGAAGGCATCAGACAGACGCTCATCTGCCCTGAAGTGCAGATCTGCAACAGCTCCCGGGAAGACTCTGTCTCTCTGTCTCTCTGTCTCTCTTTTCTCTCTCTCTCCAGTCCAAACCATTACAAGACCTGACTTCCACCATCTGGGAATTTAACCCCTCTTATGTCCCTTCTCCTTTTTCTACGATGACTCACCATTATTTTTAACTTTGAAGAGAGAGGAAATTATGGGGATCTTGGAAGCCTGTATTTCTCTCTAGGATTTCCCCAGGGTCAGATAATCGGTGTTACTAAGAGACACTAAGATTTGGCTTCTCCAGGTAATGTGATTTGTTTTCTGTGTGCCATGGTGGTTTGCAGAGGATGACAGGAGCCGGGACACCAGCGGCCGAGGAGGGGGACTTCGGTGGTCCATGGGGAATCGCCGGCTCCGCATTCCAGAGCTCGGCTGCAGGCAGGGAGGGCAGCATGTCGCCGAGCCGCTGCTTCGTGGCTAGGGCAAGAGGACTGGGAAGGTGTTAAAAGCCGAGTTGGAGTTTTTCTAGAGGGTTGATTGCCTGAGATCGCACGGTTAAATGTTAATTAACCCTTCGCTGCATGCCTGGGAATGAGCTGAGCCCGGCACCCCGCGGGGTCCCCTTGCCACTTCAGGGCTGGATGGGGTTATTTCTCTTCCTTCCTTTCTCTTCCCTTCCCCCTCTTTGTTTTTTGGTGGGTTTTTTTGGTTGATTTTTTTTTTTAATTGGAATTTTGATTTTTAGCCAAAAAATAAGCCCTGCTTTGCCAATGCCAGTTTTTCTGTGCTGGCTTTGAACAGGTGATGGTTCCTCAGGTGTTTTCTCTGTTCCACCTAATGGGTTTAGATGGGAGTTGTTGAACTCTGTCCCATGGAAGGCAAATTAACCCCCCCAAGGAAGGGCATAGACATGCTAGTGAAGGGATCTGCTCTCCTCCCCCCAACTTTATTCCATCTCTCTCTTTCTCAGCAGGGGTGATTTTCTTTCTCCCTTTTTTTTTTTTAAATTTTTTTATTTCCTCTTTTTTTTTATCTCATCTCTTCGCCTTTTCATGAGACTCTTCCAACCCTACGTACCTGTCCTTCTGCAGGATAGTAGCCCTGCCCTGAACCTGATCCCACCACTGGGCCCTGGGAAGAGTTTAGCATAAGGATTGCTTTGAAACCCCAATATGACAGTTGCCACTGGAGATCCTGCAGATGAAGCTGCAGCTCTTCCCGGTCACCCACAGGACACGTACAACCCCGAGACCGACCATGAGTGCTGCGAGAGGGTGGTCATCAACATCTCGGGGCTGCGCTTCGAGACGCAGCTCAAGACACTCGCCCAGTTTCCAGAGACCTTATTAGGGGACCCTAAAAAGCGGATGAGATATTTCGACCCTCTCCGGAACGAGTATTTCTTCGACAGAAACAGACCGAGCTTCGACGCGATTTTGTACTATTACCAGTCTGGTGGAAGGTTGAGGAGGCCAGTTAATGTGCCCTTAGACATCTTCTCGGAAGAGATTCGATTCTATGAACTGGGGGAAGAGGCAATGGAAATGTTTCGAGAGGACGAGGGCTACATCAAAGAAGAGGAGAGGCCGTTGCCTGAGAATGAGTTTCAGAGACAAGTGTGGTTGCTCTTTGAGTACCCTGAGAGCTCGGGCCCTGCCAGGATTATAGCTATTGTCTCCGTCATGGTGATTTTAATCTCCATCGTCAGCTTCTGCCTGGAAACATTGCCCATTTTTCGGGATGAGAATGAAGACATGCACGGCAGCGGGCTGAGCCACCTCCCCTATTCCAACAGCAGCATGGGGTACCAGCAGTCCACCTCCTTCACAGACCCCTTCTTCATCGTGGAGACACTTTGCATCATCTGGTTCTCCTTCGAGTTCCTGGT
Organism: Cephalopterus ornatus; assembly: GCA_013396775.1. Taxonomy (NCBI): domain Eukaryota; kingdom Metazoa; phylum Chordata; class Aves; order Passeriformes; family Cotingidae; genus Cephalopterus; species Cephalopterus ornatus. The sequence goes on from VZRE01006636.1 coordinate 220,927, forward strand.
GAGGTTTTTCGCCTGCCCCAGCAAGGCTGGGTTTTTTACCAACATCATGAACATTATAGACATCGTAGCCATCATTCCCTACTTCATCACCTTAGGGACAGAGCTGGCCGAGAAGCCGGAGGATGGCCAGCAAGGCCAGCAAGCCATGTCCTTGGCCATTCTCCGAGTCATCCGCTTGGTGCGGGTCTTCAGGATCTTCAAGCTCTCCCGGCACTCCAAGGGGCTGCAGATCCTGGGCCAGACCCTCAAGGCCAGCATGCGGGAGCTGGGCCTGCTCATCTTCTTCCTCTTCATCGGCGTCATCCTCTTCTCCAGCGCCGTCTATTTTGCCGAGGCCGATGAGAGCGAGTCCCAGTTCCCGAGCATCCCCGATGCCTTCTGGTGGGCTGTGGTTTCCATGACGACTGTTGGCTACGGAGACATGGTCCCCACAACCATCGGGGGGAAAATAGTGGGTTCCTTGTGTGCCATAGCTGGCGTATTAACGATTGCCTTACCAGTGCCCGTCATAGTGTCTAACTTCAACTACTTCTACCACCGGGAGACAGAGGGAGAGGAGCAGGCTCAATATCTGCAAGTAACCAGCTGCCCAAAGATCCCCTCTTCCCCTGACCTAAAGAAAAGCAGAAGTGCCTCTACGATTAGTAAGTCCGATTATATGGAGATTCAGGAAGGTGTAAACAATAGCAATGAGGATTTTAGGGAGGAGAACTTGAAGACAGCCAATTGCACCCTAGCTAACACAAACTATGTGAATATCACCAAAATGCTAACCGATGTCTAATCGCTAAAACCTAGTAATGTATTTAAAGCTGAAGTGGAACAATTGCAGATATTGAGTGCTGCTCTGCATTGTAGTTAACACAGTATTTTCTACGGTGTATATTTGGTTCTGCATGGGAAGCAATAGCTGTGTAAGTGACTTTTAACCTTCTATTTCCACACTGAACAAGCGTCCGTGCAAAAAAAAAAAAAAAACAAACAAAAAAAAACACCAACCAAACAAAGAACCCAACAAACCCAAACCATTTCGTTGCCCTTCTCCCATCCCGGGCTTGTGGGTTCCTGAAGATATGTAAGGGATTTCAAGCAGCAGGATGGGGACACGAGGGGCAGCTCCAGGCTGTGCCGGATCCCTGTCCTGGGTGACAACCACCTTCCAGGGAATGGCTGGGAGAGGTCAGGCAGAACTTGAGGAAGGGACGATGTGTCCGGATTGCTGGAAGGCTCAGGTTTCCACCCTGGGAATGCCAAGCCCGGACGCGTCGCCCAGGCTCGTGTTTCATAACTGAAAATGCTGCATGCTGCAATAGTTTCAGCCACTGCAGTGTGCCAGTGTGAGGCCCAGGGGAGGGATAATTAGTGTGACAGCACATTATTTATTAAGTCTTAAATTTTCTATGCCAGGCATCGGGAGGGCCGGGTAAATAAATCAAGCACTTGGATTTTAGTGTTTCTTTAGATAACACTTCCATCCCCAATATTTCCAGGCTCACCAAAGACATCTCCACTAACATACTGAAAATGAGTTGGAAAAAGCATCTTTTTTTACATCTATATATAAAACTGGAGCAACTATGCTGTGGCCTATAATATATTTATACTGCAGTGAAATTTAACCAGTAATACAGTACAGCTGCATGGGTATTTGTTGCATGAATCTGAATATTTAATACACACACAAATATATATTTTCTTAGTAGACTATACAGTATTCATGTTTATAGTGTTTATAGATTCTCCGGTGGCTCGAAGGAGATTCATGGGAGTTCAAAAATCTCAACTGTAGTTAAAAACAGGATGGGGAAGGCATGTGCTGACAACAGTTGGATAGATAACAAGGCAAAGCCTGAGTGTCCGAGCATTCAGACACAAGAGCCAACTAGTGCAAGGGAAGGTGAGCTGAAAGTTAAACACCTGCACTCATTATGGGGCGAGTAATTAGTCATTAATCTTGGTGTCAGGAGCAGAAACCGTGGTGGATCAGAGAGGGCACAAGGAGCAGGTGGAATTGCAGGTTCTGGCTCTCCTGGCTTGTTTGTTCAGCAGTTTTCAGCCATTCCCGTATAATTCTTGTGTGTGTGTATGTAGATATTTAGAGAGCGACTACAGGGCCGAATCCTCAGCAAACAGAGCTCATGGGGCATTGGGGATTTCCTGATTTAGGGGTGCTGGGTGGTGGGGACATGGGCTGGAGCAGGATGACCTACCCTGTGGAGGCCACGGGATCACCAGGACAGGGTGTGTTTTGGGCTGGAAAACTCCTTTTCAACCACACAGAGCCCCAGGGCTGGGGGTTTATTTTTTTAGGATGGAGATGGTATGTGCTGAGTGTGGGCTGGATCTGAGCTGGTGCCTCTGAGCCTTTGCTTTGCCTTCTTCCAGGGTTTTTAGAGCAGTGAGTTGGGGTGCAGAGAGCCTGAGTTTGTCTCTGCTTCTTCATCCCTGTTGGTGTTTGGGGATGGGAGCTGTTGATCCAGGGGATCTCGTCTGCTTTCCCCATTCCCATCTGGAGTTCCTTGTTTCTCCCCCGTTGCTGACAATCCCCAAGGGACAGGTGTCCTGTTGCTCTGGTAGGTCAGGGGAGAGGGATGAAAACCTCTGCCAAGGTCGTGGTTGGTCAAAGCCTTCCTGGGCTGCAGAACAAGGTTCAGTTGGGGTGAATTTGGGCTGAATTGGGGCACAATCAGTGCTGTACTGCTGCGTGAAGTGTGGGCACAAGGAGGGAACCCTCTGGCAGAGAATGTGGGGGAGGTCAGAGACCCTTCCTGAGCTCAGAGAGGAAGACCCTACTAAATAACAATAAACCAACCGGTGCTAACATATTCTACAGCAATGGTTCCAAATGATGCTCTTGTGCTGATGTGGCTTCACTCGGCCAGGTGGAAACACTCCTCAGTTTTGTTGGATTGGCTGATTGATTGATTGATTGATTGATTCCAGCCTGGCTATAATTAATACCATGGTTTGTGCATGAGAGTCCTGCCTTCTGCTAGGGACTAAGGACCAGCAGCATCCAGGGGTTGAGGCTCAGCGTGCTCAGCACCACGGGGCTCCCGGCCTGTCTTTAATCTCATTATATTGAGACCTTTCTACTCCCACTTTCTTGCAGCAGCTCAGGAATGGGAGCTTCTGCAACCTCCCCCTCACCCCCCCCCAAAATCAACACAACCAAAAGCAATAAATTTTGACTCCTGAAGCTCATCCTGTTGGATGGGGCAGGGCTGGCAGGAGTTGCCAGCTTGGGCAGGATTCCCGGGGCAGTCAGCCAGCTTCCATTGATCCGGCTCGTGGTGGCTTCATGGAGACATGAGCTTGCCCAGGGAAGCTGCTGGATGTGCTGGGATGCTGCTCGCCCACCTCTGAGTGCCTCCACACCAGGTGATCCCATTCCTGGTCAAGCTTGAGGGAAAGTTGCTGCAGTTTTTTTGGGATTCTGTCAGTCGGTGAGACTTTGCGAAGTGCCTGGCTGTGAGCTTGGGATGGTTTGGGACGATTTGGGACGGTTTGGGATGGTTTGGGATGCTTGGCCAAAGCCTTGGGTGCACGTTGGGAGCACGAGTGCCGTTGTGGTTTGGTGAGGAAGAAGGTTGTGTTTTTCCTGGGGGAGGTGGTGTTTTGGGAACAGCGTTCTTGTGGGCTTTCCGAGGCCGGGCAGGAGGGGAGAGCGGATCCATGAGCAGGATCAGACACATCCAAACCTTCTCACCAAGCTGAGGGTCCCCGCTGCCTTTGGAAGGCCCAGAGGTGCACTGCAGGGGTAAATGAGACCAAAGAGCAAGAGGCCACTCTCCTGTTGTCACCGATGGGAGATGACATCTCTCCCCATCTGTCCCTTCCTTAGGACAGATCCTGCACCTCTGGCACTGGGGAAAACAAGCCCTGGTAAGGGATTGGCTCTGTTCTGCACTTGTGTGGGAAACAGGGCAAACAACCAACTCAGTGCTCAGATGTTTGCTCGGGGTGGGAAAGGTCGGGGGGGTCGGTGGCTGGGAGGGATCTGTCCGTCTGCACGAAGCAGAGGGGTCCACATTTCTCCCTTGCACAGGGAAATGGTTCTCCTATAGCTTTTAATGGGATTTGTGCCTGCGGTCGGAGCTCTAGTGCTATTTCTAGCTTTGCTTCTGACTCACTGATGTGATCTTGAACCAGTTTTTCAGGAGGAGAATGTGATATTTTTTTTTTCCTTTTCTTATTTTTTTTTATCTCAAGGAATTTGGTTTCAGAGGCTCTGGGCCTGTTTCTGTGGAGATGCTGAGCATCCCAAGCTCCTCTTGACTCTGAAAGGGTGCAAAAATGAGCTGCAAAATGGCTCAGACTGAGGATGCCAAATAAGGGACTGGAGAAGGAGGGGGGTCCCACCATCCGTGTCTGATGGCATGAGGCCACTTAACAGAGGTGGTCTGGGTCCTTTCCTCCTCCTCCTGAGGAGCAATTTGCCTCTTTCTGGGGTTGGGATGGAGGACTGGAGCTCTCTGGTCTGTGGAGGTGCTCCTGGAGGAGACAGCATGTCTCTTTTAGATTATCCTTTGTGCCACAGTTTCGAAGAGATGGAAAGCTGGCATTACAGGGTGGGCTGTCTTCTACACCCAGCCTCATGCCCAAGCCTTCAAGCAACCCATCAGCCCTTTAAAAATCTTCCAAAATCTCTGCTGAGAGCAATGGGTGAGGCTCAAATACCACCTGGATACTACAATGAGATTAGGAAAAAGTGATCTGCGTGGGGCAATGTGTTTTACTGGAGAAATTAATCTCTGCAGAGAAATTTTGTGTCGAAGTCCTCCAGGTCTGAATGGTGAGCTATAAGAAGAAGAGGATCTCTAGATTAGCGTGATGAGAGTGTGGCACGTGGGTGTATAAATATGGGCATATTTGTGCGTAAATACACAGAAGGAGAGAAAAAGACAGAGGAGGAGGTATTTCAGGAAGGGCCTTGCTTTGTTATCAGACAATTCCTGGGTCAGCCCTTGAAATCGCTGCCAAAGTCTTGTAGCTTTTCCAGAGCTTTGCAAAACACTTGGGGATGGGTCCAAGTGAAGGAGAGCTGGATCTGGCTTTGGAAGCAGGAGTTTCCCAAGGGGTTGGGGGCATTCATCTCCTTGCAGCCCTCTGCAAACAAGCGGAGTCTCTGCTCCTGATCCTGAATCCCCGTCTTGGGCCCATCATGACCACTGCTGTGACTGTGCAGGGAAAGCCAGAAGAGAAGTTGAAGGGGTTTGGTGGTGATGCAAATGCTGTGCTGCACCAGGTGGGGTTTTGAGGTTATTTTATTTTTTAATGGGTGGATTTTAAGTCCCTCGAACTACGGCACATTTTGGTCCCAGTGTGGTAGCTCCTGTTTGTAGCCAGGGTAGGTTTATCATGGAATCATGGAAGGGTTTGGTTGGAAGGGACCTTAAAGCTCATCTCATCCCCACCCCCTGCCGGGGGCAGGGACACCTTCCACTAGCCCAGGTTGCTCCAAGCCCCATCCAACCTGACCTAGAAACCTTCTCTCAAGGTCTACACCCATGGGTGTAGTTTATCCATGATAGTTATCCATGGTGGTTATCCGTGGCAGTTTTCCATGGTAGTCATCCGTGGCAGCCATCCATGGGAGCTGGTCAGTGTGCTGCCAGGGTAAAAAAGGGCTGAGAAGAGAAGGATTCAGCCCAAACATTTTGTTGAGCACCCAAAATAACGCTGTGGCTCCCTCCTTGCACCCCCGGCAGCATCCGACCTTCTCCACATCTATCACATCCCTCGGTCTCTCCTGTTGGGCACCAGCTGCTGCCGATGCCAGGGGGGCCCAAAAGGGGACAAGAGTCACCCCCAGGTCCAGCCCCTGGTCAGAGCCCTGCCCTTCCCCAGCCCATGGCCTCAGCGTCCCTGTGATGTTACTGCCCAAATTCCACCCCCCTGCTCAGAGCGGAGTGCTCCAATCCCACCACATCCCACCCAAGGGGAGAGGGACCCGACTCCCGCGATGGGAATCATCCCCGGGGGAACAGCGCTGATTTATACCCGGGGACAAGATCCCCCAGCCCAGTTGTGCGTGATGAGAGAGGAATTCCTCATCCATGTTTTTCCTCCGGTGGGGGGGTGGTTTGGCTTGTGGGAGCCGCTGGACATCGTGTAACCACACAAGGTCAGCACGTGAGGGACTCTACGTCCCCTCCCCAGCTCTGCTGGGCTGTCCTGAGCTTGGGGTTGGTCTTTTGAGGTTTGGGGGTTTTTTGATTGTTATTATTATTTTTTAATATCTTCTGCTGCCTACAAGACTGTAATTATCGGTTTGCTCTCGCTCTCTCATTGCTTGAGGCCATGCTCTTGTCCTCCAATGTCATCCCCAAAGAACAAGGGGAAAAAAATGGGTATTGGATCAACCCTGCATGTGGTGCCTAATTTAAGCAAATCAATAGGAAGAGGAAATCCAAGAAGGACTCATCCTAAGGATGCTGGAGCTGAACCTTTTGTTTCCATGGTTACGGGAGAAATGGGACCAGGAGTGGTGAGAGGCCTATAAACTGTTAGGAATTTCAAGTCATTTAACCATGCGTTTGCTAGACAAAAATTTAGACACCAGCTGTACCTGAATTGCACAGTGTTTATAGACGTCCCTGCTCTTATTGACGGTGTGGGGGTGCCTGGGGGGTCGGGTGGAAAGGGGTGAGGGGCCCCCCGAGTCAATAAGGCTGCCCGTTGTATATAGGTATGTAGATCTGTGTACATACATATCCCAAATGAGCATTTGCTGTCTGGTTTATCATGAGTGTATATAATTTATTCTTCACAGAGTATCACGGTTTTTGTAAATATCGGCACTAATTAAGAGAAAATAAACATGTATATTATTGAGGAGTTATTTTCGATATCGGTTCTGTGGAGGGTGGGAGAGGAAAAGGCAAGCGGTTGTATTTTTGTTGTGTTTTTATCTACGACTAAAACCCTCCTGGGAAGAAGAGAAAGAATCAGTCTGAGCCGTGGAAAAATCAGTTTGTGCTCCAACATCAGACAGTTTGAAGGGGCTGGTGGAGGGGGAGATGCTCAGGGAAGAGCTGATAGATCTTGGTGATAGACACCAGGACTTACAGACATGCTGCACAGTGTGTACGGCATTCCCATGGGATTTGCTCCAAAAAAAGATTGCAGCTGCGGGGGAAGGGGCTGGAAGTGGCGTCAAACCCACATTCCCCATCGTTCTCCACTCCTCCAAACTGGATATTAGCCATGTCCGTGCAGGTGATGGAGAATGGCTGCTGCTGGGGGATAAACCTGCTCTGGGAAACTTGTGGGCACCCAAAGGGGTTTTTTTTTAACCTGATGATTCCTCTTGGAAGAGGGAGAAGCAAATAAGGCAGGAATGGTGCTGTTAGCACATCCTCTGTGGGGTTACAAGCCTTGTATCCTTGGAGATGTCTCCTAGCGAGGAATGGAATCTCGCAGAGGAATGGTTTGTTTGTCCCTCCCCAGGGAACAGCTGTAACAATATTTTCTCTTGCTGTTTTGTCTCTCCTGTGAGTGTCTTGAGGCGGCAAAGGGCAGGGGAGGCTTTGGGGTGCCCTTGGTGCTCATGTTTTGGGGTTTGTCCATTTGCTCTGTGGCTCTCTCAGGCCACGTGGCTGCTCTGGGTTTCCTTTCTCACAGGACAGAGCTGGGGTAACCCCTCTACCTTGTGTCCATGGGATGGAGGTGAAACACCAGAGAACAAAGAGATCTCTTTGTTTGTGGGTTGGTCCTGCTCGGCTCTGGGAGGTGGTACCACCTGGTAAACCAAGGGTTAGTGCTAAACCTCCATCTCAACCACCCCAAATCCCCTCGTGCTGCTCATGGAGAAGCCCCTGGTATGGGCTCAGAGCCTCATGTTTAAGTGTCACTTGTGCCAGTGTGGCCACTGTGTGACCCAGGGATGTCATGTCCCATTCTGTGCCTCGGTTTCCCCATCCTTAACAGCTTCATAGGACCCAGCAAATCGCAAATCTTAATATTAGGACAGTGAAAATGCGTAAATGTGTGGCTGAACCCATGGATGGATGTTGTTGTGGGGAGAGAAAGTGTTTAAGAGCAGCCAGTTACAAACATTTAAGTACAGAAAACCATCTGAGCGCTAAAAGAACCCAGAAGCATTTCTGGGCAATGCATCCTGAATGAAATGTCCATGTTTGCCAAAATGCTGAGTGGAAGCAGCCCCCAAACTGGACCAGTTTGTGCTTCTCAGCCCCATTTTCCAAGCCTAGAAGACGCTCCAGCCGGCTCTGGAAGATGCCAAACCCTTCCCTTCTCAGCGTCCAGTTGGTTGTGGGCTCGTAAATACCTAAACACCAAGTGGAAAAAAGTAGTTTGCAGAACCGTCTGCTCTGCACAGGCTCTCCGGAGCTGTGGCAGGAGGAGGCTGCGAGGCAGACTCGGTAATTATTTTAAATTGTCGGAACGCCAGCGTGTGGCACCATCCGAGGATGTGGGAGATGTCATCAGGGTGTTGCCTCCTCCTCCGGCCGACCTGCTTGTGCTTTTACACCCTTCGAGGAGATAAGGGGAGGATGGAAGAATCACCCCGTCCAGGGGGAGACCTCCCCGTGCCTGGGCGGCTCTTTCAGCCCCGGATTGGAGGCTCCCAGCCTGCCCTCCTGGCTGCAGGGAGGGGCTGATCCCACTGAGCGCAGCCTGGCTGGTTCTGCCCGTGCTGGCTGACCTACTTTCTGCCACTTTCTTTGCTGAGTGTCACCTCTGCCAACCGAAACCTCATGAAATTCCTCATGGATCTGCTCCGGAGCTCGTAAGTCAGAGACCTCCAAGGCACAGTGATGCTCCTGGTCATGGGCAGACCTACACAGCACTCACCTTTGCAGAAACTTCTCTCCCTGCTGCAGGGCTGAACCCCTTCAAATCCTGCTCATTTCCATCAAGGAAGGCAAGGATTCAAGTGCCAAGAAAGCACTACCCGTGCCACTTCCAGAAAGCTTGGGATGCTCAAACCCCAGGGGATGTTCCCCCGAGACCAGCAGGAATTTTTAGCTGTGGGAGAGTCCACTTCCATTTGGCAAAGTGGGCACTAGGATCCTGAGAGCACCTCCCCAGTCTGGAGCTGGGAGGAGGCCATTAATCGGGATGCTGAGAGCAGGAAAGGGAAAACGATCCCACGCTCAGGAGGCTGCTGGTCTCCTGCTGATTCTCTGTGGGTGCCTGGGATAGTGGGACTCGGGTGGGAGCTGCTGCTGAGTAGAGCCATCGCTGCTGCAGTGCTGGTGATTCCAAAGAGCCTTAACCAGGCAGCTGGGAACAAAAAATTTGCAAGGGTGGGCGTGTGAAGCAGGGCCCCCACAGTCTATCTTTAGGTAACCTCTAGGCAAAGGTTTGGAGCTCACACAGCTCCGAGATGCACATTTATCCTGCAGCTCTGGAAATCAGGCCAGGTCCCTCTTTCTCCTTCCCACTTCCTTCTTGCTCCTTCTTCTCCCTCCTTTGCATTTGTGCCGGGTGTTGAAAAGCCTATTTCTGGGAGCAGAGCTCTCCTCTGCACCCTGGAATGGTGTCCAGGGTGGGAGAAGGGGGTGGTTAGGCAAAGGAAGCAATATTTGGGTGTATTAAACATGAATCTTAGTTTTACAGAGTCAGAACTGAGTCTGCTGAGGCCTCACATCCACAAAACATTAGGGCAGACAAATAAGACCCAAGGGCTAAAGCCAGCTCTACCCAAATATTTAGATGTAACTCAATGTTTAGGTCCCGTGTTCCAATGTTACCCCGACCTCCGGGGGGAGGCACCTTTCTCATCCTGGAGTGCTGAGGTCCTGCTCAGACATCTCAGTGCCTTGTCCCTCTCTGTACTGGGGAAGAGCCACAGTGGGGCTGCCTCAGCTTTTTATCCTAAACAAACAGCGGGAGAATCTGGGTCCAGGGAATCTGGGAAGTTTCCTGAGGGCTCAGCAGAAGGTGTGCCCCCCTCCTGCTCTCTGTGGCCTCCTGTTGTTGGGGCAAAGCTCTCTCACCACCCTGGGTGGGCACGGGAGCTGAGGGTATTGATCCACCAGAATTCCATGATGGTCCCTGGAGGAGTTTTTGGGAGGTTGTTGGTTTAGAGGATTTCACAGGCACCCAAGGGGCGGGAGCTGCAGCCCCTGCGTCGGCAGAGAAACCCCAGGGCCGCCGACAAATCTTGAGTTTGTTTTGCTGCTTCTTTAATGCCGCCAAAACCAGCCCCTGGCAAGAGCAGCGCCGGGCTTTGGGGAGCTGGAGATGCCAAGGTCATCCTGCTCCTCGCATCCACACGGAGATCAGCTCGGCACAATCCACCCGCTGCCCCTGCGTCTGCCGTGACCTCCCTCCTGCATGTGACTCCCCTCGGATCCGCAGGCACCGGGCAGGATCAGGCCCCAGGGGTGCGTTTTCTGCACCCAGCGAGAGGTGAAGGTTTGGGGCGGGGAAGGGAAGCAGAACAAATCCCTTCTGCCAGGCACCTGCTCCCTGCCTCCGCAGAAACGCCGACGGCGCAGCGTTTGAGAGCGGAGCCTTTTCCGCTTAGGAGAGGGGTTGTCTTCCACTGTCCTTTTATCCTTGGCTAATTAAAGGCAAATCTCTGCTGAAGGAACACAGCTCTTCATAGTTGAGCTTTAATAACTAGAAAGTGGCTGCAAATGCTTGGAGGCAGCCGCAGAAATCCTGGGCAGAAATAGCATTTTTATCTCACAGCTTTACCAGCTTTGGCTCGGGGGATAATAAAATTTCTGAGTTGTAGAAGGAGGTAACAGCAGATACAGCCCCATTTTGTCCGAGTTTACAAAAGGATCAGTTGGATGGATCAGCTAAATTCCCAAGTCCTCCCTGAGCAGTACACCAGAGATCCCATGGCAGGAGGGCTTGGAACAAGAGGATATTTAAAGTTCCTTCCAACCCAAACCATTCTGTGATCCCATGAGATTAAATGGCCACGGTGAGGTCCCACCAGTCCCTGGGCATGATGTGGGGAAGAGCTTGAGTGAATCATGTCCCAGCCGACAAAAGTGTTTGCTTGTCTCTGGGCAGCTGTTCTAGATCCAAGTCCTCTCATCCCCAAGGAAACGTTTGCAGGCATCTGGATCCCATCTGGAAGGGGCCTCAACCCACTCCAGTTGCTGTAGAGGAAGGTGAGGGAGCCTGGTCCCAGGAGGCCCTGATGTTGGGTCCTAGAAAGCCCAAAACCAGGTGGAAAGGGTGGAGGGAAGAGGGAAGATGGATGATGGCTCCCATTTTGCTGCAGCCACTCTCTGCCCACTGCCAGCCCTGCTTTGCTCCAAACCTCATGTTTTATCCCTGTGGGGAGGGCAGGGCAGGCCCAGGGGAAAAGAGCGGGGGTGGAAGTCGGTTTTGCAGCTTCAGATGTCTAAAACCAAGCAGTTTGCTCTGCTGGGGTCACCTGGGCCTCAGTGTGCTCTGTGTAGAGACTGGCACGATCCAGGGATGGAGGGGTGAGGTCCCCCTTGGCTGTTGGCCTCCGTCCAGCAGCTGCACAGATGGCTGCAACTCCTTCCACTTCCAGACTAGTCTGATCCGTGCTCTTGGACACTCACATGCTGGTTATTTCCACTCTTCAAAAGGCAGAAGGAGGACTTAACCCCGAAGAACCTCCATCAAATCAGAAAGACGTATGCTCTGCACTGGTGTAACATCTCCCAGCCGGGCAGCCCGAAGCACTTCACTCACAAATGTTTTTAAAGGGTTTGGGTTACAGCAATGCCCCAAAACCCTTAAAGGATGAAAAAAACAACAAAACACAACAACAGAGCATTTGGTATAACAGGCTTCTTTTCATGAAGGCAGACACAGCAAAAAAAAGGTTGTGGCATCCAGTAAGGCTGGCAAGAAGCAGGCATAGAGAGTAACTATTATTATTCTGTTGCTGCCATTTCGTGGCTCTCACACAGTGCTTTTCATTAGGAGCTCTAAAGTGCTTTAGGAAAGAGAAGATTCAGATGTCTGGTCTGTCTGCAGTGATTCCAGGAGAGGAGAACAGGCAATGGTCTTATGCAGAAGCTCTTGCTGCAGTTTGACTGGTTGCAGTGCAAGGGCATCCTCTGCTCAGCTCCCAATGGCATTTTAGTTACTCTTACGCTTCTAAAAGTCTCCCTGTGCTGCACAGAGGGCTGTAGTCCTGAAAACCCCCTCTCCATGAGTATCCCTCTCCCTTCCACCCCCCCTCCGACATTCCCATTCCACTGCCAACGAATGCAGCAGACGTGTTAAAATCCCACCTTTGGATCATTTGGACATTCATGTGAGCAGGAGCCTTCCCAGAGCAGGAAGAGATGGGAGGTCCCTGAGGGGGGACACTTGGTGTACAGCCCTGGAGGGGTTTGCACCACACGGGAGGCACAAGGGCAGAGAGAAAGGGCGTTGAAGAACTCCCTGGCACAGCTCTGCAGCACAAATCCTCTGCTTTCCCTCCCTGCTCTGGCTGGGGGCCAGCAGGTAACATCAGCTGCCCTCCACCATCACTCGGAGGATGCTCAGGCTCCAGGCACCTGGGACTGTCCCTGGAGCAGCAGCAGCTTCATCCTTGCAGCCTCCTCGGGGAAGGTCCCTCCTCGGGGAAGGTCCCTCCTCGGGGAAGGTCCCTCCTCGCATTGCTGCTGCCTGCAGCGTCCCTGGGCAGGGAGGCTCAAGGGGAGCTGCACTGATGCACTGTCTGGGTGCAAATACTGCTTGGAAAACAGCAGAAGCCCAGCCCAAGGGCAGATGGGCTCAATTTTTTATCTCAGTTTTGGGGCCCCAGGGTGCGCTCCAGACCCACACTGATGTTCCTGGGTGCTGCTGGTGTTCATCCTGCACTGGAAGGAGCCTGAGTTCGAGTGGGACAGCACAGGAGCTGCTGTTTCTCTGAGGGCATTTGCAGTGAGCTCAGCCTTGGCCTGGACCCCTCCACTGCCTGTGGGAACTCAAATTTTTGGCTGCCTTTGCCATTTGGCTCCTTTAGCGTTGGAAAACTGCATTGGTTGCCAGGTGGGTACCCCAGACTGGTCCACATCCACGGGACATGTTCATGGACACCCAAATACACCCATAAAATCCCAGTGAGCACTGGTTTGAGGTCCCTCCATCCCCTGGTTCAGCCTCAGTGATGGTGCCGTAGGGGAATATAACTCATGGGTTTCGTTCAAGTGGTCTCCAGGTGGGATGGGGGCACGGTGGTCACGGTGGGTGTTGTCATGGGGAGGAAACAACCCCTGAAAACTCCAAACAGAGAAGCCGAGGCAACTTCAGCCATGACAAGGCATTGCTTTGGGTTAAGTGGGATGGCAGGGAGAGATTTTGCTCAGGCAGCTTCTCCCTGGCAGAGGCTCGGGGCTGTCTGCACTGGGCTCTGCTGTGGGATGTGGTTCTCGGGAGTTCGTCCTCTCCCTCCTGGAGTGGGAGCAGCACCCGCAGACTCGCCAGCTCAGCACAAAGCTCAAGGTTTAGACGTTTCTTTTGCCATAAATAGAAAACTGGGGGGGTGTGTTTTAGTGGATTAAACACACTCTGAGAGGCTGCCGATGTGCAGGGAGATGACTGTCCTATTGATCCCTGTCCTCATCCTGCTCCCCGCCCTCCTCCCAGCAGAGATGACCCTCCCTCCCTGTTCTGGCCCCAAGGGTCTGACCGTGTGGCCAGGGGCAGAGGACTTATCACTGTGGTGGTGCTCCTTGGGAATGAAGAGCTCTGGAGCTGGGACCCCATTGGGCTGGTCCCCTGGGGGATGTCTCATGGAGGTGTTCCCAGGAGGACTCTCCACTTGGCCTCGGTGTCGGGAACCCTGTTGTGGTCAGCAGAGAAACTCCTCCACATGATTCATCTGGCTTAATTTAGCCCTTTGCCTTGGGACAAAAGAGGGAAGCCTGAAAAGAACCCGGCTTTCTGCATTTAGGGTGGAAAGAGTCAGGGAAACAAGCTTGGATGGACCATAGATGCTCCACTTCCAGGTGCCGCTTGGATTTCCAGGACACCTGGAAGACCCTTATTAAAGCCTGTTAGAGGCTGTGTGGGGTGTGATGGCTCTGATATGTGCCCGGGCAGAGCAGTGCTGAGATGGGGGGTTCCCACGACTGTAACCATTTCCCACCACCAGCTCCACGCCCGGATCCCTGTTTCCACAGCAGAGTCGTAAGAACCTTTCCTTCTGCTCTCTCAGCTGGTGCCTTTCCTGCCTACAGAGAAGAGAGAAGACCCCTCTGGATGCTCTTTTTGTGCCTTTGCTCTGCTGGGATGTGCTTTCCCGGCTGCCTGTGCTCCCACCATATGCCGTGGTGGAACGGTGCCTGCTCACGCCTTGGCCGGACAGTTTTCCAAGGAAAGCCCTTTGCCAAGCAAAGATGGGTTTAGTGTCCAACCAACGCAATGCTGTGGGTGCCACAAGCCTCAGTGATGGCACGGGGGAGGGGTTTTGGGGACAGCAGGGTGGCTCTGCTGGGTGGCATCTCTTGCACCAACAGCTGTGGTCCAGCTGAGCTGGTTTCCCTGAATCCTTTCACTGGGAACGCAAAGAAATGAGAATTTTAAGGCATTATTGCTCTGCCTGAAGGCAGATATGTAAATTGAGCTGGGTTGTTGATGTGGGAAATCTCTCTCTGCTTGACTCTCGGCAACAAGAGCCCATGAAGTTCTCCTGGAAACGTCCCCACGTGTGTGAGAGATGAGGACATGAGTCAAGGGGCTCCGTGTTCCCGAAGGTGCCGTCTTTCCCCGCATCAAATACAAGTCATCTTCTCGTACCCTCGAGTCATCCCTGCTCACAGCAGCGGTGTCTGGTGCTGAGGAGTGACCCAGGGGAGCACCAAGGTCCCACCCATGGAAATGAAAGTGTCCACAGGGCTCTGGGGCAGCTCAGTGCTGGATTTTCTGGGTGACCGAACTGGTTCTTCCCCAACTGCACAGCTCAGGCTGCCTTTAGTTCCTAGAGCTGGCAGAGCCCCAGCACCCTCTGCCCCTGCTCTGGTGCCCTCACCCTGTACGTGCCCCTGGATTTACTCCAGTTTTATGCCTGATGAGGCTCAGGCCTTACACTGCCACTTAAGGGACCTTAAAATGCCTGGGGATCCTGGTCCTGCCTCCCTGACTTCACTGAGGGTGAAGTTTTGCTGCAGGGAAGTTTTGCTGAGGGTGTAGGTGCCCAAATCCCATGGAAATGGGGAGGTTCGACCCTTAGGCTCCCATGGGAGAGCCCAGACTCTGCCTGGAGGTGAATATTTTGGATGTGTTTCCATGCTGACTCCTGAGTAGGAGCCACCAGATGTTCTTCCTCAGGGTATCCCATTCCTTGCTCTCTTAATATTCGGCTGAAGGCTCTGCCCATGGGCTCTGCCTCATGGCTACACATTCCCAGACCAGCTAGATGAGTCCCCTCCACCAGATCTGTCTACAAGAGGATTTCCACATCCAACAGAGGAGCAAAAGATATTGCAAGGGACCTGGCGAGGTGTCTTCAAGGAGATCAGGCCAAATCCAAGTCTCTCCAGAGTGAGGAATGTCCTTCTCAGATTGTCCTGGTGGTGTTCCCACCGTGGAGCAAAGCCACACCTTTTTTAGTGACTTCCTTAGTTCTTAAAAGCATTGGGGAGGATGGGCAGATTTCCAGTGGCCTTGGCAGAGACAAGAAGTCTCGTATGGTTCTTCTCCCTATTGATCTGACCCTCCGGATAAGACTTTCCCTCCCAAAGTGATTGCCTTGGTTGTCCATTTTTCCTCCCAAATCCTCCTGCAAGGACTGTAGCTCACGCTCCCATCCTACTGTTTTCATAAATAAATGATGGGTGGATTGATCAGTTCCTTCCCTGCCCCTCCGGGCCTCTCACCCCCCATCATCTCTTGGCTTAAACGGAAACTTCTCCACTCTTCCAGATGGTACCAGAGTGTAATTGGGATGATGTTTGGGCATCTCTCCTTCACCTTTGATCTCACCTTGGCTTAGGCATAGGACTGTTTTTATCCTTGCTCACCCACTTTCCTATGGGATGAGGAGGTGTTGGTGGGATGGTTGTGCCCACTCTGGAATCACCACTGGGACAAAGTAGGGAGTACATTTAGGCAGGATCATGCCCCCAATTCAGCCTGGCCCTGTGCCCCACAGGAAGGGATTTTCCACCCCTTTTCTCCCCGCTAGAAGGCTTCGGACAAGATCCTATAGCACAAATCCTCAAAAAAAAAAAAAAAGAGAGGCTTGGTGTCCTGTGGGACTTTAAAACCCCATCCCCCTGCAGCGAGGGGGAAGGAGCATTTCCTGGGGTGTTTCCCCCCATTAATCCCTGCTAAATGTGCTTTCTGGGGGAGAAAGGAGAAAGGGGCCAGTGCAGCAATCCCAAACCCTGTCCCCTGCCCCCCGATGCCAGACTTGTACCCTCCTGATGTGGTTCACCGGCAGCTGCATCCTCCTATTTAGAGGAAATCTATAAACCACTTAGTACAGAGTGAACCCTCCAGCCTTCCAACAGCCTTCTGTGGAAAATTGATCAGCCAGGGCTTTCAGCTCTGTGATTTATTTATTTATATTTTTTGCCCCTTTCCTTTTTCTCTGTTTTTTTGAAGCCACCTGGGCCCCCTCGGCAGCCACAGCTCGTGGGCTCCATCCTGTCCCACCCCTTGTGCGGTGGTATAAAGACCCACAACTGATGTCCATCTGCCCAGTGGCTTTTGAACCCCTTTTTTTTTTGTGTTTTGGGGACATTTTGAGCCCACTCAGAGGCCAAGGTCCCATGGAGTGGAATCTGAGCTGCCTGTGAGCTCCGCTACACTCGATGCAATCCCCGGGCTGAAAGAGGGTGAGATCCTTTGGTGGGGTGTTTCAATCCATACAAACTGGCAAAATCTCTCCTGCACATGGGCATTTCCCTCTGTTTTCACTCCCTGAGGTAGGAAGAACAGTGAAGAGCTGGGAAAACATCCCCAGCTGATCAAACACTTCGGTGCTTAGTTCATCTGCACATTCTCCTTCCGCTTTGGAGGCTCCAAAATCTCCGGGGATGGGTGGGAGAAGTCGACCCGGCAAAGCCCAACGTGGCCCAAAGGTTGTGGATCTTGCCCACCAACCTCAGGGGAAGGAGGAAGCACTGCCCAGACAACCTGAACCTGTACCTACACCCAGGAATCCTCCACATCTGGCCAGGATCCCCCGCAGCTGCTGGGGTTGATGGGGAGATTTGTGCCATTCCCGAGCACTGGGGAAATGTTTCTTCTCTTTTTTTTTTTTTTTTTTCACAGAAAAATGATGACTCATTGACTCAAAGCCTTTTGTTGTTGTTGCTGTTGTGGGAAACATATTGTTTTGATTAATATCTTGGCTTGGGAATGGGGATGAGGAAAAAAAAGGTTTGGAGTTATCAAAGCATCCCGTCGAGAAAACAAAATCGCTTCTGTTTCAAATGTTAATTTGGTTGAGAAAAGGCTTTTAAAAGGTTAACACTGAGTTAAATGTTTGGCTGGATAGCAACACTCATTCAAATATTCAAACTGCAAATTGCTTTGGTGCCCTAAATTCTTCATTTCCTCTAATTCCAGGGAGGGAAAGCAACCAACCAACCAACCAACCAAGCCCACAAACAGACTCCAGAGGTGGGAAAGATGTTGCATGGAATTCCAGACTGATTTGGGTTGGAAGGGTCCTTGAAGCTCCTCCAGTTTCACCCCCCTGCCATGGGCAGGGACACCTTCTGCTATCCCAGGTTGCTCCAAGCCCCGTCCAACCCGGCCTTGGACACTTCCAGGGATGGGGCAGCCACAGCTCCTCTGCTTCCCGCAGCTGAGCACATTCCCAAAGAGGACTTGAAACAGAGCCCTGGGGAGACATGGAGTTGGGGGACAAGGTGGCCATGGGACACGTCAAGGAAGGATCCAGGAGGCACAATCTCTGCAGCCATGGTGGCAGTAATTGCTCCGAGCCATTCCCTGTGGGAAGGGTTGGGAAACACCGCAGTGAAGCTGAAGCGGGAGGAGACGTGTGGCCGCTCAGCAGCTTCCCAGGGACGTGCTGTTCTCCCACACACCGCAAACAAAAATAAAACAAGCCCACTGCTGGGAGGGGGTTTGTCCCTGGAGGGGTTTCCTGGTTCCTGCAGTGAGCTCCCAGATGGTCCCAATCCATTGGGATTAGGTAAATAACCCCCTCGTGTCCGGGCTGGATGCTGCGCTGGGAGCTGGGAGCTGGCCCAGAGTCACGTGGGTTTTTTTAATGTCAGATGCTGTTTTCTTGTTTTCCAGGTGGAGAGCAGAGCCCAGGGAGCTGCAGACCGGAGGAAAGAGAATTTGCTGATCATTTTTTTGGCAATCAGAAATTCGAGTGAAATTCCACCGAGGTTTTGAGTCAGGCGAAGGCAGTGGAGGAGAGGGGAGGAGAGTTGAAACATGTTCTCCTGTATCCTACTGTGGGAATGCATCCCTTCCTGAACTTCCCCGTTTTAGGAACGGGAGAAAGACTTGGATATTTGTTCTTTATGGAGATATAAATCTGTTTTTCCCCTGAGATTCCCTTGTCCCTGCCCCAGGGCACACGGGAACGTCCCCTTCCCTCCCCATGGCATCTCCCACCCTCCCTATGCCCCATTCCCAGCTCCCCCTCTCCATGGTGCTGCTTCCTGAGCCAGAGGCTCTGCTCAGGTTCATCCTCCCGAAGTTCAGCTCAGACATCTTGGAGCTATTTAAATATTTACAGCAGACGGTGGTAAAAAGATTGAGCCATGAATTATTCACAGCTTCGCTTTTATCTTGGCAGGGGCTTGTTGTGTTCAGGGAGGATTCCTCTGACAGGGATGGGCTGGGAATGTGGGGAGGAAGGAAGGGTCTGGGTTTGTCCAGGGGAAACAGTGGGCACGGTCTGGGCATGGGGAGAGGAACCTGGCACCGATGCCAGAGGGATTTTTTCCCTCCTTCCATGTCTAAGTGGTGCATGGGAGGACACGTTCTGGAGCACGTCAGAAACCTCGTGGATGGATGGATGGATGGATGGATGGATGGATGGATGGATGGATGGATGGATGGATGGATGGATGGAAATCCTGCTCCAGGCTTAGCCCTAAGCCTGGATGTCCCTGAGCAAGGAGGTGATTTCAAAGGGTTTATATCCCACTTCGGGCACCAGGTGGTCTTACAATCCACCTGTGTGACTTGAAAGGGATCCATTTCCCACAGGTAAGGCTGTCCTTGGGAATGTGCTGCAAATCACTCCGTGCTCCTGCTCATTCCCAAGCAGTTTTCCTCAGGGATGCTTGCAGAAGGCATAACACAACCCCTTGAAGACATTTTTTCTGGGGACTCAAGGGCTTCAATCACACCCTCGAAGCAGAAATAAGTGTTTCAAACCTCTTCTGCAAAACAGGGCTGGAAAATCCTCTTTGCCTTTCTGTCCCTGGCAGCTTCTCCCTATCAGGACTGACTCCCACCAGCCTGCAGATGGAATTTGACACCGTTTTGGATCTAAAGAGGAGCAGGTGACAAAAAAAAAAAATCAGAGTTTTTGAAGGGGAGGAGCGGGGATGAAACACTTCTGAAAAGAAAACCTGCAATTCTCTGTCTCCTCTCCCGGCGATTAAGGCTTGTTCTTGAACTAGTGGCACCTTGTTTGCATCGAAATAGCCCTGGGGCTGGACCAGTCTCACCAGTACGGCCATGGCGAAGAACCCAGGTGCCTCCTGCTGGCCCTGTATCTCAGGAATTCCCAGGGCAGAGGGAGAGAAGGCAGCGCCCGTCTCACCGCGCCGGCACTGCTGAGCATCCCTCTGCCTTGGCTCTGCTGATTCCCAAAGCACATCCATCCCTGTCCCGTGGCTCCTCTGATTCCCGCCGCGGGAGGATCCGTCCCCCTCCAGTTTGCCAGGCTGTTGTCTGTTCCTTGGCGGCAGCGGGAGGCGTGGAATGAGGCTGCTGGGTTTGCAGCTCTGTTTCCTTCGCCATCCCCGGCGAGAGCAGAATTTAAACGGGGTTTCAGAGCTCCTGCGGCCCCGCGGAGGCTGCAAATCCTTCCCGGAGCAGCACGAGGGGGAGTGGGAAGGCAGGAAGCAGCTCATGGTGCAGCACAGAGCGGGATTGAGCCCCATGGGGCTGCCTGGGCGGTTGAGCAGCTACTCTGTACCCATGCCAAGCTCCAAGAGGCATTTTCCCATTATCTATCCTAAAAACTCCTTTCCTAAGTGTGGGTTCCAGCTGGACTGGCCGGGACACCCCACATGTGAATCTATGGGGATTTGTTCCCTGGGGTATCCCATGTGTGAATCCATGGGATTTTGTTCCCTGGGGTATCCCATGTGTGTCTCCGCGGGCATTTTGGTCCCTTGACTCCACAGATGCAGTTGGGGTTTTGCCCCCTTTTGGCCCTGGGTTCAAGCTCCCACCTGCACTGGGAGAATGATCCCTCCACGTCTCAGTTTTCCAATGCCCAAAACAGCCACAATCCAAAGGTTTGGGGGATTAGGTGTGTAACTGATGATTTTTTTAGCTTTTCCTGGGATAGTGTTTCCTTGCAGAATTCCCCACCCCCGGAGGAAATTAAAGGCAGCATTCGGATGCCTGTATCCCAAAATCTGTGGGTTCTGCTGGAGCAGCACCAGTTCCATACCTAGTGAGCACCATCAGCCTGCAAACAGGGGATTCCCTGGATTTTTGTTGATGGAAAAAGCTGAACTTCCCTGTTTGTGCTTGAGTGGGCACGTACCACCTCTGGGGCTTCCCTAAGAATTTATTCAGCCATAATAACAAAAAAAAAAAGGAATGATTCTACAGAATTAATCCCACGGAGGTGTCCCAGCGAGGGTTGTGTCGTGCCAGTGAGATGGGAGAGAGGGATCATTCCTGCTTGGTGGAAGGAGAAATGAGGTGCCAGGAGCTCGTCAGAGGAGGAGAGAAATTCCAAAGGTTGCACCAAAGGTTTGCTCAGCCTCATAATTAAGGGCTCTCCCTTCCCTGGGAAAGAACCATAATTATTTCCCTGCTCCCGGAGGAGAATTAGTCATTCCTGTCTCCAAGAAATATAGTTCTTGTTTTGACCTTTTATTCCAGCGAGGATGGGAGGGAGCCCAGGCCAAGGGCTGTGTCTGTCCCTATGCCCAAACCAGAGGCAGCTCCAGTCTGATGTGGGATTTCACGAGGAACTCCCACTGTGTCCCCCCCTCCCCAAAGCCTAACTCTGCCTTCCCAGACTCCAGGAATTTATCCCAGTTGGGGGAACAGCTCTAATGTTTTGCTTAAAAGATTTTTTCCAAGAGGCCCCCTGGAGTTGGGAGGATGGTGGCGGGTGGCAGAG
Organism: Cephalopterus ornatus; assembly: GCA_013396775.1. Taxonomy (NCBI): domain Eukaryota; kingdom Metazoa; phylum Chordata; class Aves; order Passeriformes; family Cotingidae; genus Cephalopterus; species Cephalopterus ornatus. Next base: position 242,141 of record VZRE01006636.1, read on the forward strand.
CCGAGTCGGGACATGGGCTGCCATGGGGCGGCTGACATTGGAAAGGATGAAAAGGAATGTTTCTCCCTAATCCCGGCAGAATTAATTCCCAGAGAGCAACTTCCCAGTTGGGAATTGCTTGTGGAGGCTCCCCTGGTTCAGCTCTCCAAGGGTTTCAGGACATCTTGCTGTTTCATGGGAGCAAACAGAGGCTCGTCTACCCCTGGATCCTCCAGGAAGGAGCATGGAGAAGGGCAGGGATGGGGGTGACACCTCCAGACCTCTCCCGTGTCACATGCCCAGCGAGATGTGCCTTGGGGGCTGTGCTGCAGAAGCCTACCAGATTCTGCAGCAATGTCTCTGCTCGGGATGTGTGGGACAGAGAGGACAGGCCAACCCTCAGTGATGGTCCAGCATCTTCCAGTGATGATCCAGCATCTCCAGAGGTGATCCTGGATCTTCATGGATGGTCCAGCATCTCCATCACTGCTTTTCACCCCCTTAGGGAAACAGTGGGGAATGGGAAGGGAGGAGGCTGAAATCAGCCCTGCATCTGGGGTCAAACAGGATGCCCAGCACCATCCCCTTTTCCTTCCTATTCCCTATCCATTTCCTAGATTTCCGCCCAGATTTTCCGGTCCCAGCCATCAGAAAAACCTGCTCCTTTGCAGTCTCAGGGAATTCTGAGCCTCCCAAGGCTGTGGGTTGGTTGGGCACCTAAGGAATGAGGCTGATAATCTGGAGAGCAGCTCCACCTGCCTGAGCTTAGGGAAGGACCTCTGGCAAAGGGAAACCAGTTTAGCACCATCCCTGCTCTGCTGGGTCTTACTGGAACAGCCCGGTATGTACTGGTCTCAGGTTTGAGCAGGTGAGGCCACGAAGAGCTTAAGGGAGGAACGGGCTGAGTTCAGATCCTTAGACAGGAATAAAACCCAGGATACGGCTGTCGGAGGGAGCGGATCCACGTTTCACAGGCAGCGGTGCCGGGGATGTTGTGACAGTTTTCTGGCAGCTCCTGTCTCATCCTCCTCCCCTGTGGGATCCCGAGAGGAGGGAGAGGGATCGTTAATGGAAGGGATGAGCCGAGGTGGGTTTCTGTGGGTTGGTTTGTTTTACAGCAGCAAATTTTCCCAACTCATTTCAGGGCACGCGCCGTGGGAAGGAGAGGGGTGCGGGTGGTGATTCCTGCTGGGCTGGCAGGAGCAGGAGAATGGATGGGGGTTGAGGACGGGGGGTGGAGGGGAAGTTTTGGCTCCCCAGGAGCCACCTGGAGTTAGGAAAAAATGCTGATTTTTTTCTTTCTTCAAACGTTTGTTTTAAATATTTTTTCCCCCTGGAAAGCTGTGCAGTGATGGATGTTTCAGTGTCCAAGAGCTCCTGATGATTCTATCCGTGTTTAAGCACAACCTCTCCCAGACCAAGGGAGTTGCTTGGTGCTGGGTGGGTGTTTTTTGCCCTTTTGTATCCCAACCGGGGTAAATTTTCCGGAGGGCTCTTGTCTCCCCCTTAAATTCCAGGAGCATCACTGCAGGTTTGCACCAGCTGAGGAGTCACAGGAGGTTTTAGACATCAGGAAACGGGAGGGAATGGCTAAAGGACGGAGAAGGGGCTCCCGCCTGTCGGGTCTTTTCCCATCATTTCTGCTCGGTCGAGCGCGGCTGCAGAGGGGACTGATGGAGTGGGATGTGACAGGTCATCACGTGGTTCTGCCAAGCTTTGGGAGTTCTCTCGGGTTTTGGATTGCAAGGGTTGAGCTTTGGGGAAAGAAAACAGCATTTAAGGGAGAACACTAGGAAGGCTCATCTCCACCAAGACCCTTCCTGGGTGGGATCTTTGCCCGTTGCGTCCTCCCTCCATCACAGGAGTGAAGGTTAATGAGCCTCTTTGAGCTCTAAACCGGCGGAAAAGTGAGGGTTTTGCAGGAATTTGGGGGGGAAATGGGAGCTTTCCAGTTCCTGCAGCATCCAAACTTGGGTGTCCATCACCAAGAGCCCCCTTTCCCCCTGCCCCAGAGGAGCGGGGCTGAGAAAACACTTGTTTGTGGACAATCCTGGCTCTTTGTCCTGTGGTGAATGATTTTAGAGGGATAGGTACAGACTGGAGGTTCAACATGTGAACTTCGACCTCTTATTACAACACCTGAGAGCTGGTGCTGAATCCGTGGGACGTTTTTGCTCCTAGATCCCTAATTCAGTGATTTTTGGTAGCAAGAGAGTCCCACCCAATATTCCCACCCTCACCTTCCTCCCCAGAGCAAGGAGCAGCAGCAGGACCCCGGTGCATGAGTGGGGCCTGGCAGATTCCCACTTAAATCCTCAGCTTTGTACTTCCAGGTGAGGAATTCTCCTGGCAGCCCCTCTGCTGTGGGCAAGTCTCACCTTTGGGTTAGGAAAGTATGTCAAGACCCAGGGACCAGCTTGAATACCTGTTCCTGTGTAGTTATATGATATATGCATATTAATATCATATTTAAATTCGTATTTATATGTAGGTCTTTCCATTTTGTGTATCTGAGTGCAGGAAGAGGAAGATTTAGTCCATGCACACACCCTTTATCTCCTTCCTGGGAGTGGTGGCACCAGCTGAAGCAGCTCCCTTCTCACCTTTCCAAAGCCCAGTAAATCCTATTTTATTTGAGGTGAAAATACGGCTCCAGACTCAATTTTCACTGCAGCTCGTCCCTGCTCCCTCCCAGCAGCCAAAACCTGCTGCAGCTGACGTTCTTCTCGAGCATCTCTGCCCCCACAGCTCCATGGGAGGAGCCTCGACCCCCATCAGATCCCGTCGTGTGTGTTGAAACGGGTGATTTTAAAGAGGAAAGAGGGAACTCGAGCCCTCTAAAACCCTCCTGGTGCATTACCAAATAAAACACAGGCACCACTGTCCTCTTCTGGCAGGAGCTGTTGCATCGCAGCCACTTGCCAAGACCTGCAGCACCCTTTTTTGGGGTGAATTTTAGCCACGTTCCCTCCCTCCCCGCCCCCCGCAGAGAACGGGATGTGGGCACCCCAATTCCTCAGCAGGACCGCCCTGGATTTGGGGCTGGATGCAGCCAGTGGATCCTGGAGACTCTGCATTGTCCCCGGTCCTGGTGAGATTTAAATAAATGTGTCGTGCTGTAAAACTCCTCCTGGATGAAGCTGCTGTATTTCCATCCCCCAGACAGGGGCACTGTTGGATTTAATTCCTGGTACAAGCTATTTTGATTTTTTTGGTGGTTTACAGTCCACTAAAGCTTCTCCAGAAGGGGCACACTTTCCCTGCGAGGTCGATTTAAGATTACTGACAGTAACTTTAATTTTCTTGGTCATTTTTTCAGAGTCACCCGTGGCCAACAAGACCCTGTAACCAAAGAGCAGACAGAGACTGCTGATCTGGGGACACCAGCAAGCACTTTTGGATGTTCCAAGGCTTCAGCTGCTGCGGGAGCATGATTCAGAGGCTCAGCTGAAGGAACCTGAAGAGGCAGAGCTGCTCCCTCGGGCTGTGGATGGAAAGAGGAGGGAAGGAAGCAAACCTGCACCTCCCTCGCCCCGTGTAAGGGATGTTTTGGCTGCTCAACCCTCTGGTGCCTCAGTTTCCCCACATATAACCTCGTGTTGGACAGGGCTCTGAGGCAGTGAAGTGGTGCTGTGCTTGGAGACTTGTGACTCCAGAAAGCAAGGATGTCCACTTGGGGTGGACGTTGGCTCATCCTTGTCTCCTGCACTTCCCAGGAGGAGCTTCCCCTCCCCTGAGCCTGGTTACAGCCCCCCACTTGCCTCCCTCCTGGCTGTCCCCAGCACGTGCAGGGAGAAGAAAGGACCTAATTTCCCACTTTCCTCCCTGCTCCTCCGCATTTCCCCGGTTTCCAGGGGCTCCAAAGGGGAACAATTTCATTATGACTTTGTTCCAGCCTTTTATTTTCCCACATGGGTGGTTTTGCTTCCCCAGTTACCTGAAAAGAAACCATCTCCCTTCTCCTTTCCTTCAGCCCAGAGAAGCTGTGGATGCCTCATCCCTGGAAGTGTCCAAGGCCAGGTTGGACAGGGCTTGGAGCAACCTGGGCTAGTGGAAGGTGTCCCTGCCCATGGAATGAGATGAGCTTTAAGGTCCCTCCCAAACCAAACCATTTTGTGATTCCTTATCCTTTTGGTGAAGAAAAATGATGCAGGAAGAGCTCCTTGAGGGAGGAGGCTGCTGTGGGGATTAAACTCGGGCTGGAGAAGAATCCTTTGATACCATCCTACATGGACACCGGGGTGAGACGCTGCTCTCCCCAGGGACGAGGCAGCAGTGGGAGCAGACGTGTGCCCTGGTCAGAGGTGCTGGGGGTTTCCTATTACTGATACAGAATAGCCTGATTTTGGTGACCAGGAGCTGCTGTGACGTGGGTTGGGGTTATCCAAACCCATCAGGGAGGTGACAGGCACGGAACAGGAGCTGGGGAAGCATCGGGTTGGGCATCAAGTCCCACAGGGAGGAACTTCACTGGGGTCACTGTGGGGCCTGGGGTGATCAGGGATGGTGTTTGTAGACAGTCTGAGGAGAGGAGGGGGATCAGATTGCCCCACCGCGGGCACGAGGGATTGCATAGCCCAGGCCGTGAAATCAGAGTGGGCAGAGAAAGTGATAATGGAAGGTCAGAGAAGGTGGAGTACTGGGAAAAGGGGCCTCAGGGCACGGGGACCATCCTCCTCCCATTAAAGAGCTGGTGCGAAGGCTGGGACGTCACTCCTGGCTCTGTCCTAAATGCTCTTCACCTCCTCCGTGTACTGGGGAAGCGTTTGGGGTGTCTGACACCCCGAACTCAAAGTAACAGTGGAGAGTTCTGTGTGAACATCCCCTGTTCTCCCTCTGGCTGGCAGGAGCCGACCCCAAAGCACAGGTATTTAACAGAACATCCGCTCCCACAGACTTTGGCTCCCTTTAACAATGCTGCATGTGGGCTCAGGACCGGGATTTAGGGCTCAGGAGGGAGCAGCTGAGGGGACGGAGCTGGCTTAGCATCGGGCGGACACCGGAGCGCTGACCACAAACCGGGAAGGAAACGTTGGCTGGGGAAGGGAAGAGGGAAAATCGCTGTCGCAGCCGAAATAGGAGCGGGTGGCAGTCCCAGCCTGCCCACAGCCCAGCCAGCTGCTGCCTTATCCCAGCTGGGAATGCTCCGCCAAGGCAGATGCCAACACTCCCTTGGCATTGGGGCAGCGGCCGAGTCACTCAGGGAATGGGGAAACCCCCAAACCTCCTTTTACTAAGTTAGTCTCAGACTTCCCTTCTCCTGGTCTGGTTTTTGGGGATGTTGGGAACCCCGAGACCCAAGTGCATGGAAAAAACACCCCTTTTTCTCCTCTCTCAACCTTCCCCACCCCTCTCCCACCTGCCAGAGACCCGCTGGAGCGTGGCTGGAGTGGAGCTGCCGGCGCTTGGCTGCTCCCAGCACCGGCTGCTCCCGCCGGGCCGGGCAGATGGTAGGCAGGGCACGGCACATCCTGGAGAAAAACACGCTGGAAAGCTTTTGTGTTGCTGCCTGCAGCTTCTCTTTCAGGTTTCCAGGGCATCAAGGGGGCTCTGGGAGCAGGAGCAGCCCTGGTGTGCTGGGGGAAGTGTCCAGCCCTCCTCAGGGAGGGCTCAGGGTGGTCCCTTGGGTTTCTCTGGATGGATTTGGGCATCACCTGTGGAGAGGCTGGATTCAGCTTTGAGGCTTTTAGTGACGATCAGACACGAGTACTGCCAAGTAGGAAAATAAAGCAGAAAAAACCCCCACAAGTGGGACAGAAAGCGAGAGAGCAGGAAGGTGATGGAGATGGTGGTGAGGAGGGGGAAACACAATTCACCTGAGTAGGTGCATAATTTATTCCCTCATTAGCTATTAATGAGCCAGCTTTTTGTATCAAGTCTTCTGACGTCCTTGTAACAACTTCAGGCCTTTCTGTGGAGCATCACCCTCTCTGGGTGTTCCTGTGCCACTTGCCATGCGAACATGATTCTTGCTATGTCCTGGGCCTTCGTTACCTCCATTCAGCTGAACGAGTAATTAATGAGATTCCCCATTGCTGTCGTGTAACTGTAACCCCTGGGAAATACCCACGAGGCTGTCCCACCTCTGAGGGGGCTGGGCAGGCACGGCCTGGGGTGGTGCTTGAAGTAGGAGAGGAAGGACTTTAGATTCCTGGTGGGTTGGGTTAAAGCAAAGTGGCCAAGCTGAATGACTCGGGTAAGCCATGGACCTTTTATGCCACCACTTGCCGTCCGTGGTTTCTGCAGGATTGGATGATGTACCTGATCCCAAGATGCACTCAGCCCAAGGAGGGCAAGGAGGAGTGGAGAACACCCATCCAGACGCTGGCCAACAAACTCACAGCCACGCCGCAGCTCCAGTGTGCACCTTCCTCCCACCCTCCTCGCCTGGAGGGTGATGGGCTTGACTCATCCCATGGATTCTCGGGATAAAGATGACAAGGACACTATACCAAAGGCTTGGAAGGACCCTTCTGCGACCTTGGAGTGTGTTACTTCTTCCCCAGCATTGCTGATGCTGCCTAGAGCTGAATGCAGGGCTCCTTTTGGAGTTTTCCACGGGGTGGGATGCTCTGTGTCTCCTGAAAAATCCCTTGAAAGGCCCCCAGGGACATGGAGGGGCCACAGGTCAACCCGTCCCCACAGTTTTGACCTAAAGCATTGCACAGGGAAGAGAGTGAGGCCAGGAGCCAATCCCAAGGTTGTGCAGCTCCTGTTGAGGCAGGAACATGCCTTGGTGGGACCAAGAGCCTGGACTACAACCCACATTTGGCCAGGCAAGAGCTGCTGGACTCTTCGGTGCCATTTTGTCTTAAAATATAAATGTTGCTTCTTAAAAAGAGATGTTGCTGCCCAGTGGGAAACTCTGAATGTCGAGGGAATCCCTCACCCCCTGTGGGAATAAATCTGTTCCCAAGTACTGAAACTCTCACTGGGAGGGTTCAGCTCAGGGGCTGGACTCTTGGGGGTTCAACCCCTGCCTTGGGGGTGGCTGCTGAGGAGTTTGGGGGTTTTTTTTGGGGGGGGCAGCTGTTACCCTGTGTGTGAAGATGCACCACAGCCCTGGTCGCAGCACTGTGTTTCCTTTAAAGCCAAGGACAGCAAGGCAAGGTTGGGTTTCAGGAGGGTGTAGGATTTCCGAATCTGAGTCTTTCCTGAGACAAACTCTAATCCACACCTGCGTGTCAGAGACGTGCAGGCACCCGCCACGTCCGGAGCCCCCCGGGATCCTCCTATTGCTCAGGAACGGGCTGGAATTTGGGCTGGTTGAACATCACTGCAGGTGAGTGACTGGTTTTAATTGTATTTATTGTGCTTATAGAAGCCTGCAGGGCACTGATGGTATGATGGAAATGTAACCACTATAGCCCAACGCCCGTGGAAAGTTCCCACCTATATTAAGCCCACTTATATTACTTTATTATCCGTAGGATATGAACAAATCACCTGGTTGAAAAGGTTTCCATTTATCTCCAGCTAAATTGGTGTCTGACTCGTGTTTTTATACCAAACTGTGCTGATACAGGACTTTTTGGCTACTCTTGGGTTTGTGCCCCAACCTACTCAGAAACACTCTGTGCTTTGAGCATTTACAGCCTCTGTTTCTCTTCCAAGTCTTAAATAAAGTGGTTACTTTTAGCTATGATCTTTTTAATGTGTCTGAAGGCTCTGCAAGGCTTCCATTAAGAAAATCCTCAGCTGCTGAAAATCTGCTTAATGGGGACATGTGCAAGAAACGCCACAGACCTCAAAACACTCCCAGGAAATATTAGTTGCCTTCAGCCTGCTCCAATTAAACCAGAAGGACCTGGAGTGAAAGAATTCGTCGGTGATCCTGGCAGGCTGAAATCCAGGGTGCAAAGTAGTCACTTAAACCCCAAAACAGTGGCAGGAGCACGTGTTCCATCGGGATGAATTAAACGGGGACGGAACGGGATGCAGGAGTGATGACATCAGGTTCAGGCAGCGATAATAATAGTTCATGGGATGCTTCTTTTTAGGTTGGTTTGGAAATGAAAGGGGTGTTTTAGGTGATCCCAGGGGAGGGAATGTGGGAATTCCCACTGACCCAGTGATGCAGGGCAGGGTGTGGGGAGGGTTAACGGGAATACTGGGTCAAAACTGATGCTGGCTCAGGTGGATTTGGTACAGTTTGCATTTAGAGGTGAAGGATAACATGGTTTTCAGAGAGTCTGGTTTTGGTTGTCTTCCCTGGTCTTGTGGGTCCTGCTGCTGGCTCAGTGCTCAGTGCTTGCACTTGCAGCACTTCCATCCTCCAAATTCTAATGGAAAAGTCCACAGAAACTGAGTCCCTGGAGATAAGCGCTGGGGGGGAAAGAGCTCAGAGGGGCCAGAGACTTTCCTTGGTCGGTGCTGGGTGCAGGTTCAACCCAGTGGCACCCCAGAGTTACTCCAGAACTGTTAGTTGCTGTTGGATATATGATGAGTTGCACGGTCTCAGTGGGAGACAATCGCTGTAGAGACCTGAAATTTCCATCCAAGCAAAGCCTCAGCTAAATAAAGGCTCATTTTTAATGGGGAAAAAATGATTGCCTTGCTAATTCCCAGAGAACTGGGATTTGGTTTCTTTGGTTGAGCTGTTGCCTTTTACATCATCCCCCAAGCCCAAATGGCTTAAACCTGCAGTTTTTACAGCCAGGATTCTATGCCTGGGCCCCATGGATTGATTTCCAAGGTGGAATTCAGCTCATGGCATGGTTTTGCCATGGTCAGGCTGCCCCTGGGGTGTGGAGAGGGGACCAGGACACCCCAACCTGGGGTGGTCTCACACCCCTCCAGGCTTGGCTGCCTTGGGGCACGGCTGGATATGATATCAAAGGTCACGGGAAGGAGACTGGGAAATTGCTCCAAGGCAAAATCAGCTCCAACTTGGCATGAGAAGCCTGAGGCTGCCAGGGAAAAAGGGCCCCAACGGGCAGCTTTTTGCCTTGTCTGACCTTTGAGGTCTCCTTTTCCCCACAGCTGGGGGAAGGTTTTCCAGACCTGGCTCTCCAGGATTTACTTTTCTTTTTATTTGCTTGGGTTTCCTCTGGAGTGGCACCTCTGGGGGACCCCAGCTTTGTACCCCCTCTCCCTGCTGGGATGCCCTGTGCAGGCTGAGCTCAGTATTTTCCTTTCCCAATTCAATGGCACAGCATGGAAACCTGCCCCAATTACACAGGCTGGAATAAAGCTTGAGGGAAAAGCTCAGCATCCCAAGATGCTGGCAGGAGGATTCAGGATGCAGACGACTTTTGGAGGTCAGTCTAGAAATGCCCTGGCTGGTGCTCCCCCAGTCCTCGGTGTTTGATCCCTTCCCAGGGCGTTGCTCTTGGGTTTTGCCTTTGCTTGTGAAGTTTTGGGACAGGGAGGCAAGGAAAAGGTCCCTGCAGGGGCTGGAGGGAGAAGTGGAAAGGGAGATAGTTGTGGTTTTCCTGCTGGAAAAGCAGGCAGGGGGTCAAAACAGCTGCCTGAACAGGGGGCAGTGGGTGATGGTCACACCCCAATGGGTCTTCGGAATCCCAGAGGGATTGTGGCCACATCCAGAACCTCTGCCCAGCACCTGCCAGGGGCTGCTCCAGGCTGATTCCAAGGCACAGCCAGGGTCCAGAGAGGTACATCAAGGTGTGACTCCCCCCACAGGGGTTCATGGAGGAACAGGTTCCCTGATCATACAAAAACAAGATGGAAAAAGCCCTCTGGGGAGGCAGTTCCTGCTCCTGAATTTCAGGAATTTGGGAACTCCTGTCATGGCAGTCACAGGCTCCTGGGAATGGAGGATTTTCCTGTGTACCAGAGCAAAGCCAGGCCCAGGTGTTGGAAAAGTGCCTGGACAAAGGGCCCCACGGCCAGAGGAGCCCTGGCTACCTCCCCCTGGCTGGTTCCTTGGTGTCTGGCCGTGCTGGGGGTGGGTGCAACGGAGACTCCTGCTTTTCCAGATGCTCCTTCCTTGAGTGCAACCAAAGATGATCGCTGTGAGACCAGCCCTGTCCCAGCAAGCAGCTCTGCACGGAGGGGGCACAAAGGGTCTCCTCTGAGCATCACCTCCTCCTCCTCCGCTTCAGGCTGCTCCTTCCTCACCCTCACTCACAAAGCAAAGACCGTGGAACACTTCTGGAGACGTGTAAGAGGTGGCTTGGAGCCCTGGACACCGCTGCTGCGAGAACCCATTTCAGGCACAAGGAGAATGAGGGCAAGGAGTCCCACTGGGCTCACGTGGGTACTGGCATCGCCTTTCCGCAGGAGAGGCTGGAGCATCCCAGCCCTGCCCGGGAGAGGGGAAGGGGCAGCACGGCCTGGCGCGGCTGAGGGAGGAGGTGATGGGAACAGGGGGACTGGGGTCCCCTCACGCTGGAGGAGGATGAGGATGATGCAAGAGCCGGGTTTGTTGCTCCCTTCTTGGTTTTGTTGTGGTGGGGTGAACTTGGGGGACAAGAGGAGAGGAGAGGTTGGTGAGTGGGTTTGGGGCAGTCGGGTGCTGCTTTCCTCTTTTTCGGGGTATTTTTTGGGTCACGGTGACCACGGGGGAAGTTTAGTTTGTCCTTGGAAGAAGAGGGAGGGTGAAGTGCTACCGACCACGGGCTGTGTGCTGGATGAACCCTGCCTTTACCAGGAGTCAGAGGGTCTCATTGGCACCATCTCAATTACTTAATTACTCTTAATTACTTTCTGCTGCCGGGTACAAATCACATCCTTTCTCACCTGGGGGGTCTGGGGGGTTGCTGGGGTGTGCTGGGGCGGGGGGATGCCCTGATCTATGCACTGGCTCTGGCTCAGCGCATGATGCCGCAAATCCTGAGCGACACCGGGGACCCCAAACCTGCCGCGGGCTCCTCGGAGTGCCACCTTTGCAAATCTTGGGATCAATGCATGAATCCGTCTGACACGACTAGCAGCTTCCTCTTGCTTTCCATTTATCCCTTCGATCCGTTTTTGGCTCTGGCCACCGACCTCCTCCAGGGTTTGCTGCCAGTGCGGATTTTGAGGGGGGAACAAAGTCATTTGCTCACCCCCAGGGGCAAGGCTGAGGCTGCGGCGCTGAGCTCTGGCTGCTGGGTCAGGGAGGGGGCGGCGGCTCTGCCTCCATCCAGCACTTTTGGACAGCCTGGGAAAGTTTCCCATTGATTTGGGATCGAGTTCTTTATTGTGTTACAGGGCAGTAAGCAGAAGGGGAGGTGAGGGGCGGCTGCCTGCCCCGGCCCCGTCCAGGCACCCGGGTGGAGCCAGGATGCTCGGGAGGGAAGAGGTCACTCCAGGCACCCACTTCCTCACATCTCTGCAGGTCCAGGCTAATCAAAGCCCTTCCAAAACGCTTTGTGTCCGTGTTTCATTCACCAGATGCTTCCTAAAGTGTGTCAAACCCCTGGCAGCACAAACTGCTTCGTGAATCCTGGCGGAGAGCAGAGCTTCAGCCTCCAAAGGGCCATTTCAGCACCCCCCCCCCAAAAGCCACCGCAGCACCCTCAGAGTCAAAAATCCATTTAAATCTTCCTGAATCAGGTTAAAATCCCGACTCTGAGCCCTGGGAAGATGAGGAGGGCTCAGCTGCAGCCAAGCCTGGCCCGGGCCCATGTTGTCCCCATCCCTTCAGCCCTGCAGAGCTCATTTCATCCCATCTGGCTTTTCCATTTTCCTGCTACCCGTGCTGTGCTGCAGCAGCTTTCAGGCACGCTCGGTGTGGGACCACGATGGCTCCGAGCAGGAACTCGCCCTCACTTGTTATTAAATTACATCCTGACCCGGTTAATCCATAGCTGATTAATTTTGGACTCTATGGCCGGGTATAAGAAAGGTTTCATCTGTCTCGTGGTGTGTACTGTATGTCCCAGGCTCTCTGATAATCTGATTTTTTTTTTTTCATATAAAAAAATTACGGGCGGAAAAATCAGAATGAGGTATGCCAAGTGGGGTGGGTTGTAGGGGTCTGGCTGGGGGTGTTTTTCTGTCTGCTGTGGGGGTCAGCAGGGATGGACACCTCCATCCCAGCACCAGGAATCCAGTTTGGGATCTTCCATATGTGCGTCTTTCCCCAGGGAGCTCCTTCCTGGCTGTATGGCACGACACCAGCTCCAGGGAAACTGAGGCACCGAGAGGGAAATGGCTCGTAGGAGTTGGTGGTTGTTGTTTCAGGCTGATCATTTATTTCCTGGGGCAACTGCATAGAATTCCAGACTGGTTTGGGTTGGAAGGGACACCTTCCACTGGCCCAGGTTGCTCCAAGCCCCATCCAACCTGGCCTGGGACACTTCCAGGGATGGGGCAGCCACAGCTTCTCTGGGCAACCTGTGCCAGGGCCTCCCCACCCTCACAGGGAAGGATTTCTCCCAAATATCTCACCCAAATCTGCCCTCTGGCAATTTAAAGACAATTTGTGGGTTTAAATATTGAAAGCCCTGCCCCTCTTCTCCTCAGACACACTTTAACCAGCTGCTCCTGAGCCCTGGAATCTTTCATGCCATGGGGCAGGAGAAAACCTGGGATTGCCAAATATTTCAGTATATTTTGACCCCTTTTCCATTTCTCTACTATTCCCCTATGGAGGACTCGATAGCAGAGGCAGCTTTTCCCAGATCCCTGTCACCCCCTGGAAGATTGGAATTAGTCTTTCCCGTATTTTTATCATTCACAAACTACCAGCATCTCCCCTGCTGCTTGTTCCCTCACAGCCCGGAATTTAAATTCACCTGGAATTTAAACAGCTCAATTTGCATACACAGTTTTGCAGGATCTCCCCCTGCAGCTCCTTGTTTTCCTTCCAGAGGTGATTCCTGCCCTGCTCCACTCCTGGCAGATGCCCCGGGCACCTCTCTAAGCCTCCAAGGATTTCTGTGCCTGAGCCAGAGCCCAAATATTAATAAACTCAGCCCTAAATCGAGGGCATTGAAGTGTTTAACTTGTGTTTTTGCGTATTGCAGCTCCCCAAATCCCCTCCTGATGCAGGGGGATGGTGTTGCTAATTGAGGGTCACTTCAATTAGCAGGGAAGAAATAAAAATTCCCACTGTGGAGGTGCAGTGGAGCCACCTCAGCTCCATCCCAGAGCCACGGGGCTGGAATAGAGCTGAACTCCAGGTAATTAGTGCTGCAAAGAGAGGGAATAATTAGCAAAGGCTCATTACTGCAGTGAAATGCTCCGTGGACCAAAGCTGGTGCCTGCCACAGGGCAAAGCCCGGCCCACGTGGATTTCCAGAAGCATCATTTTGCTGGGAATTAGGGAAAACCCAGCAGAAGTGTCATCTTATGTTCAAGGACCACTCCTGTCTTCTCCTCCTCGTTTCCACCCTGCTCCAGCTCATCCCATGTCAGATCCCAGTGAAATGGTGATGAGCTGTGCTTTTCCCCACAGGGAAAATGCAGCTCCCTTTGTGCAAACAATAATTCAGGGACCTGCTGCCAAAACTCCCTCCTTTGCCAGCTAATCCCTCTCTGCTTTGGGTGGGGCTGGGGGGTGTTGGGTCTCCCCTCTGATGTCAGAACTGTGTGTGCAGAGCTGCTGTGCCGTCACTCGCTGGTCCCTCCTGGATGCAGGACGCCCTTGGGGTCCAAATTTGCAGCTTGGGATAAATTCCAGCAGAGCTGGGGACACCCAGGAGCATGGAGCAGAGGATTAGAAGGAAAGAAGTGCCAGAGGAATGCCTGGGGCAGCCTGGCGGGGGAAGGTTGAAATCTTAGTGCCAAAGGGTGTTTAAAGTCACCTTGGCAGAATTTCCTGAGGGTGTCCCGGGTGCAGCCAAACTCTCTGGAGGTGAGGGAGTTGTGTAACCGTCCTATTTCTTGGAGGCAGTGATGTTATTCCGGGCATCTCCCCCTCGTTACCCGTCTCCCCTGGACCACAACCCCACTTTGACTGCAGGGATATTGCTATTAGCAGCGGGGTTTTGCTAAAGCCTCTCAGCCCCAGCACAAGCCAGATCAGCGGCTCCTCTGGATGGTTTTCACTCTCTGCATTTCCCTCGGCCACAGATGCTCTTTGTCCGGGTGCAGGATGTGACCCTGGTTAGTTCCAGGCAGATGTTAGGGACAAAAAAACCTCAAATGAGGTCAGATTTTGCCTACAAACCCCATCACCCTGCGGTCAAAACCCTGCCAAAGCTGGGTTTGGAGGGGAAATGGACACAGGATGAATTTCGGTGCCAAGAACATCGATTTAATTCCTTTTCCTCAATAGATCCCCAGCTGCCTCCACTGGGATGAGAGGAAATGTAAGGACTGTAATCTATACAGGTGCAGAAGGGGTGCATAAAACGATAAAGCAGCCCTGAAGGGCCTGATCAAAGGTCTGGATAATCTCACGTCCCCTTTCCATCACAGAAGGCTGGAGATGAGTATAGGATGCTCCAAGCCTGGCTCTCCTCCGGGACAGGGAGGCTTAATGTGCTCATTAACGTCACAGGGCGGGAGAAATACCTCGGAGGACAGCCAAGGATGCTGGAGGGAGGGAGGGAAATCGAGGTGACCGTGTCCCTCAAGAGCAAAGGAACGTCACCACGGAGGAATTCAGGCTGAAGTACACGGGGAGAAATGTGCCACCCTCTCCTCTGCCTTCCCAAATGCCTGGGAGGAGGAGGAGGAGGAGGTGAAGGAGGAGGACGAGGAGGGTGGGAAGGTAGCCTGGGTGAAGGTAGAGGTGGGATCCACCCAACAGGGATGAAACCCCTCTGGAGCACCCAAGGTGAGGATGGCCCTGAGCACGGAACGGAAGGAAAGGAAATACGGGACAGGAAAGCCAAAGTCCCAGTTGTTTTAGCGAACGGTGCCAACCTGCCCGGTCCCACCTGCCCCTGGGTGTTCGATGATTTATTAGTTAATTACCAGAGATGATAAGTCCAGCATCCAGCTGTTCCCCAGCGATGCCCTCAGCTGGGCTGTGCCAGCTGTACCACCTGCTGCAACTGGTCCCAGCCACGCCGGGGCGGGGACGGGAGATGTCCCACGTGGTGGTGGCACCGTCCCCTCCTGGAAAAGCTCCCGCTGTCCCCGTGGCCACAGGCGAGAGGTAGGTGGGCACCGGGGGATGCTCCAATGCTCGGGCTTTCCCCTCCCCTCCTCTTTTTCACATCGTTATTAGATATTAATGCTAAAAGGAGCCCTTTTGCCTGCTGGGAATCTCTCTCCCGGTGCCAGCGGCGTGCGGGTCCCTGTCCCCGCTCTCCGTCTCTCTCCCGGGGACCAGCTCCGACCCCTCCACGTCACCGACGAGACTTGGCCCCGCTGGACCATCCGGAGCTTTGTTGGGGATTAAAGGTGGCATCAGCCAGAAGGGCACACCCTCCCCCGTCTCACTGCCCAGCGGGCAGGTGGGGGCGGGAGGTGGGTGGCCGCGTCCCCCCTCCCCGGGCGAGCGGGACACGGGGATGGGATGCCCCTTGCACCTGACCAGCGCCATTCCCTCGTGGCCCCCCAGCTGTTTTTAGGGCTCCCAGGGGGGATGGCAGCTCCGAACCGTGCCGGATGCCACCGCTGTGCCTGCCAAAATCCATGCCCGGCCAATGACATGGTGAAGCCAAGAGAGAGGAGCCTTTCAAATGACATTGGCTGCATTATCCCAAAGGGACCTTCCAAGGGTATGGCTGGACCAGCTTTTATCCTGTCTCTGCTTTCCCTACACATCTCGGTGTGTGGTTAATGGCTCTTTTTCCAGATGCAGGGAGCATTGGCACTTCCATGCCCTGTCCAGGTAAGTCCTTCCAGGTGCTGGTGTGGGTGGGCAATGGGAAGGATCACCCCCCTTCCCATCCCATAAAGGGGTCACGGGGAGGGGATGGGGTGACAGCACCTCCGTTTTTCTGGAAAACCTTGGAAACAGCCATTTTTTTCGCCTCAGGAGGGTGAGGGAGGTGAAAGTAGGATGAATGGGAAGTGTAGGGAAATTCCAGGTTTCAATGGATACAGAGGGGCTGGTGGAAACCACAGCCCTGATTTCCTGGGATGTGATGTGCAAAACACGAACTCTCCCTCAAAATGACCTTTCTCTTTTCTCCATTGCTCCCCCTCCTGTGGTTTTTATTATTATTATTATTTTCTGCAGCCAGGGATTTCTGCTGAAGGATATTAGTTAATCAGATTCCGAGAAGCAGATGTTAGGTGATTTAGGAGGGGAAAAAAGAGGCAACTTTCTAGTTCAAGCCTCATACCCGGAGCACAGGGAAAAGCTTTGGAAGAGTGTTTTGTGGCTTTGGAACGGGCCGTTAATTTTGGTCTAAACAGAAAATGAGACACATAAGGTGGTGTGGGGGCCTGGGGACAGATGGGGCACCTCCCTCTGGTGTTGAGACGGACAGACATCAGCATATTTTGGGGCTTTAAGGCAGGAAAAGGAACCTCAGAGCCCTGCATCCTGTGGGACGATGCCCCAAGGGCTGAAAACAGAACTGAAAATCACCTTTCCATGTCCCAGTGGGGACAATTTTCTGCTCTCAGCCCTGACCATGATATGTAAATTGTCCCATCACAGCTCTGTGCCTCAGTTTCCCCTCGAGGGATGACGCAGGGGGGCTCAGTTCGATGTTCATGGAGGCTCCAGAGCAAAGCCAGATCTCAAAATTCAATTCAAAGCCAGATTTCAAGACATCACAATGCCTTCTTGTAACCAAAAATCTTGGGATGAAGATGTCCTTCGAGCAGAGCCCTGGGGAACTTTCTTGCCCAGCAGTATCATGATTTAAGCACTTATTACTTAAAACTTAATGCTTAAAATACCAGGATCATCTCACGGCGCTGCCTCAGGATGCAATGATCCAGATCCATGGTCAGCTTTAGCCGCTCTAACTTTGTCCCACTGCCAAGAGAAGCTCCTGGGCAGCTGGACCCCTCTGGGCTTTCCCCTCAGGCTGGTGGTGTGGTGGGTCAGGTCAGTTCCCCCCTCCACTGAACACAAAACTCTGATTCGAGCTTGTTTTCTTTACTTTTTTGTCAGATTTAAAATCGTCTTGGGGGGTTTATATTAAGAAAAGAATAAGGCTGCAAGGAGGGAATGATTCGTGCTGCTGTTTCTTTTGTCTTCTATACTTGGTTTTCCCTCAAAACGTTCAAAAGAGCATCGTTTGGGCCAGGTTTATTGCGGCAATCCCTTTGTCTGCCTCCTGAAATCAGGGTTGTCCACAGCTCTGAGTCGTTGCTCTGATGTTACATTTTGTCCCTCCAGCACCAGCTTTTCACAGAGTCACCAAATAGTTAAGCCTGGGAAGAATCCAGCCCCATGGAGAGCTGGTCCTTGGGCTGGAACAGCTCCAACCTGGACGTGGCTGGGGCTGGAGGACTCGGGTTTGGAGCCTCTGGGGCTCCTCGGCTTTGCAGCACATCGCTTGGAGGGGCAAAACCATGTGTCTCTTGCTTCCTCCAGGCATCAGTTCTGCCCCCCCCCCACGCCCCAAACACTCTTTTCTCCGTGTCCCCAAGCGGGAAAATCGGCACAAAACCAGCCCAGAGCAGTTCCATAGGGATGGTTTCCTAAGAACAGCCACGCTCTTGGCTTTGGTTTAAGCAAAGGAACAGGGTCTGTAAACAGCTTATGATAAATTGGGGGATTTGTCCCCCAGTCCAGAATCTCTGCTGAGGAAAGAGTGAGGTTGAACCTTTGTCTGGTACGTGGATGCTGGTTCCTGTAGGAAGTTTTGCTGCCAGAGCTGTAAAGCTGAGAGGAGAAGCGGGAGGATTTGTACAAGACAGGATGTTAAAGTCTATTTCTGCAACAGATTTGGGTTTTGGGCTTGTCCTACCCCCCTTTCCCGGCTGTGTGTCAGCAAGGATGGACAAATCTGCTTCTGGCGAGGAAAAAACTTCACAGCCCTGAATTACTTCGGTGAAATTGGGGTGCTGAGGCATGGGGAGCAGCTTTGTCTCAGTGGATATCATCCCAGCACTGGGATGGACTAAGCAAACCCTGCACTGGGGACCATCCTCGTCAGAGGACTGGGCCCAGCGTCGCTGCTGCTCCATGGCCTAAATTGTGTTGCTATTCCTGGCAGTCCAGGGCATCTGGGTTTTTTCACTCCCTCCTGCTTAAGTTCCCTGGGTAAGGGAGCCACTGTGCCCTTGGTGATCCATGATCACAGGGAGCAGCTCCACATGTCCCTCTGTGGTGTCTCCTGTCCAGAGAATATATTTTGGAGGGGAAATAAATCAGGATGTTGAGTTTTCACCTGGAAAGTTCATTTTGGGGCAGATCTCCCCAGATCTGTTCCACGTTAATATCTAATTTCTCTCCCCAAGGCAGGACAGGTAATTTCCCAGCTCCGTAACTTGGTCCCTGGGCTCCTCTTTGACTTTGCTCCGAGTTCAGAGCAATGTCAGTGCTGTGCTGGGGAGACGCTCGGGAGTATTTTGGAGACACAGTGACCGTTCCTGAGCACCTGACAGAGCCAGTCTGGGAAGTAACCCACCCCACAGCCTGAGAGATGCTCTCCAAGTGACCCATGTGCTTAGCCCAGTTCAGCATTGTCTCCCTGTCCCTTCCCTTCCAGATCCTCATAGCGTGGGAAAGACTCGAGCTGCCGGCACCGGATCCGGGGATTTATGCTGCTAATCTGATTAGCGTATGATGGACGTGTCCAGTTGGAAGGAGATGGAGGTGGCACTAGTCAGTTTTGACAACGCTGATCAGATCGTGGAGGATCCCTGTTATTCAAACGACCTCAGCCCCGCCGGGCAGTCGCGGAAAGGCCACCCCAGCTGCGCCAACCTGCTCTCCAACCTGAGGATCCTCATCAACAGCGAGAACGCCAACAATGAGACCATCTTCTCCAGGTTCTCTGCCGAGTTCAGCGACCACCTGGTGGGGGAGAGGGTGGGCATGGACGAGGGGGACCAACGAGTCATCATCAACATCGCTGGGCTGAGGTTCGAGACGCGGCTCAAGACCCTGGATCAGTTCCCCGAGACCTTGCTCGGGGACCCAGAGAAGAGGATGCGCTACTTCGACTCCATGAGGAATGAGTATTTCTTTGACAGGAACAGGCCCAGTTTTGATGGGATCCTGTACTATTACCAGTCTGGTGGGAAAATACGGCGCCCGGCCAACGTCCCCATCGATGTCTTTGCTGATGAAATCACCTTCTATGAGCTGGGGGATGAAGCCATGGACCAGTTCAGGGAGGATGAAGGGTTCATCAAGGATCCTGAGACCCTCTTACCAACCAATGACTTTCACAGGCAATTCTGGCTGCTCTTTGAGTACCCCGAAAGCTCCAGTGCAGCCCGGGGCGTTGCTTTGGTCTCCGTCCTGGTTATTGTCATCTCCATCATCATCTTCTGCATGGAGACCTTGCCGGAGTTCCGGGAGGAAAGGGAGTTCAAGTCTGCGCAGGAGCTTTCTAGGAACGTGACAGACACCTTGCTGGCCCACAGCACCTTCACGGACCCTTTCTTCGTTATAGAGACTGCCTGCATCGTCTGGTTCTCCTTTGAGCTCTTTGTCCGCTTCATCGTGTGCCCCAGCAAGACTGAGTTCTTCAGGAACATCATGAACATCATCGACATCGTGTCCATCATCCCCTACTTTGTGACTCTCACCACCGAGCTGATCCAGCAGAGCGAACTCAACGGGCAGCAGAACATGTCCTTGGCCATCCTACGGATCATCCGCCTCGTCCGGGTCTTCCGCATCTTCAAGCTCTCCCGGCACTCCAAGGGGCTGCAGATCCTGGGCCAGACCCTCAAGGCCAGCATGCGGGAGCTGGGCCTGCTCATCTTCTTCCTCTTCATCGGCGTCATCCTCTTCTCCAGCGCCGTTTACTTCGCGGAGGTCGACGAGCCGCAGTCCCACTTCTCCAGCATTCCCGACGGGTTCTGGTGGGCCGTGGTGACCATGACGACCGTGGGCTACGGAGACATGTGTCCCACCACCCTGGGTGGGAAGATCGTGGGCACCCTGTGCGCCATCGCGGGGGTTCTGACCATCGCGCTGCCCGTCCCCGTCATCGTCTCGAACTTCAACTATTTCTACCACAGGGAGACAGAGAACGAGGAGAAGCAGATCCTGCCTGGGGAGGTGGAGCGGCTCCTGGCCAGCGTGGCAACGGGCAACGGCAGCATGGAGTCCCTCAATAAAACCAATGGGGGTTACCCTCGAGACAAGGCCAAAAAGTGATGCTTGAGGACACGATGGGACTGGGCACTGTCAGGTGGGATTGGCTGGAAAAGGTATCAAACATCTGCATGCTCTGATGTAACTTTTTTTTTAAACCAAACGTGCTGCTGCTTTTTTTTTTTTCGTTTTTCTAGACATTTTTCAATCTCTGGTTTCCTGTGGCTGTTCAAATAAATACCATCTTTCTTATCTCTCTGCCCTGCCCATCCGTCTGGTGTTTTTTATTTGATGCTCATCTGCTTTGACATTTTTGTGTCCTCTGTCCATGGTGTCAGAGTGGAATTCCCGATGTTCAGAGATTCCCCCCCATTTACTGGAGAGGAAAAAGGGCAAAATGACATTAAATGCTTTGCTTGGTGGCACCCAATTGTCCAGGGATGAAGGTGGGTCCAGCTCCCTGTTTCTTTAATCCATTTAAATAGTTCCTCCCCACCCATCACTTCGGAACTGGGGGTCTGACCAATTCCCAGACCTGGGACTGCTCTGCCTGAAAAATAAGCTGGCAAAAAGAAATTAGAAGGGATATTTTTAGCTGAATGAGTTCTCTGGTCTGCCTGACTAATTAATTTTGCTGGCACAGCAGTGATGGACGGACCCAAGCCAGCAGGTGAGGGGATTAGAAGGACAGGGATGGTGACCAGGAATGGTGGCACAGCCCCAACGAACATCCAGGGCACCGGGGTTTGTGATGGAAAACTGAGCTCTGAGAGAGGGAATGGGATTTCTCCTGCAACAAATGCTCACTTTGGGGGTTATCTGATGTGCAAACACATTTGGGGATGAGCCACCACGACCTTGCAGTTTTTACTCCCACTTCTGCTGCTGCAAAGGTGGCACAGAGAAAATCCACAGAGGAAACAAGGCCCCATGTTTCCCTGTCGTCAAAAGGCACTTCTGGTTTGCTAAACCACGCAAACTTCCAGTGGCTCTTTGGTGGGAGAAGCCAGCAGCAGCTCATTTTGCCTTTCTCTCCAATGCCAGCGGGTTTTCTTCTGACAAAGGCGGTTTGTTGCCACTTTCACTGTCTCACTCCGCTGGTTTTTTCTTTGGATGTCTCTGCCTTCATTAAATCATGGTTTCTCCTGCAGTGTCTCCCATCCGCTGTTATCCCACGTCTGCCACCTTCGATGTCTCATCCCCTGAATGTCCCACCATCCCTGGTTTTGCAACTTCATTCAGGAAGCAGTGGTGAAACAGGGATTAGGTCTTATTATTCCTGGTATGATGGGAAATGTGAGTTTGGGGCTCGCTGGGATTTTCCCCGTGGCAGAAATCCCACAGCTCCAATTGGAGGGGGTTGTTGTTTCGGGTTTGAGGATGTTTTTTTTGCGCACTGTCTTTCTGCAATAAGGTGTTTTGTGTCCCAGGGGATGCATCTGAGGCATGAGAAGTACAAATCCTCTTCCATCTGGGACAAATCCCCCTTTTCATCTGCTCTCCCTGGTTTGTTTTTCCCCATCCCTCCACCATCCTTTTCTTTACTCCATCCCTTGCAGACCCCCTTCCATCTTCTCAGACAGGAGAAGCTGTGAGAGCTATTTAATTTCCTTCCCACTGTGTTCAAGTTCTGCTCATCTGTGGGGACGATTGGAGGAGGCACAGCTGGGAACAGCTGGAGAAGGCACAGCTGGGAACAGCTGGGAACATCCCCAGCTCCTCCCCATTCATCACTTGATTCTCTCCAGCAGCTCTTCCACATCCTTATTTTCATTTTGTAACAGTTTCTCTTTCCTTTTCCTCTGGAAAACTTAAACTTTTTACAGTCTTTTACATTTTTTCCTGCTCCCTTCCCCACATTCTCTCCCAGCCCCTCGAATCTGAAGCACTTTTGTTGTTTATTCCTCGGGAAATCACCACAGGAAACTGATGAGAAGGTTTGGGCTGGGAAATATTCGCCCACAAGCTCATCACTCCTTCTCCTCCCTCAGCAAACACGGACCATAATGGTGCTGGGATGGATGGAGGGATGGATGGATGGAGGGAGGGATGGATGAAAGGATGAACAACCTGATTCTTATTCACTTGTAAACTTTATCCTCAAATAAAGGAACAAATGCTTCAAAGTCTGGCATTGCAGGAAACATTGTTTATTTGGACTCAGCTTTTTGTGCGTGGCTTTGTGCTGCTCCCAGCTGGGAATTCTAGCTGGTCCCCAGTTGGGAATTGTGCGTGGGAGGGTTGAGGTATAGGACATTATAGAATCCCAGAAGGGTTTGGGTTGGAAGGCCCTTAAAGCTCATCTCATCCCACCCCCTGCCATGGGCAGGGACACCTTCCACTGGCCCAGGTTGCTCCAAGCCCCATCCAAGCCGGCCTTGAATCCTTCCAGGGATGGAGCAGCCACAGCTTCTCTCCATCATCGAAGGGTTTGGGTTGGAAGGCCCTTAAAGCTCATCTCATCCCACCCCCTGCCATGGGCAGGGACACCTTCCACTGGCCCAGGTTGCTCCAAGCCCCATCCAAGCCGGCCTTGAACCCTTCCAGGGATGGAGCAGCCACAGCTTCTCTGGAAAACAGATAATTATGAATCTCCAGATCTGTGAGCTCTGCAGAGGTTTCCCCAGCAGTTTGGCTGCCACCATCCACTGTGGGAAGCCAGGTCCAAAAGGAATCCCCGCTTTATGTCACAAGGATGGGGTCAGATCCATTAAACCCTTCCAGACTCACTAACTTACTTCCTATTTATCCTAAAGAGGAGGACAACCAGGCTGTGAATTCAAAGTGTCAACACTCAGCTGGTGCTTGATAAAAACCTGCCAAAACCCCCATTTTCCTGCACAGTTTGCAGCTTGGTGCCTTCCCAAATACAAGCCCAAAGCTGAGAGCTCAATGAAAGCCGTGAAAAGCTCTCAGTAATAGTCCTGTTCTGGACTCAAGCCCTAAGGAGCCAATCCTTCATGTCCTCCCTCACACAGGCAGAATTCCCTCTGGAAATTTTGCCAAAGGAAAAGCTAAAAAGAAGGCAAGAATTCTCTCTTCTGCTTTGTCAGAAAGGCGTTTCCTGGCTGCTTTTTATCCCCGGAACAAATCCAGACCTGCGGCCAAGTGGGAAATATTTGTCATCCAGAAACATCTCCCTCCTCCTTGGAGCTGAATTTCCCGAGAATCCCAGAATGGTTTGGGTCGGTAGGGACCTTGAAAATCACCCAGAGTCACCCCCTGCCATGGGCAGGGACATCTTCCACTATCCCAGGTTATCCCAAACCCAGTCCAACCCGGCCTTGGATGCTTCCAGGGATGGGGATCCAGCGCACAGGAGCTCAGATTTTGCCAGGAGATGGCACTCCAGAACAGACTTTCCCTACTGGAGACAGTCCAGACGTGGGTTTCCCTCTCTCTAATCCGTGCTTGGAAGCTTTTAGCTGGTTTATCCCTTTATTGCATGTATGAACACGGATGTGAGAAGGGTTTTCCTGGCCGGGGGGATGCTCCCATGGAGGAAGCCCATTCCAGGGGTGACGTTTTCCAGGGTCTCTCGGCGCTGGTGCAGCATGGCTATGCCAGGAGGGTTTAGGATCTGCCTCCTGGCACAGCGTTTAGGGACAAGGACCAACATCGCACTCCCATCCCACTCACTCAGACCACAGCTACAGCCCCTGGGTGCTCCTGCAGGGAAGGTCCATGGACCACTGATCCTCGGAGATGTGGGTCCCACTGCATCAGCCTCATTTCTGGTTGCTCACAACAGTGAGAGAATTCCTGTGATGGAGCTGAGGGAAAGTTAGCCCTGCCCAAAATCCAGGCTGTGGTCCCGCTTCTGCTTGGGCACACGGGATTCCCACCAGCTGAGGCTGTGAACCCTGGGGATGTGTGATCCCGGGGAGTTGGGGCAGGATAAATCACACCACCATCGTCCCACATCACATCCTGCTTTATAGTCAGCTCAACTTTTGCACAGGGAGAGAAGAGAAAAATTCATTTCCAGCTCTGATTTCCTGGATTTCTCCCTCCACATCCCTGTTCCCATCAGATAAGGAAACTCCAGGCCCAGTGATGGAGCCTCATTGATTGAAAAATAATGCAAATAGCCCCTTTTTCTTCAGCACAACAGGAATGAAGAAGCAGCAGGGACTTGGATTTCTCTGCCAGCTTCCTGCTGAGCAATTCCAGTGCAGTTGCTCCCAGGGAAAGAGGCAACCTCCATTTTTAATAGGGTTCAATATATGTGGATGTCATTTCCTTTAGGAAAATGGGAACTGCAGGTTGTGTTTCTGTAAAGGCGTCACGATGGGAGGCACTGGGTGAGAGCCTTTTCCTGCCCTGCTCTCTTGGGTGGTCCAAGGGAAAACTCCAGTCAAACCACATTTTCCTGATGGATTCACTGCCCTGAGATGTTTTGGGGCTGCCTGACACCAAGCCCTGAGCCCAGAGATGGGGAGTTACTGGGTCACGGGACATGGAAGCTACTGGTGGGACATGGTTATGGGATCTGCAGGGATCTGTTCTGACATGGGCTGTGTCTGGGATGGTGAGTTCATCCTCCATAGGTGGAAATCTGGATTTTCCAGAATCACTCACTTGATATAGCCCCAATAAAAGAGCCAACCTTGACTTCCCCCACCTCAGCGCCTGCAGCTCTTAGAGGCTGTAGGCCTGTGATAACCAAATGCTCCTAAATCACCACAAAGCAGCAGGTGTTTCAGGGCTCCCTCCTGATTCCCACCATTCCATCAGAAATAAACATGCGGCCACCAGCTCTGAACCAGCAGCACTTTATTTGTGCCCAAACCCGTGGTTGTGGTCTGGTAGTAGGTGAAACTACATCACCTTGGTGGGTCTAAACAGCCTTGGCCAGTCCCACGAGGTTGTTGGCCCGGTCGAAGATGCTGTAGTACACCCTGAGGAAGACGTCTCCCAAGATCCAGAGGTCTCCAGATGTGGTCTGGAAGCTGCTCATGCAGGATCCTTGGTCGTGCTGCATCGGAGAGAGAAAAGGCAAGTGGGGGAGATGTGAGCTGGTGTCTTTTCTTGCACAGTTCCGGAGGCCCACGGCCATCCATCTACTGTCTCCCACGGGAATGGGAGAAGCCGAGGCAACCAGAGCCACTGGAGAGAGTATAGGAGGACCTTGAGAGGTCCTTGCAAGCAGGACCAGCTGGTTCCACTTCACCTGCTCGGTGTAGGCCCAGGCAGACACAGGGTACTGGAGACCGTCGATGACGAAGACGACGTCAGGCATGGCAGCAATGGAGCTGCAGTCCACGTTGTGCTGCAGGGAGCAGAGGGAAGGGGCTCTTGGGAGGGAAACGTGTTCAGAGGGCAAGGAGCGAGGAGAGACCTGACTGGGATCTTCAATACCCTCAGGAGGGACAGTGGAGGGGCAGTATGGTTTGCTTCACTCTTGTGACCAGTGAGAGGACCCCAGGGAGTGGCTGGAGCTGTGTCAGGGGGTATTTGGCTGTATCTCAGAGAAAGGTTCTTCCCCCAGAGGGTGGTTGGGCACTGACCAGGCTCCCCAGGGCAGTGGACACAGACCCAAGGCTGCCAGAGCTCCGGGAGCATTTGGACAATGCTCTCAGAAACAGGGTGGGATTTTGGACTGGATGATCCTTTCCCACTCAGCATATTCTGATTCTATGGTTTCCTGGGATAAACCAGAGACTGGGGGTGTCTCAGGGTGAGCTTTATCAGAGGTATCGGAGGTTTACCACGAGGACTTTCCCTGTGCATGGAGTCAGACTTGGCACTGGCTCCACAGTGCCAGGTGGGCTCCAGGGTGAGCAGGGAGGACTCTCACCTCTCCATTGCTGTCCTGCCTGGCCCCAAGCACCTTCTGGATGTTGCTGATGCCCGAGGGTGGCCCAGCCACGAGGGACGTGCCGGTGTCGATGATGGCCTGGCAGCCGCCACTGCAGGCAACCTCCTGGCTGTTCACCACAATGCTGGCAGGGGAGACAAAGCACGGGGACATTAGGCAACCAGATGGACCTTAGTGATGGGTTTTGACTTCTTTTATTAAAGCTGGGCAAACCCAAAGTTCTGCCCTTGAGCCTTTTCCCTCCTGGAGTTTGCAGTGCCAGTAGGAGCACAGCCAGTGCCGCACACATGGGCATTGAAGCACTGAACTCAGCTCAGCAGGTGAGACCCAACTGAGCCCAAAAAAAGGAGGTTTGGGACCATAATTTTTCTCTGTGCATCGCCAGAGACATCCCCAAAATCACAGGGTAGGAACTGGGCTGTGTCCCGGGCCCAGAGCATCCTCATTTTGGGTGGTAACTACTAAAGTACTACGGATTTTGGCCCCATAACTTCTTCATCCCTCAGCCACAGGGTGTTGCATGGCAGTGCAAAGGCTCTGATGGTGGTGGGTCCAAGTCCCTTTAGAAGCAATGTCAAAGTGAGCACAGACCAGCAGGGCTGATTTACCTGTCCATGGAGATCTGCCAGTACCCTTGGTAAGAGATGGAGATCCAGCGGATGGAGCCGGTGAAATAAGACTCATCAATGCCCCCAAAGATGACCACACTCCCTGTTGCCTCACTGGGTGATGCAGGAAAGAAAAACAGGGGAGGTTTTGCCACGTGGCTTCAGTGCAGGAACACGTACCATGGAGTGAGACACTGATTGTGAGGCCGTGGTCACATCCACTGCCCTCAGCAGCTGGGCAGGGGTACAGCAGCATGGCCAGGGTTTTGGACCCCAAAAAAGGGAACCATGTGCCTGGGAAGTGGTTCCCAGCGAGCCATAAGCTCTCCAGTGAGTCTGGTGGCCCCCAACACGTCATGGTATAGAGACAACATCTGATGGCAGCAGTGACAACAGAGCTGGAGCCCCCTCAGAACACAGTAATGCGCATGAGATGCATCCACCACCTTCCCCAGCCCCGGGATCCACGTGACTTACCGGGACAGGTAGACTGAGAAGAGGTTCTCCTGCACCAAGCTCTCATTCACCATGTTGTCAAAGACAGGCGTGATCCCGTCAGCTGCCAGGTTTGGGAATCCCAAGCCCAGGATCCCGTCGAATTCGACGTGGACAAAGAACTGGCCAGGCTCCACGGTGCTCAAGCCGAAGAACTGGTTGGTGTCCGCCAGAGATGCAACCTAAGGACAGGGAGAGCACCATGAGGTTTGGATCAGGCACTGGGACGCTGGTGTCAGTCAGGTGGAGGAGGCACAGGGGACACACTCACGGTGACGGTGTCGGAGCCCACAATTCCCTCCATCTCCCCGGTGCCATAGTGGATGGACAGGTGCTGCCCCGTGCTCCGGTAGGTTGAGGACTGCGATGCGTCAAACATCCGATGGGTTTCTAGGTAAGTGGGAAACCACAAAATTAAGCCTCTGAGCAAGGCCAAGTCTAAGGAAGGAGGGAGCCTGATGTTCATTCTCCTGCCTTCAAGAACAGTTTAGCTGTGAGAATTTGCTGCATGCCCTTCCCCCTCCTCCAGAACCAGGGATCTACGGGAATTCCCATCACAGGCGGGGAAACTGAGGCAGTGAGCACTAATCATGTCCCCCTGTGGAGCCGAGCACTGAGCAGGTCCTACCCCCCAAACACTCCTCACTCCAGAGCACTGCACAGATACGATGGATCCAGGTGGGTGATCCCGTTCCCTGGCAATGTCACCCCAATTTTTAGGCTCAGTTATAAGCCCAGGATGTGCAGCTGGACCTGGCTCTGCTGAAGAGGGAAGCTCCTACTTACGACAAGCCAGGCTGGTGCAGGAGACAGAGGGAACCCAGAGGTTGGAGGAGCCGGTGTCGAAGACCACGGAGAAGCCCTGCGGTGGGGTGCCGATGGAGATAGTCCCATAATACTCCACCTGTGGGACAGCAGGGATGGGGTGGATTTTTAAGGCATGAAATCCAACCTGGAGCTCCCCCAGGCTTTCAACTTCCGTGGTCTCTTTTTTCATGGGGACACCCTGCTTCCAGCAGAGCTTCTGGGGGGACATTTCTCTGCCCAGGGCCACCGGCGTGGGCAAGGAGAGGGGAAGGATGTGAGATCTGGGGTGAAAGGATTTGGGTTTGGTCCGTGGAGAGCACAGATAATGGATGGACATCCCACAAACCACCCCTGGGGGTCAGAGCCCACACTCACATCCAGGGTGTTCAGCAGGGGCTCCGTGGCCACTTCGGTTCCATTGGGAAAAGCGTGTGGGAATTTGGTGCCAATGTCATAGTGGTGGTGCTGGAAGAATTGGCACAGCAAATCCTTCTCCCTGAGGATCTCCCTCAGCTTCTTCCCCCTTTCCAAGGGCAGCCTGGCACAGGCAGGAAAAGAAAGAAGGAACGAAAAGAAAAAAGAAGAGTTTGATGGGATTTTGATGCCTGCAGCTCCTGCAAGGAAGATTTAACACCTTCAGTGTTCCTGCTGATCCAATGGCAGGAGCACAGCAAACTCCCAAAAAACTCTGAGTCAGGAGAATTTCTTTAAAACCCCAAAATAACCCCAGGAACCAGCCCTCCCCCATCATTCTCCGCACCGCTGGAGCAGCTTTCCCAGGGCTCAGACCTCACCTCTACTTCCCAAAGCCATGAAAAGGCCTCAGATTGCTCATTTTCTCCCTTCCCCTGGCTCAGTTGGCCCCCAGGGGTGATGCTGTGGTGACTTACCTGGTGACCCCTTGGGCGAGGGCGGAGGCAGTGCAGAGGAGCACGAGGAGCTGCATCGTCCTGGGACAGCCAGGAAGAAATTCTGGGGCTTTTTAAAGCCCCTGCCCACCCCACCAGCAGTGCCAGGAGCCAACGGGAACAACAGGAGCTGCCCTCTCCCCTTCTCTGGGCACCCAGCCAAGGCAGGGGACACGCAGGGAACGAAGGACACGGGCAAACACGGGAGAACACGTCACCAGGGAAGGTGGGGGGATGATTCCATCATGCCCGTGCTCCCCCCTGGATCCCCTCCCCAAAACCCTCCATTCTTTAGGCCCCAGATCCTTCATCCCAACCAGACACCGCCTGGTTTTGGGCCTAGAGTCATGGAATCCTGTAATGGCTTGGGTTGGAAGGTTCCCATCGAGTCCCACCCCTGCCGTGGGCAAGAACACCTTCCACCTGCCCAAGTTGCTCCAAGCTCTGTCCAACTTGGCCTTGGGTACTTCCAGGGATGGGGCATCCTCTGGGAAATCCATTCCACCCTTAGAGGGAGGAATTCCTTCCCAATATCTCATCTCTCCCTCCCTCTGGCAGGGGGAAGCCATTCCCTGTATCCTGGGCCTCCACCCCTTGTCCCCAGTCCCTCTCCAGCTCTCCTGGAGCCCCTTTAGGCCCTGGAAGGGGCTCCAAGGTCTCCCTGGAGCCTCCTCTTCTCCAGGAGAACATCCCCAGCTCTCCCAGTCTCCAAAGCAAAGGTTCTCCAGCCCTCAGAGCATCTCCAAGGCCTCTGTGGACTCACTCCCAGCAGCTCCCAGCACATCCTGATGTTGGACCCTGGAGCCAGAGGCAGCATTTTGCCTTTTCATTCATCCCCAGCAGTGGGATCCCTCCTTTGCTGAGCATCCCCCACTCCCCGTGTCTGGCGTGGAGAAGGGGCCCCACCGGGTGCTGACGTGTGTGAGCCCCCGGAGAGGGGGCTGGGGGGTGTTTAGGCACGTTTTTCCTTCTCGGAGCCCCCCGTTATCAGACAAATCCAATCAGTCCCGCGGGATGCAAACAGGCCAAGGTGACCCCGCGGGCGCTGAGCCCTCTCAGCGGGGTTTGCCCGGAGATACGGGACCATTCACCGGGATTAAAGCTCCTCCCGAGCTCCCGGCACCGCAGCGATAGGGGCTCCAGGGATCCGCCCAGCATTCCCGGTGTGCCGAGGGAGCGGGAGGGATGCGGGGAGGGAAGGACACGGGGGATGTGGGATATGGATGCCGGCGTCTCCTGGCGCCGGTTTTATTTCAGCAGCACATCCCAAGCCGCTCCACCCGCTCCAGGCTCCCAAATTTGGTGGCAGCTGCAGGAGATTTCTCCGTGGACGGTGTGGAAAAGTCCATGGATCTTTATTTTTTTGGCTTTGGGACCTTTATTTCTTGTTTCCTGTTGAATTTCCCGCGGGAATTGCCGCTTTTAGAAAGGATGCTGTGGGCAGAGCCCCTCCATCCCCGCCCCACTGGGGTGTCGTGGGGGGACAGTGGGTTCCTGTGGTCTTGTTGGGGAATGAAGTGGGAATTTATAATGATTTTTCAGGAAGGGAACCAGCTGGAATTGTTCAGATGGTTTGTGCAGGAGTGGGAAGGGGCTGGGGCTGGGCTACGGGGGCCGAAAAGGCAACAAAGCTCAATCCAGTTTGCTCTCGGGCGAGAGTTTAAGATGGATTTAAACGAGGAATACCATTGGGATGAACTTTAGGAACCACCTTGAGAACAAAGACTCACTCCCAAAAAATCCCAAAAGATCCCCCCCCAAAAAAGTAAATAACCCCCAATATATATTGTATATATATTTATATTTATATAAATATATATTTATATATAAATATATAAAGCTCCCAAAGTCCAGTATTAACTCCAAGCAGTTTCCAAAGGTTACTCTTGTATCAAGTTTACCCCCTGACTTCTAAGAGTAATTAGAGTAGGACAGAGAATTGAATATAATTAAAACAGAGCACAACAAAATAGAACAATGGAATTAGAAGAATTATAGAATAGAGTAGCGTTAGAGAAGAGAATAATTAGAAGAAAATAGAATAGCATAGAATAGAGAGGAGAATTAAAGATAATTAGAACAGATTAGAATATTAGAATGAGAAGAGAATTATAGACTAGACTAAAATAGCGTTAGAGAAGAATAGAGAATTAGAATTTAACCAGAATAGAACAGAATTTAATAACAACAATAGAAATAGAAGAATTATAGAATAGAATAGAACAGAACAGAATAGAATAGGAATAGGATAAGTATAGGAATAGGAATAGTGATAGGAATAGGAATAGGAATAGGAATAGGAATAGGAATAGAATATTTCCTTGCTGTTTGGAAACCCTCCATGTAATTATTTTAGGTGTAGAATATTCAGACATCACCAGGATGTTGCAGATTTGTGACACCTCAGCCACGTCCTTGTCAGGTCCCAGCTGTGTCCTGACCGCATCCAAACGCTGTCCTGGAAAACTCCAAAGCACATCCTGGACAACTCCAAACCCTGTCCTGATCGGATCCAAGCCATGTCCTGATCGGATCCAAACCATGTCCTGGACACATCCAAACCCTGTCCTGGTCGGATACAAACCCTGTCCTGGTCAGATCTCAACCCTGTCCTGGCCAGATCCAAACTCTGTCCTGGACACATCCAAAACATGTCCTGGACACATCAAAACCCTGTCCTGGTCAGATCCAAATCCTGTCCTTGTCGGATCCAAACCACGTCCTGATCGGATCCAAGCCCTGTCCTGGTCAGATCCCAGCTGTGTCCTGTCCCTGTCCCGTTCTACTCCGGCGTGTCCAGCCAGGCACGTTTCACCTTGGAGCCAGAACATCAAACAGCCCAGGGGGAAACACCAACGCTGAGAGATGAAAGGGGCCCTTGGCACCATTCCATGGGGAAAGGCAGCTCCCAGGCATCAAACAGCCCCCGGTGCTCCTGATCTCAAGGTGAAGTTTGACTTTCCTCCTCGTCCCCACAGGAGGATGGAGCCGGTGCTCTGCTGCTTTTGCCCCGGGTGGAAGTTTGCACCTCTAGGGGAAAACAAAAAGGATATTTTCTACGTTTTGCTCCCCTAAACGCACTCTGAAAGCAGTTTAAAAATGGGGTTTTTTCTGCTTAACTGCAGGGAAAACTCTGCAGGAATGAAAGAAAGGGACCTTATCCATAATCTTTATTATGGACAACTCCAGACTCCTTCAATTTACAATTTAAAATCAACCAACGCCTGGTCTTTCAATGAGAAAGTTCCTTTATCTATGGCAGAATCCAGTGACTTCCCACTAAACTGTAGTCTAAAGCCACCAGGAATCTGGTAATTCTCTCAGTGCTGCCCTGGGGTCTGGGAGGTCCCCCCAGAATGGAAACTGAGGATGGTAAGGAGCTGTTAAGTTGTTTTATTTCTTCTGCTTGTTGTTGTTTCTGCTGGGAGAAAATACTTTGCAACGTTTTCCACTGGGAGTTGTCTTGAAATTAAACAAAATCCCAAACTCAGAGCCCCTTCTGCCCATTTCCAAGCTGGTGGGTGGCCAGAGGCAGCTGATGAAGTAAAGCAGGTTAATAAAACAAACCCAAACCATGACCTTATATATATTTTTCACAGTTTTATGAATTATTATGGGGGTTTTCTTGACTTTTCCCCCCTCTATATTGCCCTGGCATCCATTTCTAGGGGTTTTTTGTGGTGGTCACAGTGCCAGGTGATGGCACCGCAAACTCACCCACCTGGGCAGATGCTGCAGGACTTCTCTCTCGTAAATAAAAAGCAAAAATTCTGATGTGTAAAACAAAACAAAAAAAACCCCCACCCTGAATAGAACCAACCTGGTCATCGCAGTGGTTTATTTTCACCAGATTTATGAATTTATGAACAAGTGCAGAGAAGTTTTTGCCCAGCCTCAAGCACCAAATCCCAACACAGTGCCTGCCACAGCCACACCCTGGGGTCCTCTGGGGGCTTGAGAAACAGGAGCAGGTGTTGGCACAGCACCAAAACCCACCCAAAGCCCACTAAAACCCACCAAGTCCCAGCAAACCCCAACAAATTCCATGAAAATCCCACCAAAATCCCACCAAATCCCCACTAATATCCACCAAAACCCACCCAAATCCCAGTAAACCCCCCTGTAATCTCACCAAAACCCTACTAAAACCCATCAGAACTCCACCAAAACTCCACCAAAACCCTACTAAAACCCACCAAAACCCCACCAAATCCCCCTAAAACCCACCAAACCCAGGCCTCACCAAAGCGTGAGGCTTGACTGCCCCAGCACCAAACTCCAAGGGCTCTCCAAGTTCATTTCTGCACAAGGAGCATCCAAACCCAAAATTAAGTTTTGTGTTCCAGCCCTGCTTCTGCCCGAAAGGATCCCAATAATTTCGGGATAGTTTTTCGCTGTAAATTTTGATTATTATTCTATATTCTTTGTCTTTATTGTGCCCAGGGGTTGCTGTAAGGAAGTAGAAGAGAAACTCAAGCGACACAAGAATTTTCCGCAATATATTTCAAGAGCAGAACTGAAAACACGTGTCCAAGATCACTTTTAGCACATTTAATGACCTTTTATGTCCCATTCTCCTCTCAAATTCACCTGACAGAAAGAGAAGCCCCAAAATCTCATACGGTGCCTGAACCTCAGGGAGGTGCTGAGGCTGGAAAACGTTTTCCTACATCCCAAAGACCC
Organism: Cephalopterus ornatus; assembly: GCA_013396775.1. Lineage (NCBI taxonomy): Eukaryota > Metazoa > Chordata > Aves > Passeriformes > Cotingidae > Cephalopterus > Cephalopterus ornatus. The sequence goes on from VZRE01006636.1 coordinate 275,465, forward strand.
ACATCTGGCCCAACACGGCTCCAACCAGCTCTGCTTCAGCCTCTTCCTGCCTGATCTTTGGGAAAAGCCATTCCTTAATTCCCCACAGCTACTTGATATGGATTTGATTTAATTGTGGGTCAGATTAGATCAACCTGATAAGCCACAATCGGGCAGTATCACAACGGGAATTATCATTAGAGAACTGATTTATCCAGTGGGAATTGCAGAGACAAAGCAGCTCTGAGAATGCCGCGGAGGATTCGGATTTGGGACGATTCGAGCCCAAGCTGCAGTGCTGGGTGTTGATCAGAATGGTCCAGCTCCCCACAAAATGGAGCTTCTGCCCCTGTGATTTTGGTTTTTCCTTGCACACAACCGAAAAACATAAAATTAGACCAAACCAGGTCTCCCCCAGCCCTGCAGATGCTCTGGCACGTGAGATGATGCTGCTCAGCTTCGCATCCCAAAATTTATCGTGTGCCAGGATTAAAAAACACGGGAGGAAGCTCTTGGATGCTTGGCATCTACTTTCACCCCTCAGATTTCCTCATCCTTGACTTTTGACGGATAAAACGAAGCAGGGAGGTGGAAACTCCCTGGAAGCATCCAGGACATGGAGCCAGCAGCTTGGGAAAAAGGGATTTGCGAGGCCACAGACATTTGCCACTCACTGCCCCTCAATCCAGGGACATCCAGAGGATGCTGGAGCCGGATCCCGCTCCAGGCTGGGGCAGAGCTTTGTTGGGACAGAGTTTTGCCGCGACGGAGCTTTGCGGAGTGCCGTGGTTTTGATTCTAGGCCTTCCTTGGTAACCAGGTTGTAACCGAGGAAGCGGCCGCGTTCCCAGTATTCCACATGGTTTTTTTACGTAAACCAGAGTATAAATAAGAAGAGGGAGAAGACTCTCCTCCTCTTTCCCTTCTGGTGGATCTGGGGGCAGGTTCTCTGCTGTCGGCTCCGCTCGTGGGGAGGAGTGAGGCCTGGCGAGGCCCAGTGAGGCCTTGTAGGCCTCGGGAGGCGGAAAGTGCCGGCGGTCGTTTAATGCGACTCCACTACCTCAGGAAGAGTAGTAAGATTTTCTTTCGCTAGTTCTTTATTGGTTGCTCCCAAATTTTAACTGTGCACATCTGTTTTGGGTTTTCCCTTTCCCTTTTCCCTTCGGGGCGGGGGGAGGTGTTTGGGGTCCCTTCTTCTGTGTACATAGTATTCTAATTGAATGGAAGTGTGAATACAGATATATATATATACAGATATAGCTTTGATTTGGTCATTTCGGTATTTTCAGTAGCTTTTCCCTTCTCCCTTTCCCTTGTGTTCATGGAGGCGAGGGAAGAGAGTCTGCAAACTGTAAAGTTTGAACCATTACACCGAGCCACGGGTTGGAGCAGCCTGGCCTCAGGTTCCCCAGGGAACAGCTCTAAACAACACTGTCCACCTCAGAAAAGCACTTTGAGGCTTGCCTGGCGTCCTGGGGGCACCTGGCAGCCGTGGGAAAGGGCAAGACGTGGGTGCTGCGGGCTCATGGGTGGATTTTTAGGGAGAATCCCCCTAAAAATCGATGTTCTTGAAGTCGACGGAGCAGCGGAAGCGGCTGTCGAGGAACCTGGAGCACATGAGGTTGGGCAAACAGGGGCAGGTGTGGTGCTGGCGCTTCCCAAAGAAAGGGACCTGCAGAGAACAACGAGAGAAACGAGGTGTCATGGCCCCAGAAATGATCAATGGGGCCATAGCCCTGAGAAAATAGGCGGATTTTCTCCAGGGTTTAACAGGGATGCGCCTGAAATTAGTTTGTGATCCCTCTGAAGCCCTTCCTCGCGCGAGCAGAAGGTGCAGCATCATTAAATCTTGCTCCCGGAGTGTTCAATCAATACGGGCACGGGGAGGGGGATGCTCTTCCCGAGCCTGGGATGCCGCTGCTAAATCCTCCTGGAACTGGGACTGCAGCAGCACCAGGCTTTGGGCTAATCCCGGTGTGCTGGGGGCTCTTATCCAACAGAAATCAGGGAGCTGGGGAAGCTCTGAGGATTTAACTTGGCTTCTCCTGGCTCGGCAGAGCATTTATAGCTCAATTTGGAGTGCTGTGGTTCGTGCTTTGCTTGCAAAGGAATGGGCTGGCGGCTCAACCCCAGCTCCCAGTCGAGGTCCACAGCATTCCCGAGGGATCAAGGCCAGGTTGGATGAAGCTCTGAGCAACCTGGGCTAGTGGGAGGTGTCCCTGCCACGGAACGAGATGATCTTTAAGGCCCCCTCCACCCCAAACCACTCCATGACTCCATGGTTCAGGGTGCTGTGGACATGAAGGGGATTGCCCAAAATAGTGTAGAGGCTGGGACAGCTACCCCAGCTCTGGGACCCCACGATGCCACCCAGAGCCCTCCCCCG
>VZRE01006636.1:283511-296583 GCA_013396775.1 Cephalopterus ornatus
TTTAAGAGCTGCCAGGGGTCGGGGGGCAGCTGGTCCTACCCCGAGGGGGTCCCGGGTTGGGGGTCCCCGGGCCCTGCCCGTGCCCTGCCAGGACTCCGCGGGGGGAGGGGGAGGAGGCACCGGGACTGGCCCTCCTGGAACAAGCCCGACCCCGCTTGGGGGTGCCTGGCCTTGTCCTGCGTGCGCCCCGCTTTGGGGACACCAGGCGCTGCCCCGCTGTCCTGGCCCCGCCTTTGGGTGTCCCCGGGGCCCACCTGCACCGCGGAGGAGACCGGAGCCGGCTCTTCCCGCCGCCTAAACCCCAGACGTTTTGGTGGTTTGAGGGCAGGGCTGGGGAGACGCCACATCGGCCCGCAGGGAGGGAAACGGGCTGAGGCAGGATCAGCCCCCCTTGGCCTGCGGCAGGCAAATGGGCTTCACACGGGGCTTTTTCCATCGCGTCCCCCGCTCCAGGCCGAGGGACCCTCTCGGATGAACACGCCGGGATCATTTCCGTGCTGGCCCAGCAGGCGGCCAAGCTCAGCTCCGACCCCACGGACATCCCCGTGGTGTGCCTGGAGTCGGACACCGGGTGAGTTCCCAGCCTGCCGGGGCCGCTTTTCCCCCCGTTTTCCTTTCCCCCAGCCCTGGGAGCCTCCCGGAGTCAGATCTCGGGAGCAGCCCCTGGAGGAAGCCCCAGCTCTGGAGCTGTGGAGGAGGCAGTGCCACGGGCACAGGGATTCACTGGATTACCAGGATTTTGAGAGGCAGGAACTGTAAAAGCAGCGGTAAACCTTTTGGGAGGGGGGTGGTTACTGCGGCTCTGTGCCCTTTCCGCACTTGGGATCGCTGTGGATAACTCAGCCGGCGCTGTGGGAGCCGGTGTGGCAGCAGGGATGTCTCCGCTTCATGGCGTGGGAAGGGAGGCAGGGTCTGGCTTGGAGCTGGGGCTGAGGCAGCTGCTGAGGGATCCCGGGGTCAGTTCCCACCCCCACCAAGCTCCTCCTCCCCTCCCTCAGCACCTCCTCCTCGTTTTAGGAACATCATGATCCAGAAGCACGACACCATCACTGTAGCAGTGCATAAGCTGGCATCCTGATCCTTGGGAACCGACCAGCTGCACTCCCAGCTCCTGCTCCCTGCACAGCCCTGCACAGCCCTGCACAGCCCTGCACAGCCCTGCGCTCCGGCTCCGCTTTGGAACCCTGAACCTGGGATGAAGGCTCTCCCTCTCCACTGAACAGCTCCTCTGCAGCTCTCCAACTCCCACTGTAGCACCTGTGGTGCTGAGGGTGGCACGTGGTCACTCACCCAGCTCGTGGAGCGTCAGATCCTCCAGGTGTATGTGTGTTCTTGGCTGGAGAAATCAATAAATGACCCTCAAAAACACCCCTTTGCTTCTCTTTGCTCCGCTGTGGGAGCTGGGCCCGGTGCTTTGTTTCCAAAGCCAAGTGAGGTAACTTCTCCCGCTCCCTTCATTAGCATTTCTCTAGAGGAGAGCCTGGAATTAATGGAGGCTCCTCCAGCAGGAAAGGTACAAACACTTCCCAAGGAATTTCTCCTGGGAGACGTTTCAGCTCCTCGAGTTAAACGTTCTGTGGGAGAATTTCTTGTTCACTGTGCCTCGGATTAAAGCTGGATGTGCTGGCCCCTGTGTGAGCTGGAAATGGATGTTGGCAACATCCTCACAAATCCAGACCCCAAGATTTGAAACGGTGCAGGGAAACAATCCTGCAAAAAGGCCTGGGAAGCTGCCACGCTCCAGTGCTTCCCATGTGGCGGGGAGGGAAAAGGAGCTGGGCTGCAGCTGGTCTCCTGCACGGAGGGGAAGGGAAGTTTCACGGCAGAGCATGAGGTGGAAATTGGGCTGGGTCAGGGACAAAGGGACATTCAGGCTGCTCTGACTTGCCTCCAAGGAGCTGCTCCATTCAACAGTGACAGTCCCAGTCTCACACGGAACAGGCAGGAGGAGCCTCTGCACGGCTGAGTCCACGTTCCTGTCCAGCTCAGTGTTAATTGTCAGGAAAGCCCTGAGATCTCTGCATGCCCCAACTGTGGGGGCCTCGAAGAGTCCTCCTCTACTCTCCCCTACATCCCACCAAGGTGGAGCGGCCGGAGCTGGAGTAGTTCCCCATGGAACTCCAAGAGCTGAGTGCAGATGCTGCCGCTGCTCCCAGCCCCTGCTGCCCCCCATGCCCCTCCTTCAAGCCCTTAAACCACCCTCTCTGCAAACCCCATCCCATGTAAAAAAAGCTTAATACAAGGAAAAGCTCACAGACTCCCGTATTTCCTGGGCTCCTCTGGAAAGATGGAGCTTTGCCAAGGGAGGGAGCAGAGAGCAGTATCGGGGTCCCACAGTGATCCCAGTTTTCTCTGACCTCAGGGATGCTGACTGGGGTGACAGGTCAGCCCACAGCAGGGCAGGAAGCGCCGTGTTTATCCAGGAGCTGGGGCACGTTTACAATGGGGGCAGGGAGCCAACGCCAGTCCCGCTGACTCCCAGGGCTGCAGCGGCACAGCTGCTCCATCCAGCTGGAAACTCCAAAGTTTTCCAGACTATCCCCTCCTAATTGACAGTTTCCCAGGCCAAGGGCTGGGCAGGACGGGCAGGGACAGGCCTGGATCTAGTCCAGCACTGCCACCTCCTGCTTCGTTCGTCCGGCCAGATCCAAAGCTTTGCCTGGAGCTACAACCCTTGCAGGCTTCCCCTCCTCTTTCCCAACAGGATTTCTGCTCCCAACGCCCTGCATTTCCTGCTCCCAGCTGGGGAAGGGGAGGGACTCTGGCCCTGTGGCCTAACAGAGAGGAAGAGGAGGAGGACAGGCTCTGTAACTCAGCCCCAGCGCTTGTCAGGCTCCATGTCCTGCTTTGGGGCTTGCAGGAAGGACAGACAGCATCATCCTCTCAGGATGTGAATGAAGGAGCAGACTTCGGGCTGCCAAGTCAGGAAGGGGGGATTTAGGCTCTGGAGCAAATGAAGAGACGATTCCTCTTTGCCATTGACTGTTCTGGGGAGGATTTTCCAGCATGCGGCAGCAAGGAGGTAAGGAAAGGTTTCAGGATCCAGCTGCTCCAGGGTCCAGCTGCTCCCTCGGGCAGGATCCTGCCTCTGCCAGAGAGGATGGAAGGGAGACAAGCAGAGGATGGGATCGGAAGAGCTTCCCAGGGGCTCAAAACTGGATCAGACAGACGTGACCCCCCACCCGACTCGGGGCACAAACCAAACTGCTGAAGTTGTAAAGGTGCTTCGCTTCAGATCCCTTAAATCTTAAGTGGTTACAGTAATTTGGTGGGAAAGAGAAAGGATATTAAACTGTTTCTAGGCAGGGATGGTGTGTAATTTAACATTCCTCGTCAACAAAAGCTGGTGGATCTTCCCCCACCCTGAAGGCACAGTGTGGAGTTTGCTCCAGCAGCAGCCACGGGGTTCCAAGGCAGGTCCTGCCTTCAGGGGAACAGCTTTTGAACTGAAACAGCACAGGAGGAAGGTGTTAATGTGTCCTGAAACTCCCATTTCAGGGGAAAGGAAGGAGGATGAAGAGCCCGAGGAAGCTGGGAAGAGCCCAGGGGCCGGAGCAGCCCAGGGAGGGTGGGCCTGGGCGGTGGTGCTTCACTTCTTCCTGGTAAGCAAAGAATAAATCCCACTCAACCCTCCGTGATCTGGCATAAAAGGGAAAGCCACAAATCTCACTCAGAGGACAGCACAGGCTGATCCCACCCAGCTCCACCCTTCCCTACGGAATGGCAGCTGCAAACATCCCAGGGACCGACATGAGGGTCCCCAGCCCACAGCCCGGGGCCAAATGAGCCTTGCAAGGATAAAATGACTTTTCTCTACTCAAACACATCAGCCCTGTGGTGACAGACCCCAGTGAGGAGTCTTGTCCCTTTGGAAAGGGTGGGATCCCACCTCAGGCAGTGAGATGGGAGCCAGGGATTGAGTGGGGAGCAGCACACACACACTTGGGACTCCCTCCTGGGAGCACCAGGCACCAACTCCACTCAAAGGTCCCGATTCTCCATTCTGCAGGCTTTACCACCACACAATCTTCCCACCAGTGACGAATCAAGGAGTCCTTAAGGCTGGAAAAGAACTTTAAGGTCATCAAGTCAAACTGTAATGAAGGCTCCCCAAAGCTGGGAAAGCTTTCCCCAATTCCACCTCATCCCAAGTAACTTGCTGCCAATCATTAACCACCTGCAACCAGGGAGGTGAGAGGGAGTTAAAATTAAAGACACAGAGTGTGTGTCCTTTGCTCCCACGGCAGCACAAGCCTGGGAAACTGCCCTGGATAACATCCATCCTGCTCCTCTCACCCCCTCATTGCCTCCCAGCGACCTCCAGCGGTGCCAAGACCCATTTAACTGTTGCATTAGTATTAAAAAGTAACTCACAGAGCAAAAATATCCCAGAAGAGTTGGGTTCTAGTGTGATTTTGTTCCTTCTCCTTGGAAAAGCCAGTTTGCAGAGGGGTTTTTTGAGGGTCTGTTAAGATGAAACTGCAGCGTGGCCCCCATGAGCTCACCCTGCTGATATTCCCCAACACCAGTTCAAGGGTCCCAGTTTGTTCATCATCATAACAAATTATCCACACAAGAAAAGCAGAAGGAAAAGCTTTTCCTCCCTCCTGATCCCCTGTGGCTCCTCACCTCTGTCTGCTCCTGACTCAGGTCAACGTCCTCGTGATGGGGATGCTCAAGACCTTCGGGATTTTCTTCGTGGCTTTCCAAGAGGAGGTGGGGGGCTCCTCGGAACAGGTCAGCTGGATTGGCTCCATCATGTCCTCCCTGCGCTTCCTAGGAGGTGAGGTGGCATCCCCAAGGACTGGGACAGTGCTTCAGCCCCAGGCACATTTGCTTTAGGAGCACTGAGGATGTTCTGCGGATCCAATTCCCTTCCCAGACTGCTCCAAGCTGGACACGGCTGGTACCCACACGTGTCTTAGCAGGAATGTGGTCCAAAGATGGGGTTGTATGTCATTTAGATGGGGTATTGGGAAGGAATCCTTCCCTGTGAAGGTTGTGAGGGGCTGGGATGGAATTCCCAGAGAAGCTGTGGCTGCCCCATCCCTGGAAGTGCCCAAGGCCAAGTTGGATGGGGCTTGGAGCAAGCTGGGATAGTGGGAGGTGTCCCTGCCCATGGCAAGGGGTGGAATGGGTTGAGCTTCAAGATCCCTTCCGACCCAAAAAATTCCGGGATTCCAAGGTTTTGGAGCCCTTCTGCTCTGGAGCCAGGCTGCGAGAGTTGGGAATGTTCCCCTGGAGAAGGGAAGGCTCCAGGGAGACCTGAGAGCCCCTTCCAGTGCCTAAAGTGGCTCCAGGAGAGCTGGAGAGGGACTGGGGACAAGGGATGGAGGGATAGGACACTGGGAATGGCTTCAAACTGCCAGAGGGCAGGATTGGATGGGATATTGGGAAGGAATTCTTCCCTGGGAGGGTGGGGAGGCCCTTTTGTCACCTTCAGCCTGAGCTTTCTCCCTCTCTCCCTCGCAGCCCCGCTCGTGGCCGTCGTGTGCCGGGTGCTGGGGGAGCGTCCCACCTCCCTGCTCGGGGCCGGGCTGGTGGCGGGGGGCTGCCTGGTCAGCACCCAGGCCACCAGCGTCCCCTTCCTCTGCGTCTCCATGGGACTCCTCCTGGGTGAGCAGCCTCTGACCCACATTTCCCTGCGCACCACGAAGGAATCGGCTCCTTCAACCTTAAACCCGGGGAAGGGTCCGGAGGGGAAGCTGAGGGCACAGGGGTTGTTCAGCTGGAGCAGACAGGTCAGAGCTCAGGGGGGTCTGCAGCTTCCTCAGAGGGGCAGAACCATCTCTGCTCTGTGTGAGCAGGGACAGCACCCAGGGAATGGCCTGGAGCTGTGCCAGGGCAGGGTCGGGTTGGATCTCAGGGAAAGGTTCTTCCCCCAGAGGGTGGTTGGGCACTGACCAGGCTCCCCAGGGTTTGGTCACAGCCCCAAGGCTGCCAGAGCTCCAGGAGGGTTTGGAAAATGCTCTGAGGAGACAGGGTGGGATTGTTGGGGTGGTCTGTGCAGGGCCAGGGGTTAGACTGATGATCCTTGGGGGGTCCCTTCAACTCAATTATTTTGTGATTCTGCAAACCTCGAAGTGGCAAAGCATCGCCAGCTCCCTTCTATGAGATGTTGTGTGAACCCTCAAAACTCCACGCTCAGGAGAATAAAAACAGAGTTTCAGCACACTAGTCCCAACTAACCCTGATTTTTTTCTGGCTCTAACAAATCCTGGCGCCTTTTAAAACCTCTCACCAAAAGGGCACAGCCTCCAACCCCCCAGATATTAAAAAACCCCCCCACCCAAAACCTTGCTCTCCACCGACTCCAACAACAAAAATCCCATGTTCACCCGAAATCCACCCCACCAGGAACGCTGCATCCCAGAGACCTGGCATGGCATGACTCACGATTCCAAGAGCTCAGGATACCTTTTTGGGCACAGATGTGTTATTTTTGACCTTCCCCCAGGGCTGGGCTTTGCCTGCCTGTACCAGGCGGCCGCAGTGATGACGGCCAAGCGCTGCCGGGCGCACTTGGGCTTTTCCAACGCCGTGGCCCGTTCTGGGATGGGGCTCACCTTCCTCATGGCACCATTCACCCAGCTCCTCCTCGACTTCTACGGCTGGCAAGGTGAGTGACCTCCTGCTTCCCCAGATTTATCAGCCACTTGAGAGGGCATCTGGGGAGATCTGGGCAAGGGGAAGAGGCGCCTTCTAAGGATTAAAATTCAACAGCTTTGCCTCTTCTAGGATGGTTTGGGGACATCTTAATGATTAAACACCTAATCACTCATTAAAATCAGGGTCAAAATGGAGACCTCAGACTTTTACTACAGTTTCAGGCCATCTTGAAGGTCCCTCACGACTTCTAATGAGGGTAAACAAAACAAGGTCCCAGAGGCAGCTCTGGATTTGTTGTGTGCATCAGAGCAGAAAGGACTTCCAGCCAGAAAAGCAAGAACAAAACTTCCTGTTTTGTCACCTCCTCCATAAGGAGGAGGCAAAAGTCTCCTTTTGGCAGATTTTCTCCATGTTCAGTGCAAACACCTCGTTCTAAGAGCTTATTTTCTACTGTTCCTCTCTTCTCACTCCAAGAATAAAACACCTCCTGTCTTCCCTCAGGAACTCTCCTGATTTTTGGAGGCATCATGTTGAACCTGGTGCCTTCCAGCCTGTTGCTGAGACCCATCAGCACCCGACACCCCTCTGCCAAAAACCAGGACTGTGCATCATTAACGACACAGAAGGACCCAGAAACTCCTGACGGGTGTTCAGATGGAACCACTCACAGGGAATTACACCCTCACAAGGCACAGGAGCTTCCCACCACAGAGAGACTCCTGATGTCCCACGGCAAAGGTGTCTCTGATCCCATAAACCCACCTGCCTCGGCAAAGCTGGAGAGACCCACCCCAGGCAGATCCTCCCCAGAAACGGCCACCAAGGCCGAGAGAAGCAACAAACCCCTTCCAGCCACCAGAAAAGAAACTTCTCAGCCTCTCCTGGACCTGTCCCCACTGAAGGATCCCGTTTTCTTCATCTTCACGTGGTCTTTTTTGTTCAGCCACTTGGCCTATTTCGTGCCCTTCTTTCACCTGGTGGCAAGAGCCAGGACGCTGGGAATGAGCAGCATGGATGGCTCCTACCTCATCTCAGTGGCTGGTAGGCAAAGGAATCTTTTAAACCCATTTTAGAGGAGAAAACCAACCCAAATTTTGCCAAGAAATAGTCCCAGCTATGCCCTAGGAGGAATCCTCCTGGCAGAGGTTGAGCTCACAGCCCCTCTGTATGTTCAGAATCACCTGTACAGCACAAGTTGCTCTCTCACACGGTGGGTGGTTCTCCCGGTCCAAGGTGGATGATTCCCCATCCTCCTTGCTCCCAAAAAACCCCAATTTTCCAGTAAAAAGGTGCTCTCTGTCCTCCTGGAGCCTTCTCACCACCATCCCTGCTTTGCTTAAACCCACAACCCACAGAAATCGCTCAGGATCCAAAGAGCTCCAGTTTTGACCCAGGAGGGAAAAATTCACTATTGTGGAAAAAATCCACCTCCAAGGGGTGGGGTGGGGTGGAAAAACCAACCTAAATTCCCCCAAAAAACAACACCATGCCTGATTACAAACCGGGATTAAGAAACCAGCTCCAACCTCAGTCATAATCAAATATTTTATTGTACAAAAATACATTTTACTTCTACAGAGCTGTGGGATATTTAGCAATTATATGTTGTCAAGGGATTTAGGAGAGCTCAGAAATTCATGTGGTATTTTGAATTAAGAGCAGGAGGGACACGGTGCAAGACACGAGCTGACAGTGAGCTCTCCTCTGATCTTTGGTTCATAAAAATGTGTCAAGAAACGTAAAAAAACCAAGTATGAAAAGCTTGCTGCTGAGCCTTTAAAGAAACGCAGGGTAATTTGCTTCCTTAGAAAAATGAAAAGCTCCTGCACATATTTCTTCTCAATATTTCGCTTTTTCTCCATCTCAGAAAAGGGCTCAGACAGCGAGTTTATCTTCCCTGTTTTTACTGAAGGGCATTTCAGAGACTTCTGCTGAGTGCAGAGCCCTTGACTTAATTTTTTAGAGACTTGGTAATAGCTGGGAAAAGGCAAAAAAAAAAAAAAACAAAAAAAAAACCAAACCAAAAAAAAAAAAAAAAAAAAAAAAAAAAACCAAACCAAAACAAAAAAAAAAAAAAAAAAAAAAAACAAAAAAAAAAAAACACACAAAAAAAAAACCAAACCCAAATATCAATTTTACAACAGCCTAAAAAAAAAAAACCTTCCTTCAACTTTTTGGCGTGGTCATAGGGAGCGGGTGAAACTGGGATGTGACCCAGGGGAAAAAAAGAGGGAAAACTACCCCAAATGAAGTGGTTTTTTTGAGGCTCCGGTGACTCCTGTTCCCTCAGGCATCACGGAGATGCTGAGCCAGCTGCTCTCGGGCTGGGTGGCCGACAGGAACTGGACCAAGAAGTACCATTTCCACGTGACTTACCTGGTCCTGAGCGGGGTCACCAACCTCCTGGGGCCCCTGGCCACGACATTCCCGCTGCTCCTCACCTACACCGTGGCCTTCTCCGTGTTCTGCGGAGGGTTCATGGCTCTGGTGCTCCCGGTGCTGGTGAGTCGTGGGGGGTTTGTTGCCAAATGCCAACACGGAGGGTTGGTGCCGATCTGCTTCCAACCCCAGAATTATCTGGAACACACAGGGATCAGTCATGGAAGGAACCGGCTGGGGTGAATCCAGAGAGGACAGGGAGATGCTCCAAGGGCTGGAGAACCTTTGCTCTGGAGCCAGGCTGGGAGAGTTGGGAATGTTCCCCTGGAGAAGGGAAGGCTCCAGGGAGACCTTGGAGCCCCTTGCAGGGCCTAAAGGGGCTCCAGCAGAGCTGGAGAGGGACTGGGGACAAGGGATGGAGGGACAGGACACAGGGAATGGCTTCCCACTGCCAGAGGGAGGGATAGAGGGGATATTGGGAAGGATATTGGGAGAGTGGTGAGGGGCTGGGATGGAATTCCCAGAGAAGCTGAGGCTGCTCCACCCCTGGGAGTGTCCGAGGAAAAAGCTGGATAAACTTGGAGCAACCTGGGCTAGTGGAAGGTGTCCCTGCCCACGGCACTGGATGAGCTCTAAGGTCCCTTCCAACCCAAACCATCCCAGGATTCTATGATCGGGAGGAGGACACATAATTATAATTTGGCATTTCTTTCTGGGAAGGAATTTACAGTTTAAAACACCTTCCTCAAAGTATCTGGAAGGCAGAAAAGTATCTCCCACCCCAGTCATTTCCATCCTGACCTTCAGGAGGCGAAGGGATTCCAGGTTGGATCAGACCTGCAGGGGCAAAGTCCTTCCAAAGCTGCAGCTGAAGAGGAAACTCCCCAGGAAAAAAAAAAAAAAAACCCCAATTAATCTCTCGTGCTTTAAAACAAATCAACTAATCTCTTCTGCTTATGTATTCCCACGAAATCCATCGCTAATGATCCATTTTGGTTTACAAACAGGTGGATCTGGTGGGTGTTGAAAAGCTCCACAGCTACCTGGGGTTTGCTGCCTTCTTTGCAGGGATAGCAGCCATTGGAGGACCTCCTCTGGCAGGTAAATACGATATATGACATGATATAATATAATATACAATATGTATTATACATTGTATATTAGGCATTCTATATTCTAAATGTTAATATTATGTATTCTTATACGTCTACAATATTAAATATTTTATTTATATTTTATATATTTATTTATAGTTTTATATATGTATATTTATATATTTGTAAATATTTTATATTTTACCTATACAACACAGTATAATATTTTTATATAATATATATAGACATAAATATACATATATAGATATAGATATAGAAATACACCCACCACATACATGCAGGGATAAAGCATGCTGCTGGGTCACTCTCCCAGATGGATCCATCCTAGTTTTCTGCTCAAATAAGGGGGGGCAAAAATCCTATTTCAGGAATGTCTTTATACACAGGCAACATTTTGTGGGGAATTTGCCAAACCCAACCAGCAGCCTGGAAAATGTGCCCAGTTTAGCCCCAGCCACATTCCCACGGATTTTACCCCCAACGGTGTTAGAATTAACGCTGAATTTGGACTGGAGGGGAGGGAAGGAGAGGAAGGTGAAGCAGGGATGCGCTCGGCAGCATTCCCATAAAACACAGGCTCTGGAACATCGGGAGAAGCCTCAATAATCTCTTGTTTGGGGACAGATCCCAGAGCTCAGCCCTTGGGAGCTCCTGGGTCCAAAGATAAGGAGGATGAAAAGCTTTTCCCCTTCTTCCTCTGCCAGGAAAACAAGGCACTGGGGAGGATCTGGCACATCTCAAGCTCTTAGAAGTGAGTCTCCCACCTCCGCTTGGGAGCACGGGAATTGTTCTCCTCCAAACAGCTTGGCCAGGACAGAGCTTTTCCTGTCCCTGGGGCATTTTCCTCTCCCTGCATTTTCCAGCCCAGAAAAAATCCCACCGCAGGGGCGATTCTGCCCCTCTGCCCCCTCAGGTGACACCACAGCTGCAGAGCTGCCTGGGGAACAACAGCAGGAGGATGTGGAGCTGCTGGAGAGAGTCCAGAGGAGGCCCCGGAGATGCTCCAGGGCTGGAGCCCCTCTGCTCTGGAGCCAGGCTGGGAGAGCTGGGGGGGTTCACCTGGAGGAGGGAAGGCTCCAGGGAGACCTGAGAGCCCCTTGCAGGGCCTAAAGGGGCTCCAGGAGAGCTGGAGAAGAACTTTGGCCAAGGGCCTGAAGGGACAGGACACAGGGAATGGCTTCCCACTGCCAGAGGGCAGGGTTAGATGGGATATTGGGAAGGAATTCTTCCCTGGGAGGGTGGGGAGGCCCTGGCACAGGTTGCCCAGAGAAGCTGTGGCTGCCCCATCCCTGGAAGTGTCCAAGGCCAGGTTGGATGGGGCTTGGAGCAGCCTGGGCTAGTGGAAGGTGTCCCAGAACCCAGCAGTGGTTCCACCTCCTGTCGATGTGTATCCAGGGCCTAAAAGGGAGAGGGATTTGGACAAGGGATGGAGGGACAGGACACAGGGAGTGGCTTCCCACTGCCAGAGGGTTGGATGGGATACTGGGAAGGAACTCTTCCCTGGGAGGGTGGTAAGGGACTGGAATGGATTCCCCAGAGGATGCTCCATCCCTGGAAGTGTCCAAGGCCAGACTGGAGCAACCTGGGCTAGTGGGAGAGGTCTCTGCCCATGGCACTGGTCCTTCCCAAAAATCATTTGTTTCCTCCTGCCCTCCACACCTCCAGGCCTGCAAAGGCCCACGGCTGCCAGCTGCCGAGGATTCTGTAAATCCCAACTCCACGGGAAGTTTTTAGCGGGCTCAGCACAGGAAAAAAACTTGATTTTCCTAATCCGTGTCTCCGGGCTGGTAAAAAACTCTCGTCCGTGGATCCAATTTCAAGCAGCCCAAACATTCCGTGGGCAGGGAGCTTCACCCCGCCAGGGCGATGAAGTGCCGGGGTGGGAGCTCTGGCACGGGATGAATTCCCAGCACAGAGCAATCCCTCAATCCCACTAAATTCCCTGCCACAGGAAGAGCAAGGAAGGAGCTGAATAACGTGGCTGCCTCTTACCACAGTTTTATTTCCATCCCCTTGCAGCATATTTTCATCAACTGGAAGCCTTTTGCTTCCTGAAGCGCTGCATTCCCAGATTGTGGAAAAAACAAGGTTTCCTGCAAAAAGCCTTTTTTTTCCATCTTTTTTTTTTAAGATTTTTCCAGGTTTTTGAAGAAATCCGGCTTAATGCTGGTGTGGGATAAAGAAAGGCCAAATAAAACTCCCACTGATCCATCCAGAGGGAAACAATTGAGAGTTCAAGATCCAGGTTATTTATTAATTCATTTATCGATTTATTATTCGGCTTTTAGTTTATCCGAATAAATTTTTCCATTTTTTCTTCCAATAATGCTGGATTAGGCATGAAAACTGATAACCATACATACTGTAGATATATAATTTCAAATATATAATATATAGTATTACATAGTATTACATAATGTAACAATACGTAATATAGAATATTATATATTGTTATATATTACAGATAATGTAAAATTTTAACAATAATTAAATCTATAAATATATAAATTGAATCTATAACAGAACCTATGAATTTATCAGAATATTTACAAAAAACAAAATATTTGTCAATCTTCATAAAATACTAAATATAAAAATGTAAATTCATTTTAGCCATTTTTATAAAGTTACAACGTTTCACTAAAATTTATAAAAATATCTGTAACAGTATTATAAAAACTATAAAATACATAAAATATTAAAGGCAAAACAAGTGTCTTTTAGATAAATATTATTTAAATTATTATTATAAAATTATATTTTAATTTTATTGTGTTAATTAAATATAATTAATCTAATTAATTATATAATATATAATTAATATATATTAATATATATTAATATATTATATAATTTATCTAATTAATTAATATAATATATAGTATATATACTAATATAGTATATAGTGTATATATAGTATAATATAGTCTATATAATTGTAATATATAACAAAAATAATTAAATTATAT
>VZRE01006638.1:0-35944 GCA_013396775.1 Cephalopterus ornatus
CCCGCCCCCGGCCCAGGCCCGGCCCGGCCGCCCCACCTCATGGGCCTCCCGCGTCTCTTCCCGCCCCGCTGCAGCTGCCGGAGCCCGCGGGTCCCGCCCAGCCGCGGGCGGAGCGCAGGACCGGAGGCACCATGGCGACAGCCCGGCACGACGACGCCGCGGGGGCGCTGCGCGGTGAGTGACTCCAGCGGCGGGGCGGGGGGGGGGGCGGGCCNNGGGCGCGGCCCCACCGGCTGCTGCTGGCGGCGGAGCTGTGCCGGAGTTCCGGGGCCGTCTGTAGCTGCTCGTGTGCCTGGGGTTGTGTGTCCACTCCGAGGTTGCCTGCGGCGCACGAACAGCAGAACCAGCGCGCCCCTGCTCTGCTCCCCCCGGAGCTTCCTCCTGGCATTCCAGTGCCAGCAGGAACGGAGGGGTGTCTGTGTCTGCCAGTGCCAAATCAGCTCGGGCTTTGAGCGAAAGCTGACATGCTCCTATCGTATTTAGACGTGCTTCTGTCACGTTTAAATATGATTAGATTACGAGATGCCTTGCATTTTTCAAATTCAGTATTTACATGTTTGAATGCCAAGCGGCCAGTCAGCCGTTCACCTCCATCCGTGCAAAGGTGACGGAGCAGATGATTCTGGAGGTCGTCACCAAATATGTAAGAGAAATGAGTCATCAGGAGTAGTCAGCATGGATTCACTGAGGGGAAATCTTGCTCAACCAATCTAATAGCCTTCTATGATGACATGGCAGGACGGGTGGGTCGATGAGGGGAGAGCACTGGATGTTGTCTGCCCTGACTTTAGCAAGGCTTTTGACACTTACTCCTGTAACATCCTCGTAGGTAAGCTCAGGAAATGTGGGTTAGAGGAATGAACAGTGAGGTGGATCAAGAACTGGTGGAATGGCAAAGCTCAGTGATCACCAGAGTAGAATCCAGTTGGTGGCCTGTAGTCAGTCATGTTCCCCAGGGATCAATAATAGGTCCAGTCTTATTCAATTCGTTTATCAAGGACCTGGAAGAAGGGATAGAATGTACCCTCAGCAAGTTTGCTGATGATACCAAACTGGGAGGGAGTGTCTGATGCACCTGAAGGCTGTGCTGCCATTCAGGGGGACCTTGACAGGCTGGAGACTTCAGTGAGGAGAAACTTAATGAGGTTCAACAAGGGCACGTGGAGCATCCTGCACCTAGAGAGGAATAACCCCACATACTGGTACAGGCTGGGGGCCGACCTACTAGAGAACAGCTCTGCAGAGAAGCAGCTGGGAGTATTGCCAAGTTGATCATGAGCCAACAGTGTGCCCTTGTGGCCGGGATGGCCAATGGTATCCTGGGGTGCATTGGGAAGAGTGTGGCCAGCAGGTCAAGGGAGGTGATCCTCCCCCTCTCCTTGGCCCTAGTGAGGCCACATGTGGAATATTGTCCAGTTCTGGGCTCCTCAGTTCAGGAAAGACAAGGAGCTACTGGAGAGGGTCCAGTGGAGGCCCCAAAGATGATTAAGGGTCTGGAGCATCTCTTTTATGAGGAGGGACTGTGGGAGCTGGGCCTGTTTAGTCTGGGGAAGAGAAGACTCAGAGGGGATCTCATTAATGCATAAAAAGATCTCAGAGGCAGGTGCCAAGAGGATGGTACCATGCCCTTTCCAGTGGTGCTCAGCAACAAGAGGAGGATCAGTGGCCATAAACTAGAACACGAGAAGTTCCATCTCAACATGAGGAAGAGCTTCTTTACTTTGAGGATGGCAGAGCACAGAAACAGGCTGCCCAGCGAGGTTGTGGAGTCTCCCTCTCTGGAGACATTTAAACCCCACCTGGATGAGTTCCTGTGTCACCTGCTCTGAGTGTCCCTGCCTTGGCAGGGGATTGGACTGGATGATCTCCAGAGGTCCATTCCAAGCATAACAATTCTGTGATTCTGTGAACCTTATATTTTGTTCTTGAAGTGTCATTCATGGATATGAAGATGTATGGATTTATTGTTGTGCTATTTTTAGTAACACGTGAAATACTCTACTCCCAAAGTGGGAGAATGTAGGAGAGTGATGGGGTGGAGAGCTGTTAGAACTGAATGTCTAACTGCAGGCTTGGAAAGAATGGAGGTGATTGGTACTCAAAAACTAATCTTCAATTTCTTCAGCAGAATCTCTGCAATATTCCTGTTAAATAATTTGGACAAGGTTAGTGTGGTGAGTCTTACTATATGGTTTTATGATTTACCTAAATAGGATGCATAAAAGAGCCAAAGAGCAGAATATTAAAAAAAACCCTAGTAAAATAAAAATCCAGTGAATTACAAACATGCTTAGTTTTTCGTCGATACCAAGTTTTACCAAAATAAAATATATGTATTGTCCTTAAACACATTTTAGAAAAATATGGTATTTGTTACAGACATCTACGATTAAGGGATGTTTCCAACTCTTGGAGGTCTGTGTACTTTTCTTTTGAGTGGTTTTTGAGTCTCACTGTGCCAGCTTGTGCTAGGAAGTGATATGGTGTTGACAGACAGAGTCCAAACAGATTTCAGAATTATTGCATGGAAAAAATCAAGAGACACCCTCGAGTGATGGTTATTTTCTTTTACAGAAGCTTGTTTTCCAAAAATATACAGAACAGCAAGCAGTACTCTGAGAAGAAAAGTAGCTGTTAGTTCCCCTATGTGATAAATGTTTTGCTTTCCAAAGTATTTTGCTCTGTTGCTTCTTCTGTTCCTGAAATTCCTGCAATTCTGCAAATTTTATGTGATCGAGTGAAAAGTACTGCATGTCATATTCTGAATGGACTGTGTCATTGGTTTACTTGATTGCAGTGTAATTTCTCCATCTGTTTTTGGTTTTTTTTAATTACATCTTACATTTTGAGAAAGAATATACCTTGAGCTGAAGTCCTTGTGTGTCTATTCAAAACTTATTTCAGTTCCCCCTGCCCCCCCGGGATTCAGTCTGACAGATTTATACATAATTTAGATTTCCATCTTCTATATATGAGGGGTTTGAATATGCTGACACTGCTGTTTGCTATTGTGTTGCCCAGTCATAAAGTAAAAGTACATTTCTTTTGAGCTCCTCGCTCCATTGTTAGGGTGATGATCTGTGTATGAATTTCTGATTATCATTGTCTTGCCAAGTGATGACTGACTATTTAAAAAAGAAGTGACATTCCCCACAATTTTTCAGGTGCCATTGAGAAACTCTGTACTGGCTGTTTGCTCCATATCTTGGTTTTTTTTTTCTTCAGTGCCTGTGGCAATACATTGCATCCAGGCCTTTTTAGTTTGGCATGGTTGTTATACTAGATTATGTTAAATTTGTGGTGTTAAAAGTATACACACCCCCACACCCCTTGTTTTGGAAAGAGAACTGTATTTTAGTACAAGGAAGTAGGTAATGTTTGTGGAATTATCATTTTGTGATGTCCCTCAAATATTAGGTTTATTTTATGCTAGCATGGAATGAGTATTTGTTCATTCTTGGCCCACTCTGGCAAACTTATCTTGAAACATATTCATCAACTACTTCTTCACTTAATAGTCAACATAGTCTCTGTACCAGTCTTTCAAAAATTCAGTCAGTCTCTACTGTTTTTAATGCAGTCTGTAGAAATTCATTATATTACTATAATCCAACTATGTGTGTGCTTAGTGCCTTTACACCTTTCTTAGATGGAGTGACTTGAATATATGTCAGTCCACTAGTCAGACTAATTAAATAAGAGTTTCAAAAGAAGAATTGCTTCAAATAGGAAGCCCCTGTCTGATAGTTATTCCCTTGTGAAGGCAGCACAACTGCGGTGTTAGTAAATCTTTTTCTTCATTGTTGGGTTTTTTGAATTTGTATAGTTATTTGGTTGCAGTTTCCAATGACTGTATCCATGAAAAATACAACAGTGTTTCTAGGACCTATGTTAGAAGTTACCATTCCTGTTTTAATTCCAATAACTGATGGTTGGTCACTGACTCTCTGCTTTCCCTCGTGCCTGGTTTTTACGTCCTGTCGAGATACTTGCAGCAGTTCTTGGTCTACATCGATGCAGAGAGCTTTGAAGCCACACAGAGATCCAGTGGGTTTAGGCTCCTCTGAGTGCAGGAGAAAGCAAAAGAGAACACTTACTAGGTGGCATTTTCAAGTTCTCATTTGGGCCTTGTTTCAGTTTTACTCTCCAGCACATTTATTGACCTGCTGGAAGTAAAATATGGAGCCGTATGGAGCAGGATAATGACCCTTCCAGTGTAAAACATGGTGTGAATCTTTTTGATACAGGCTTGTAATGGTAATCCTGCAAAGTGATGCTCCCATGGATATTAGTTTTAATTATTTCACTTCAAAAATGTACTTTGAAGTTAAGCACAAATTAGTTGGCTGTCAAGCCCATTCACATAAGCAGAACAAAAGTATATGTCCAGAGAAATAAAATAACTGATTTTTTTTTATGTGGTCGTTTTTTCGAGGAACTACAGGATCCCACATTAATCAATGCATTGGATTAATTTTACTGCAACTACCAAAACCTTAAAATGTTTTTCATTATGTATAGAAAAGATAATTACCCTGTTATCTCAAGGAACTGATTAATCCATAAAGAATTCTTCATACAGAGCATGAGTTCTGATGCTTTAAGAGATGCTTAAAGTAGCAGCAGATGGTTTCTGCCCTAATTTTGCATGTTTACGCTGTTCACTTTAACCTGGCTTGTCTGGATATGTTTACAGACAATTTTCAAGTTTGTCAGAAGATCCAAAGCAGATTCTAATCTGTTGCTTTCTAGTTTTCACTTATTAGAATGGAATTGAAATGAAGCGTTTGCTGCAATGAAATAGAATATGTTTTTGCACGCTAACTGAACAGATTGCAATGGTAATAAAAAGCACAAGAGGAAAATCAAAAGGTAACTTTAGACAAAGTTCTCCCTTTAAGTAATTTTATCTAAATCTTGATACTTGGTTTTGGGGAGGGTTTTTTTGGTTGATTGGTTTACTTTGAGAGTTCGTTTTTTTTGTTGTCATTGTTTGTTTGTTTTGTTGTTTTTTAAGTTAAAAGCCTGCACTAGTGAAGATTCCATAACTGTTTAAGGGACTCAGTGTCAGTTCTGGAATACCCCAAAAGTTTAGAAGTTTTCCCAGTGTGTACTAACCTTTCATATTACAATTAAAGTTGATCATTTCCATCTCCAGCAGGTAGAGCCTTCTGTGTGCCAAAATCGTTTGAGGGCCTGAAGCTGTAGAAGTTGTTGAAGTTTTTTCTCAATTCCAAAAAACTTTTCAATTGCTATCTTTGAGCAGATGTGACTTCTGACAGTTCTTGCCTGCATGTTTTATCCACAGATAAACATTAAGCCACCATTCAGACGATTAATAAATGTTCTAAAGGCATTAAATTGAGGCAGATCCTGAAGATTCCTGCTCAGTAGGGGGCTTGAATTTATTAACTGTTACTTGCTTGTCTTTTCACACGTGATTTTCCAGTGACTTTTATGTGCCCTCTTCCCCTCATCCACCCTGTCATTTCATCAAAATATTTCCTGCTGAAAGACACTTTCTAGACAAGCAGGCCCAAAAGTTGAGATGTATGCTTTTTCTGATATTCACAAGAATTAGTAGAATATTCATTGAAGAACCTTAAATTGTCTTGATAGGTTTTAATCCTGGCTAATCTAGGCCTTCTGTTGCTTATTATTTTACCGTCTTTTAAGTATTTACAAATAGACTGGATATTTTTTTAGGGTTGAATTTAGACTGAATTGTTTATGCTTCTGCAGCTTGCTCTGTCTTAAAAAAGAGACTTGCCTGGGAGTTTGGAACTTTTCTGTTCTCCATCATTTCTTGGAATCACTGACAGTTCTGGCTTTGCTGCAGCCAGTTCATTACTGGATACCCTGCCTTGATGTTTTTTAATTAGCTCAGTCTGATAAATATTTATCTACATCTTGTCCTCTGTTTTGTCAGTAATTCTTACTCAGTTCTTACTCATTCTGCATTCTTTGCTAGAAAAGAAAAAATGCAAATAGGTTTTTCTGTGCATTGTCTTTTAGTGTCTCTATTGAGTACTTGCTTATTTCTGTCTCTGGTATTCCTCTTGGAAAGAAAGTGGTTATGGGATCCTTGCTTTTACATGTCCCATGCTAGTGAGCTTCGTGTCTTGTTCATTCTTTTGAAAGTTTCCAAATACAATGAATGTTTCTTTTTTTACAAATACAGGCAGTAAATTGTGTCATTTGGAAAGATTAGGATTCTCCAAAATCTTTTGATGTTTCTGAGTAGAATCCGCAGTAGTGGGGTTTATCTTAATGTAATTTTTCCTAAATGACAGTGGACTAGGGTTATCCTGGAAATTAGATTGCACTTTGACATTGGCATAGTAGGTAGCCTTTCAATGTTTATGTTGTGTATTCAACATATAGTATTTTCTGCTGCCAGTAAAGCTCTTGGAGTAATATTGAATCAGCCATAATGTGATATATGTTGTGTGACATTACCACTACTAAGCCCTTACCCTTTGCTGTTTTGTCTCCCATTCATTAATTTAATGCCTTATATAAACCCGAAATCGCCCTTTACTTAGGACTTTGGCAAACAATGTTCTTTCGTAAGGGCAAAGAACAATCAGTATTTGGTGAAGGAATGGACAGGTAATGTAATTTTGTACGTGGTGATAACTAGAAAAACTTATTTAACTAGAACGTTATGTGTTCCCAGATTAAAAATTAAAGAAAAAAAGCCTCCACAAAGCATGTGTGCAAAAAGAGCTGCAGTTTTCTCCTGATAGTCATCTTATTGTTCCAGTTAAAGGGCCAGTGTGTTCTGTGTGGACCGATGGATTTCCTCCTAGAAATAAAAGCCAGTTACTAAAGTTCAAAAGAAAAAAAAAAAAGAGATTTCCATGTATAAGAAGGGATGTAAATAGTTTCTCTTAAAAAAGTTAATATTACATGTATCAGTTGAAGTTAAAGCTCCTGAGAAAGTCCAGGTGAACTCCAGGGCTCCAGTAGGACTCAAGAGGTTGGTGCAGATGGGGAGATAATTATGCACCTTGGATTAGTTTGAATAATGAAGAAATTAATTAGGTCTTTCAAAAAGAAAAGTACTTAAGTGGTGACTTTCCAAGCTATTTAGTATATAAAACTATTTTTTCAACTATAAAAATTTTGGGAGCTTTTATAAAGAGGATAACCATGAGTCTTGTGCAGCTGTAGTGCAATCCAAGAGAAGGATCTCATTTACATTATACATTTAAAATGTTTTTCATTTGTGTTTGTATGAGAGGATGAGTTGTAGGTGTACACTTCTTTGTATATCTGACCACAAGAATGAAGCTTCTCTGTAAACAACTGGATAATTACTCATTCTTTTTATTTAGGTATCAGGGAATGCAGTAGGGTGCAGGATGACCTTACTAATATTTATTGAATCTATGTGAAGAAATCATAATCTAAGAGGATTTGATACATGGAAGATAAGAGGAAGGAATGCCATCAGACCTTCAAAGGAAAAGGAGGCTCTGATAAGTTTAGTTATGGAAAATGAGTTCACATTCAGCTTTAATGACAGAAGAAAAGCCTGGGCTTTTTTGGGAGCAGCAATTCAAAGACTACGACAAGCAGTAATCCTCCTTTTCCATAACCATGATTGCCCAAGTCAGTGTCCAAACTGGGTGTTTACTATCTACCAAAAAATCTCATACACCCCTGATTTAAAACTCAGATTTTTGTGTTTCACAGGATCAGCAGAGAGCACTTGATGTTAAAGGATGTAGAGTTTTCATGAATTCTTTGGGTTGGAGGGTGGGATGTGCAATTTGTTTGTTTGTTTGTTTGCAAACAACCCCTGGGTACAGTTCTAGTGATGGCCTCTAGCTGGACACTACTGCTCACAACTCTTTGAGCCTCACAGTTCAGCCAGTTTTCAGTCCACCTACTTACGTGGTCCATATTTCATTTCTTTATCTATAAGAATGTTGCAGGAACCAGTGATAAAAAATATCCACCGCTTTCCCTTCATCCACTAATCCAGTTATCTTGTCATAGAAAATTATCTCATTGGTCAGGTAGAGGTTTATCCCCTCTGTAAATCCATGCTGATGACTCCGAGTTTTCGTCTCAACATATCTGGCAATGGTTTATAGGATTATTTGCTCCATCACCTTCCTGGGCATCAAGGTGAGGCTGAGCAGCCCGTAGTTCCTCAGATTTCCCTCCATGAAGACAAGACTGATCCTCAGAAACTGCCCTTGATCATCACCAAGATCTTTTAAAGATAATTGAGGGCAACCTTGAGGTGACATTGACCAGCTCCCTCGATACTCCTGGGAGCATCTCATTAGGACCCTTGGGCTTGAGTCTGCCCAGGTTGTTTAAATATGTTTAAATATGGCCTTACTAGCTTGTGTGTGAAATGGGAAGTTACTTGATGATGCTGTCTTGGGTTTTATAGCATATCACCATTCAAAATTAGATGAGACAGCTCTAACAGCTTATAAAATGCCAGGTAATTCTTTTATGTGTTTTTAATAAGAAAAAAGTGTGTTTATGCATTACTTAAGGTGGTTTATAGTATATAATGAAAGGTAGATCTGTCGCAGTTAAAGGCATTTAAATGATAGTCTGTAAGGACTGAATTCCAAAAAATGTTTCATTAATTCACATTTTCTCATGCAAGTTCTTTCTGCTGGAACATGGGATTATATATGGTAGAGATGGTTTGATTTAACATACATTTCTTTCAGAAAATATTTAATTTAAACGTTACCATGTCTTCTCTATTTCAGAGTTGCCACCTGTTCCTTCCACATCAAGGACAGGCGTTGCAGAGCTTTCTGTTAGACAGCGAATGAGAGAGAAACTAAAAGCAGCAAAGGTGAGAATCCTTCAGAAGTCCTATTTGGCTGACCTCAGTCTTATAAGTACCACCCACTTCATTTTACTTGCTTTGTGCTATGTGAATCTGAGTTGGGATATCTGCTTTTTGATTTCTAATGCCGAAATAATACTAAGTTCATCGGTATGGTAATTTTCTATATTGCTGTATTTTTTTTCTAGAGTTTATGTTTAATTTATTTGTAATAACAAAAGAGGTATTGTTTTATAATTCAAATGATACAATCATTAGAAGATCCATCTGTGGGGTTTTTTTCCCAAAAATTTCTGATGCTATTTTGAAATCAATGGGTTTTTTGGTAAGTTTACTATGCAGTTTAATAAGGGATATTAATATCTAGGTCTGTGAAATCACTTAAGCTGATTATATATAAAAGATTCTGTCCCTAACACAAACAGAATAAGGTGTTGAGTTCCTGGCAATTATTGTAGTTTTGATCTTATTCTATTTCTGTTACAGCTAAGCATTTTTTTCATTTGTTTGCTTAGTCAAAAGCTGAAATTACTTTATCCCAAGAAGACCCCAGTCCACAACCAAGGCATTTAAAAGGCATCAGAGGAAGAAAACCAGAAGTCAGACTGGATAAAGCGGTAAGAAAGTGCACTGTGTCTTGCTGTGGGAAACATGAAATAAATCAAAGACTACAGTCTTGAAGATCAATTTAATTGATCGAAATTATACTACTGTTTGAATTAGTAGCCAGGAAGGAGCCTTTCTGATTATTGCTTTCAGTGCATATATTTAACAATAATAATTTGCTTTCATTGTAGTATAGACATGTGAAACTTCTGTCATTTAGAGGTTCATAACTTCTATTGCTTAAGATGCCTTGAAGTATTTAGAATATACTGTAATGGAAAGGACCACTGTATTATAGCTTTATATAAATTTGCACAGTGTAATTGCTAAATGCTGGATATTAGCTTTATGTCATTGTACTGTATTGTATTTACTTGTTACTATTTTATGTTAGAAAATTATTTTTGTATTAAAAAAATAACAAAGGCTCTGCCTGTGCAGAATTTGCACTCATATTCTTCAAAATTCAAAAGAGATTGCTTACCTGTAGAAAATGTGTTCCAAAGAATATGTATGCCTAGGAAATAACAGCATGTAGCAGTAATGCTTTTATCTGGAATTCCAAGCAATATGAATTAGCCTGGCTAAATTGCTTGTCTTGGGGAGAATTACCTTTTCATGCAGGTTGAGGGTAGGTTTTTGGCAGTCTTATAATAAGTAATTGTTACAGCTTTCAGTTACGTAGTACTCTTTAGTATGTTTATATTAGGAAAATGCAAAAGTTATACCCTTATTAGAGTTGTTTATTAATTTTATATAAAGCATATATGAAACCTTCAATGTGTTGGTTTTGTTTCCTGTGCTTATTTACTCACAACTGAGATATTGTTTTGTTGTTAAACAAGTGGCCATCAGATTGACAGAGTTTGAGATTTCCTTTTTCCTATTATTATTTTGAAGTTTAGGTGGAATAGTTATAACCTTGAGAAGTGTCTTCCTTTAACAATTCAAGCCACAGATAGAATGGTAGATGTGTTTATGTTGGCTGAGCCTGGTGAAAATCGCTTTGAAGCACTTAAAGGAACTTGCTGAAGCAACCTCAGAACCACCGACGTTTACAGTGATCTGTGTGTAGGGACAGATACAGCTTCAGAAAGCTGGGAGTGGATAACCATGCTACTGCCTTTCTTGAAAAGGCAGGGGGATATCCCCCATGGAAATTGAGAGTAGCCTAGCAACAGTTGTTTGAGAGAGAATGAAACAAATAATCAAGTCTGTGTTTCAGCACCCAAGCAATGGATGCCACCTTTTCTGAATAATACCAAAGAGGGTTTTCCTGATTGCAGTAGGGTTTGTCTGAGAAGCTCCTTGATCCCATTCCCTGGGCAGCAGTGCCTGCCAGCAGCACCCCTGCCACTGCTGCCTGGCCCGGGCTGTCTGCCAGCCCCTCGTTTGCAGAGGGGAAGATTTGCCATTGTTGCCCCATTTCTCCCCCTTTGGAGATCAGCATGTGCCTGCTCGTGTTCAGTAGTGCAGAAACAATGATCCCATCAGCAGTGAAGACAGTAAGTTGTCATTTAGGCAATGAACCATTTTTTGATACTCTGCAGTCTGTTTCTTGACCCAAAGGAATTAAGTAATAGTTGGATGTACCCTTTTAAAATAAATATAAAATCAGTTTGTTACCACAGTGACTGTGTTTCTCTTTTGTTATTTTTTTTCTGTAAAAATGCAATATGTAATAACTGTATTCAACTGTTTGTATTTTTTATGATTCAGTAATCATATTCTAAAACTTATGTATATATTTTTATGCAGTCTGATAATGATAAATTTAGGGAGATGCAAGAGGATGAAACCCATTTACCACCAAAAGTAAAGTTTCGGGATTCTGTAAAAAAGCTTAAGCAAAAGTCAACAGTAAGTACCAATTCCTTAATTTAATAACCCATATTAATTTCATTTAAACACTACTTGGCTTCATGATTCTCTTTGAATAAGCAGGCAGAATTCAGTCTTAAGCAGTGTAGAGAATTTTATTTAATTGAAAATTTCACAAACAGCATATGCCAACAATTGAAGTATATAAAGGGAACCTTCATCAAATGTAAGAATGACTTTGGGTAATTTGATTAAAAAAACAATTCAAGTAAATCCATCTGGACACAAATACTGGAGCTTGGGGGAAAAATGTTTCTTCTGTTTAAATTCTTTTTATTGAATGCTACCAGTTGGCAGTTAAAGCATTTTGCAGATTAATATGTTGGTATTTATTAGCAATAAAATGCTGTTAATTCTTTTGTTAGAGGATTCATCCTAAAGCTAAAAGGTCCTGGGTCTTTCAGAGGCAAAAAGCCATTAGAAATTTCTCTTTGTATCATTCACCTGGATATCTGCATTATGGCAAGAATTTAAACTTTGGCATTTCTGATTCACAAATTGTTTGTTTAAAACAATAAGCATGTTAAAATTAAACCTTTTTAATAAAACATTGCAGGAAATATTCAATGAAATTATAGTATAGCAATAGAGAAAGTATCATGTATGATTTACAAATTTCAGTTAGCTGCAGCATTTGGGTGAGTTCTCTCTGAGATAAAATAATTACTATCCTGTGACAAGTTTTTATATATGCTGCTCTTTTGTATTCTTAATGGAAAAAAGTATTCACTTGCCCTAATTTTTTTTAAGTGCCATATTAAAATATCTTGTCTTCTCTTCTTAGTTCCAGAATGATTTTCCTTCTGAGGAGGAAGCATATAATTTCTTTACCTTCAATTTTGATGCTGGACAAGAGAACATGAAATCTGGAGCTAGGAAAAGGAATGGGTTAAATGAAGAAGATGAGGCAGAAGGGGAATGTGTAGAATCCCATGAAGATGAACAAGAGGAGGATGAAACGGTCTGAACTATAGGATAGATGTTCATATTTTTATTCAGACTTCTTGAATTAATTTTAATAGTCTAATACAAAATGGCAGCTTTTGTTTCCTTAAAAATTCTGAAAGTACACTTTCTCAAGAAACTTTCTTAAGAAACAGATGAACTAACAGAGATGTTTGCACAACCTATAGGATGAAGACGTACACCTCATTAAAGATGATGATTTATTCATGGGGCAGACAGATGACAATTTTGTAGTAATGAAACCTGCTGAATGTGAAGACTACTCTGAACAACTGAAAAGGGAGAAAGAATTTCTCTTCATTCCCAGCACGCTAACAGGTATGAAGGTTGTGCTTATCCATTTTGTTCCTGGGTTTTGCATAGCATAGGATTCTTTCATCTGCTGAAAAACTCTTGTATCAAGGGTGTCTGGCCGTAGAGAGATACTTAATTGCCACTCTCTGACACTGATCACCCAGTCAAGTCTGAAAAGGTCTGACAGAAGGATTAACTGGAAGCATGCACACCTCAGTGGGTCATCAGCTGGTATGCTCACAAGTGTACTCAGGGCACATCAGTTGCTCTGGGGTAATTGTCTTAGTGCTGCCTGTAAGGAATTGCAAGATCCTGGCTCCTCTTCCACTGGGGTTTAGCTGTTACATTATTGAACATATGCAGCAGGGTTACTGGATACACACATTTAGGAACTAAGGTGGCTCAGGCACTATGCATTATAACTTACACTATTTGTTCGCTTGGCTACATCTTCAATTTCTTCTGTGTGGCAAGTTTGTCAGGAGTCATGT
Organism: Cephalopterus ornatus; assembly: GCA_013396775.1. Taxonomy (NCBI): domain Eukaryota; kingdom Metazoa; phylum Chordata; class Aves; order Passeriformes; family Cotingidae; genus Cephalopterus; species Cephalopterus ornatus. The sequence continues at coordinate 13,069 of VZRE01006638.1, forward strand.
AAGTAACATAAGGGTTTTTGTGATTAAGGGGGGCCTTTTCACAAAATCTGATTTTGTGAGTTGGAAACAGTCAACACTGATCATGTCTATGACCTTTTTGCCTTATTCCCATGGAACTGCAAAGTCCTAAAAAATTGTTTTATAATATCACTTGCTATTTAATATTTGAACTGGAAGAAACAGAAACGAGTCTCTCAGTGGTCTGTACCAGAACAGTGTTGGTACAGCTTGCAATGCAATGTCAAAATATTTGGCATTGGGTGCCTCTGTTTTTTTGTGTCTTGTAACTTAGTTCTGACTGCTTCCAGTGTGATCTACTGTGTTCTGAGTTAGGGGATAACTTATTGTAATCCTCAGTATAATCCCTCCCTGTTTCAAGATTATTTCACTGTGTGTATGAGCTCAGTATTTTTGAAGAAAAGGACCTGTTTTGGTTATGTTTTTTTTCCTATGTAGGAAAATATTTCTGACAGCATTCTTAACATCCAGTGCCATTCATTTTAAGAATTGCATAGGCTCTGAGAGAATTAACAAACTAGAACTACAGTTATAAGATATTTTGCATGGTTTTCTCTTTAATTTCTTATTAGTGCCTGCTTCTGAGAAGATGCCTGAAAATATGCAGCCTAGGTACCTGGAGGATGAAGGTCTTTATATGGGAGAAAGGCCCTTTGTATCACAGTCTAATCAAAATATTGTAGAAAACAGAATACTCAGACAGGAGCAAGTAAGTCACTGCTACCTTCTTAGTTGTCTTTTTTTATTTATCAGTATTTTATTTTGTTATAGTTAAATAAGTGGGTGGTCATGCTAATATGGGGCTTTCATCTTTAAAATGTTTAGCAGCATCAGATGTTGGAAATACAGATTTTTGTAGGAGCGTGTTCTAAGTGTAGCCCAACTGACAGAGCACCAGACTAGGTCTTAGAAAACTGATGTCTTTTCCTGGCTCTGCCTGTTGCCTGCTGGCGAACAGATCACTGATCATACTGTAAGGATAATCAAGTATTGTTGGTATAAATTATCTGGAAAGGTTGTAAAAGCCTTTCAGATTTTTAAAAATGTCTTGCAGAAACACTTGGGAAAATGGCTTGCATATATTTTGTCCTGCTATATTCTCCAATACACAGTAAAGTGTGTATAGTTCAGTATAGATTTAAGCTTCTATGCAGCAGCTGCCCTTTATATTTTTTTATGATTCTATGTATTCTTTATGGGCTAGCAGAGCTACTTTTCTGAATCAGACTGGGAGTATTTGGATCTAAAACTTTTAACTGGCCAGCTTCAGCCCAGTTAGTTGCTGTTTAAGTAGTGGACTAGAAGGTTTGAGAGACACTTTGATAAATTACCTGAACTTCCATTTAGCTCTTGTAAAACAAGACTTAAAATTGTTTTAGTTTTAGTGATTTAAGAAAATAACATTTAAATAAGTGGTATAAGTGTTGATTTTTTTTTTTCCTTTCAAATCTGTAACACTGAATGTTGGAAGGAAAAAAATCAGTATACCTAAATATTGAGCAACTCCTTGGTCTTTTGATTTCAAACCTTACCTATGGTATATTTGAAGATTTCATTTTTGGTGTCTTAGGAAAGTTTTGGTTATTTCAGGCACGAACAGTTCATAGCACCTTTTATTCTGTATTTTTTTCACAAGAATTATAATTTTGCAAGTAATTTGTGTAAATAGTAAGAAACAATATAAAATTATGTTTTCCTTTGTAGGGGAAAGAGTGGTTTGGTGACGATGGCAAAATCTTAGCATTGCCAAATCCAATTAAACAATCTCCTACTAGGCCTCCAATATTTTCTCTTGAAGAAGGCATTGCACCAGAACTTGAAACAGTTTATAGAAAGGTAGGCATATTTCATATATGTGGAAATACATGACCCGATATCCCAGTTCTTCTGCACCAGAAACCCTGGTGACCTGAAGGGTTTTGTGCTAAGAACTATGACTATTGACTGCTTTTTGTGATTCCACAACTGTTCTTTAAATGTGCTCTACATTTTCAAGGATATTCCACCTGTTTTTTTCTGGAAAAATGCATACCAAAGGATGAAGAGTTAAGCTGATAGTACTGCTTGAAATAGTAAAATGTCAGTCCATGACAGAGTCACTAAGGTCTCTGAGGCACCCTTGGATATTCTCATGCCAAAATAGGGTAGTTCCTACATTAGTGTATCTGTAAAGCTCCTCGAATTAGGAGCTAATAGACAGACTTGGTCATCAGCAGCTGAAGAGAAATAGCCGAAGAGCATGTGCGTGATGGTTATTTTGCAGTGATTAAACTCCTCCTAAATAAGTCTTTACGTGCAGCTCACTCATGTAGACAGCAACTAATTTTGAGTTATGTAGCATCAATTCAGATATATTTAGGGGAATTCTGGGTTTATGTTGTTTTGTTTTTGTTTTTTTTTTTTCTCTGTTGTTTTTCTTGTTTGGTTGCTTTTTGTTTGCAGGTTTTTTTGTTACTGTTTTTCCCTCGATAACAGCATACCTACCCTGGCAAACAGCAGTTGCAATGTGCAATCAGTACAAATCAAAATAAGTTTCAATTAAAATGATTCGGCAAGCGTTAATTGTTCTGCTTGTTGGCACTCTTACTACCCTCTTGGAAAAACTGACTTTTAAGACTTCAAAGTAGATTACTCTTTTGGGACACATGAGTGTTTCTGACTGTTGCTGTTGATAAAGATTTAAATGTGGCCCTTTAATTGGTTATAAATACACAAGTCACAGGATGCATCCAGTACTACTAATCCATGCAGGGTGTTTCTGCAGGCAGGAGAAGTTTACCACTTAGATCTTGTGAAGACAGGCCAAGAGAGCTTATGTTTTGAGAACACCATGTTTACCTGAACAGTGACATGTAAATATCCAAATCATTGTGGTAAGACAACTGACCTTAGGGGTCCTTTCTGGGTAGAGAAATAGTTAAAGCATGAGGAATTCAAAGCTGTCATTTTTCTGACAGATTGCGTCAAATCAGACATTTTGATGAGAAACTGAATGCGGAAGGATCAGGTGGACTTAAGTGTATTTCATGTATATCAGTCCTGTAAAAGAGCTTTGCAATAGCCAAATTACCCTCTTAATCCCCCTTTTCCCATTCTCAGAAAGGGACTGCAACAAATGTTACATAACTAACAGCTTCATTTTTTATGGTACCAGAATATCTCTGATGAACCTCTTCTGAAGGATTCTAAGAAGGAAGCAGCGGTAGTCATGCTGGAAGTAGTGCTCTCTTCTGATTTCAGTAACTTGAGGATGTAAGCCATGAATGTCTTTTGGTTGCAGTGGGTTGAAGCAAACTATTTAGGCTTTGGTGCTGAAAGCTTTCATTGGACTTTATTGGTCTGAATGTTCCTGGTGTTAGAATGGGGAAGGAAATAACATATTTCCTAATCTGCACAATCCAAATGGTCTACAAGAGAGCTGTTCTCTCAGAGCTGGACTGTTTATCCTAAAGCTCAGTTCTAAGAGGAAATAAAACCATACTAAACAAATGGATAAAAAGAGAACTAGCGGGCTTTTCTTTTGCTAATTCAGTGTCATTGTCTTCATTGCTCAGCAAAACCTTCATTACAGGCAGATGACTTATCTCAGCTTCATATGGGCTACAAAAATTCTGTTGTGTAGAATACCTGTGGTGATTTTGTGCCACCCACTTATCAATAATGCAAGAGGTTAAGACTCAGTAGTTGAATATAGGCAGTGCTAAATGGATCATTTTCTGGCACAGAAACTCCTTGAAAGATAGTGTTTGTAAATCCATTTTATTCTTTTTCTCTTTCAGGCAATTAAAATGACATCTGCCAATCAGTATTTTGTTGGACCTGGAGATCTTCAGGGGCTATTTCAGTTGGATATTGATATTTCTGGACTGATATTCACCCATCATCCCTGTTTTAGCCGTGAGCATGTGTTAGCAGCTAAACTGGCTCAGTTATATGATCAGTATTTAGCAAGAAAACAGAAGAATCTTACGAAACTTCTCACAGACAAGGTATTTCTGGTCTGTCATCCTCCCTTATTGAGATAATGATGTGACAGTTTAAGGTAAAAGCTGAATTTGTCAGAAGCTAAAAAACCTAAATACTTGACTGAGGTTGTTGTGTGTTCAGTGCAGAATTGCATTTTTAAAATCATGAATTTCTTTGATCTTTGAATTTAAATTAACTCCGGGGTAAAAGGAATACAATAATATTTACATAGTATTCCTTAGAGTAGCCAAAATGTTTTCCAGTGAATGACAGATATTACAGGATTGTGTACAACTGCTCTGGCAGGGAGACAGCAAAAGACGGTAGTTTACTGTGTCACTCTTGCAACATGGCAAAAACTGAGGCTGAATGCAGATTCTTTTGTTCCTGGCTCCATTGCTGACTTGCTGGATGAGCTTGGCTGGGCTGCTTATGCTCTGCATACCACCACTCTTCCTCCATCTGTACAGTGGAAGTAATGGTAGTGGTCTTCTCTGGTGCAAATTTGTACGTGAACACTAGGCATTGTTAGTACAGTTCTAATGTCATCAGGGCACACAAGAATACTTGTCTGTTAAAAATTAGATTGATATTAGATTTGAATTATTAAATTCAAATTTCCATAATTTCAAGGTGATTATGATTTTCTAACCTAAAGAGCTACTAAAAGGGAAAAATCATCATTATGTACAAGGTCATTTTTATATTAGTGTAATATGAGGGTCAGTAGGGTCAGGAAAGATATTTCATGTGGTGTCTCAAAATAATTCCTTGATAGGCTTTGGTCTGTCATTACTTTTGAAGGATTTGCCTTATTCTTCTGAGAAATGGGACATTTGGTTTCTCCATGCCTGCTTTACAGGCACCGATAGAACCACAGAATCAGTGAGGTTGGAAAAGACCTCTGAGAACTATGTCCCCAAGTGCCACATCTACACATCTTTTAAATACCTCTAGGGATGGTGATTCATCCATTTCCCTGGGCATCCTGTTCCAGTGCTTGGCAACCCTCTCAGTGAAGAAATTTTTCTTACCATCCAATCTAAACCTCCCCTGGAACTTGAGGACATTTCCTGTTGTCCTGTCACTTGTTACTTGAGAGAAGAGACCAACATATCCGTCTGACTACAACCTCCTTTCAGGGATTGTTTATCCTGGAGAAGAGGAGGCTCAGGGGGATTTTCTCACACTCTACAACTACCTGAAAGGAGGTTGTAGCCTGGTGGGTGTCAGCCTCTTCTCCCAGGCAGCTAGTGACAGGACAAAAGGACATAGCCAAAAGTTGTGCCAGGGGAGATTCAGGCTGAACATCGGACAGAATTTCTTCACTGAAAGGGTAGTTGAGCGTTGGAATGGGCTGCCAAGGGAACTGGTGGAGTCACCATCCCTGGAAGAAAGTGTTCAGGAAATGGCTGGGTGTGGTACTTAGTGCTATGGTTTAGTTGACAATGGGTGTGTTTGGTCAAAGATTGAACTCTATGATCTTGGAGTTCTTTTCTAACCTTAATGATTCCATGATTCTGTGATTTTCTAGGATTGCCTTTCTAGTTCTAGGATGGCCCTTCCTAGTCCCAAAAAAGACTTTTGTGAAAGGTGGGTTTTTTCAGAGACTTGCCTTTTTTTCCCCCCCGCTACCCTTTTGGTTCCTGAGCTTTCAGAATAATCCCTAGATCAGTCTTTTCTCCTTGATTAGATCTGTCGCAGTGATCAAGGTCAGTAAATCTCCCTTATACATCCAGGATCCTAATTAGAATTTCATGTTGAAGAATCATGGCAAAACCCTATAATGACAGAATCAAAACAGTTCAGAGTTTTCTGTCATGTAGTAACTAGCTCTTTCATGTCAAGGTACATTACACTGTGTGCCTCGTTAAGCCATCTGTTAATTGTTTGTTTGCTTGTTTAAGCTGCATGCTTTGAGGAATGCTGTGCAGTGTAATATAGAAGGTGCTGGTGATGGTGTTCCTGTGGCACAACAGAGCATATCTGAATACAAAATGGAGGTCAGGTAGGTATGAATCCATGAAATCACTGCTTTTTAAAGCTGTATTCCTTTATTCCTTTACATGTTGATACAGAATATGACTCATGTTAGACTTCTAAATTCTGCTGTAAATAGCTCTGGAATAATTTTGAGGATTTAAGAGTTCTCACTGATAAGCTGCATAAAAAAATATGAAGAAAATACAGCTTAGGCTGAAATTTTTGGTTCAAAAGTGGTCTAATTTGATTACCTTTTATTAATTCCTTAGTAACTATTTATTGGTGTGTTTTGTACAATTAAAATTTAATTAAAATAAAGTTTTGGTAAACTTCAGCTGGATAACATAATTTTTAACAGACAAAGCTCCTTGTTTTTTCCATCTTCTTCCTCATTACACAAGTATTCTTGACTTGCTTCCCATTCTTAGGTATTTTGCCCTGTTTTTGCCAATGGGCTAATACAAATAAAATGGTAGAATTTTGTTTTACAAGATTACAGTTATTGTTCTTGGACAATACCTGACTAGTAAAAATATACTACAGTTTTTGGCTTGGCAGTGATAGTTTCTATTATTTCTGGCAGATGGATAGTGCTGAACTGTAAGTGTAAGCAGTATGATAAAAAAAGAAATTATTTTGGAGATCCATGTTGAACAGCCTGTTAACTAGTAGAAAATAAAAGTCTGAAAGTTTTCAACAATCTTAAAGTAGGCAATAATGTATTAATTTACAGAAACAGAAGTTTAGACTGATATAGTGAGTCACATGATCAAACAGTATTAAAAAAATTAATAACAATTCTACTTTCAGCCTTGAAATCTATATCTGCTTACACTTACACATCCACACACTCCTCTTAGATTGGGAATTGCTGCTTCAGGTTTTCATTCTTCAAGGACACTGTCTTGTACCTGTACAGGACATGAAGTAGTCTATAATGTAATATTTTATATTGAGGGACAAAGACTTTCTTCTATTGAAAACAGAGTAGGTTTTATTAGTATTTTCTTAACACATCTGCTAGAGGACTAGGAGCAGGAGGTGCGCAGTTACCACAGAGTACCTCGGAGACAGGAGCTCTCATCAGGGAAGGTGTGGGAATGGTAATCAGGAGGTTCACTGTGGGAACAAGGTTCTTGGATTTTGGCACCAACCCTGAGGCTTGTTTGATGCTTAATTCTAATTAGATAAAATATGTCTTCTGGGTATCTTAAGCATCTTTCTAGGTCTTGAGTGCTTTAGTTTATTGTCATGCTATTATGAATCTGCAGAAACTCTGCTGAGATCAGTGAGATCAGTTGTGCCTAATTAACGTGAGATGAGCTTGGCTGGTGTTGTTCTAGGGCTTTTCATATCATAAAGAAAAGTTGTAGCTTTTCTTTTCTGGCTACAGCTTTATTGTTGGAAACAATTACACATATGAAGCTCAGTTGGGCTCAGGAATTTTTGCTGTCAGGGTATTTAATACTAACGTGGACCACATATGTTGGTAAAAACATCAGATCTGCCTTTTAACCTTCCATTCCCCTGATGGTCTGTGTAATAGATTGATGAGAAATTATAGAGATGAAGAGACCATGGTAGCATAGAAAATAATCTAATTGTTTCCTCCACCCTCCAATAACATAACAGATGTATAGGCTTTGCTATCTGAAGATCAGAGCTCTAGTTTTCCATTGGATTGAGGAAGAAATGTTGTCTGAATACAGAAAAGTTTTGCAAATTAGCAATTTCAGTCCTACTGTCCTCATTTTCTGAAGGAGGAAGCCAATGTATGCTGCCCGTTCTGTGATTCAGGTTCTTGCGAGTGATGTATTTTAGCAGAGGTGATTCTCTACTGAAAGGTCCTGCTTCCAAATCCAATACATTAGACAAGTGTAATTACTGACCTGTATTTTCCTCATGTCTTTAAATTTCATCTTCTAGCTTCATCTGGTAGACAGAAAAGGAAAGCTTGCTAAGCTGCATGGATAGTAATATTCAAACTGCTAGCTAATGAAGTGGAGAAGTTACTCATTCAGCTTTCTGAAAAGTCTATATTTCTTTGTTAATTATTTTGGCTAAATTTGCTTATCCTTTTAAATGAGATGTGGTGTATTTCTTCTCTCATCTCTAACTCGGCTTCAGTCTTCCACATTCTCTGAATAATACAAGTACTAATGTGTGGTAATAATACAAGTAGTAATCTTACTTTATTTTTTAAATCACATGATTTTTACTAGACATATTTATCTACTGAGATAGTACTGGGAACAGCCTGTGCTTGTGCTGCATGCACATTTCCATGGGAACTCTGTGTTGGTCATTAAAAGTGCTAATGAATAGCTCTTTTACAAACAGATGAGAGAGTGGAAATGTGAAATACCAATACCGAAACACAAAAAGGCCATGTTAATTTTGTTTCTGTTAAGAACCTTGTAGGGCTCTCAGTGAACTTTTATTACTACGTCTCTGCAAGTCCTTTTTACTGGAGCTAGAAGCACATGAAGTTTAAAACATCTTTTGTAATGTGTGCATGTAATAAGCACTACTCCCTAGCAGCAGCGTAGGTTTCCTGGGCTGTTGTTTGCATGAATTGACTTTAAAATATTTTTAATTATGTACAGCTGTAATAAGCATTTCCGAAAACTTTGAGATCTCTAGAGAATGAACTTAATTGAAATCAGATTGTTCAAAATGCAAGAGACTGGAGTACAGAAGGAAATCAAATCCTGCCATCTTCAAGTCTGAGTTTTATGCTCCTTGTATTTAAACCACTGCAGCCATCAATCAAATTGAAACCCACATCCCTTGGCTTCTGGTATCCCAAGTTTTTATCTGTTCCACTGAGTTAGACAATTCTGTTTGATTTGATGCTATGTGTATGTATTTCTAGAGAAACCAGAAGACTTCGTGATGCTGAACAAGAAAAAGACAGAATGTTGCTTAAGACCATTATCAAAGTTTGGAAACAAATGAAATCCCTCCGTGACTTTCAGAAGTTCACTAACACACCCATGAAACTTTATTTGAGGAAGTATGTTTCGATAACACTTTTTGTACTTCATTTGCTAGCAGTGGAGTTGCAATAAGATTAATTAATTTGGGAACTTACAATTCTGATATGAAGGGTACAAAAGTAAGACTTTGAGTAGTGTCTGTCACTGTTTGAGCCTGCCACTGTTCTTTTTGAGTTCAGGGAAGAGGGAGGGTTAAAATAACAAGTAATTACTGTAACAGAAAGGAATTTCTACATGCTAATGAGTAAAGAAAGAGTAATTATATTAGTTCTGGATAGTAACTATCTGCTATCAACTCTTAGAGTATCTATGCTAGTATTTTTGAAGAGAACACACTTTTGATATAGTGAAATCAATTCATGGAGAAGTAGATTTCTGTTATGTATTACAGACTTAATTGTAGCCCTTATGTTATTTTATGCAACATGTTAATAGTAGTTGTTTTGAAGGGAAGAGGTTGATCAGCAATCAGATGAGAAAGCGTATGAGGCAGAAATTCAGGCTGAGATAAAGGAATTACTAGAAGAATATATGGAAGAATATGAAAAGAAAATGGAGGAGTATAAAACTGAGCTACAAGACTGGAAGTCCTGGAAGAAGACACAGGTTTGTTTAAATCATTCAGTTTCACAAAGAATAAAATTAGTACTTAATGTGTTAAATACAGGGGAAAAAAGGTTTCAAGATAGTTATGCATTATTTTGTAACATGTGTGGATACATTCTCTCTACTTAAACTTGTTAGTCAATTAATTGTTAATTAAAAAATTACAATGTGCTTTTACCTCTGAAAAGCTTTATTGCTAAAAGCCAGTACTGTAGCTAAGGTCTCAGTTGTGCTTCAGGGGGATATTGAGGAATACAGGAGCTGTGGCAATAGCCTTTGAAATAGGCTGTGGAAAGTGCCAGCAAAATCAGATGTGCTTTTATAGTTAGGTGGGAATGTACTGGATACCCCAGGGTAATGGTGATTATACTTGTATATAATTACTGCCCAGTTTGAACATCCTGTTTTTTTGGATACAAAAGCAAAATAAAGTTTAAGTGAATAACTCAATTACAATTTTCAAGAATCCAGAGCATCTGCTGATACTTGTATGGAGAGTTTTTTCATGTATAGGCAGTATCTGTGGAAGCCGCTTAAAACATTTGAGGGGATGCTGATCTGCAGATATTGGAAGTTCCTGTTACCAGAACACAAGTGGGCACATGACTCATTAGTATCAAGTCAACTCACTTGTACGATAAGGTGAATAAATGTAATCTTGGAAATGAGGGCAGGTGATCTTGAGCATTGATCCTAATGGGAACTCTTCATCCACAAGTTATGCCTTCACAAATACTATGGTGGGTAATTCCAGCCACAGCTGCTCTTTTACTGGGTATCCTTTACTGTGCTAGTCACAAACTGTCTTGAGGTTGAGCTGATTGTAGTTCTTTCCTTTTAGAATAAAATGTAGTACACAGACCTTCCTTTCATGCCCAGAAGTGTTTTATTTTATTTTACTCAAAGTACTTTTTTGGTTAATCAGTGCTGTTGGAGTCTTCCTAGCACAGATCACATGAATCTAAGGAAGATACTAGAGGTAGATGAGACTAGATAACTACTGGCTGAGTAACCTTCCTTCAACCCTAACAGAATGTACATGGTAATTCAGGCTAAATGAGAACTCAGTAGCTCACCAGACTGTTTAAGAAATATATTTATTTATAAGTTGGTAGGGAAGGTTAAGTAAATGTTTTGTTTGAAGCACATATGGTTTTCAAGCATATGAATGGAACGTATTGCTGTATTCTGAATCTGAAGTAGTCTTTTTAGAATGAGAGAAATCTTTTGTTTGTGTAATATGAAAATTATACAGTCATTTTACTGTACATACATACATGTTTATCACTTGCAAATCAAGAGAACAAGAGAAAAAATACCACAGATTGAAACAAGTTCAGTAAGAACATTATTATTTTTATACACAGAAGTCCAGGAAGAAAAAAAAGAAAAAAGACATTACTGAAGATGAAGAATCAGAAGATTATGATTTTGGTGAGGAACGTATAAAACCCACCCCACCTAAAATGGCCAGTAGCCTGGAAATAGAGCAGCAGGTTAGAGAAAAAGCTGACAACTGCAGAAGAAAACCTGGAGAGCCTGTTCTAATTCCTGAGCTGGTCCTCTCAGGAAACGTAACTCCGACTGAGCAGTGCCCTCGGTAAGATAAATGCTGGCCTGCAAATTACCTTGTTTATGATTTTCTGCTGCTATTTATTAATTGCTTGTTTATACAGCTTCAGAAGCATGAGCTCACTATTCCCTTTAGCCTAGTGGTGAAACTTCTGCTTTTGAGGCTGATATAACTTAATTTGTTTTCAAGTCACATGTAACCTTGTATGTAGTGGACTTAGAGAATGCATGTCTGCACATTCCCTTTGAATATTCCTTGAGCATCTGCACAGAACAGTGGTGGAGAAATCAAGAAGTTGTTTTCAGTATAGAGTCTAGGTCACTTCAGTCAGTACTGCTCTCACTAGCTAGTCCTTTACACCAGGTCTGTGCTGTAGTCAACAAAGGGAAAATAAAGAAATTGTGTAGTAAACCAGAAATTTCACTGTGGATAAAATAAATAAATAAATATACTTGTTTTATGTTAGTTTCCACATTTACACACACAATTTAACATACATCTACTGGATTTCAGTAATTTAGGAAATGCTTTGTTTTGTATTTACTTGGCAAATAGCTTCATCGGGGAACACTGCTTGGCTGTTTTAGACCCAGTGACTAAAAACTTCAGTCTTAAGTCAATTTAATATAATTTGTTGAGCTTTGGAGGAAGGGATTAGAAGGGAATTTTTTTTCCTAAATAACTTCTTTTATATGGAGTTAGCTTTAGTAGACCCAGAATTTTACTTGTTCATTTTTAAATCATTTTATATTCATGAGAAGATAGAACAACTGTTAAATAATATTTTAAAGTCATTCCTGCGTAGTGACCTTTTTGGAAGAATACCATCCTTATTTAGGTGGGTTCTGTTTCCTTGTGAGAAATCAGTTTCTTATTAAAAATAACCCAAGTAATAAAAATGTTATTAAAAATTATATAACAGCTTGTGTGACGTATTTACAGAGCAGAAGTTTTGCGACGGGAAGATGTGAAGAAACGCTCAGCATTTATAAAAGTCCTTTTCAACTCCAAAGAAGTGTCAAGGACTGTTACCCGACCAATAAGTTCTGATTTTAGAGTTCACTTTGGACAGATTTTCAATTTACAAATAATCAATTGGCCAGAGAGTTTGAAACTACAGGTAGGTGATTTATCATAGTAACTTTTAAAAAGATGATATGAAATGTAATTGCTCCTCTAATGCTTGTGTTTTGCTCTGTGGTAGTGTCGTAAAGACTAAAAAACCCGTGAAAGACCTCTTGTAAATCTTATGCTCCTTCCTTGCTTCTCCAGTCACAAACTTTTAACGTTACTGCTACATTTTTGATGCTTCTGCTTTCTGTATATATAGAACATGACTATGGGTTGCTTGGGAGAAATTAAATAATTGGGACATGTGATTAACTATATTAGTGGGTCAGCCTCTTAGTTTTAGAAAAACTGATTAGTGTTGCAGATAAAATTGCTATAGTGGTCTTCTTAAAACATCATTGTTCACACAGTAAAACCATCATAATGTTTACTGGAAGGGGATTAAAAAAAAAAAAATCATTGCTAGTAATGTCGATAACTGCACTTGACTTGATCAGCAATGCAGTTAAGTCAAACCACTACCACCCTCATACCAAGTATGAATTAATAAATTATTCACATGAATCCTTTTCAGAATTAATACAAGATATTTTTAGGTGGAATCAGAATCAGGATCCTACTTTTTCTGTTAGATGACTCCTCCAGTTAGGTAACACTGGTAGTTCAGGGGAGAGCATATACCCCTTGTCTGCTCTATTTATTTAATTTCAGTTTTATATCAATTAAAAAGGAAAAGGAATACCATCTTCTTGGGTTAACAAGATCTGAATGGAGAAACCACTTACATCACTCTGAGCCTGCAGCTGACCAGGAAAGAGGGAAGCAGCCTGCAGTGCTGCCAGGATGGGAACTGTGTGCCCTACCCTGCCTTTTGTGGAGAGGGAGAATTAGTGAGGCAGAATCCCTCCAGAATCTTCATCTGATGCCAGCGACTATCACAAACCTTTGCATATTGTACAGTGAGGCTCTTTAAAGCCTAGAGTTGATCATACTATTCTCAGGTGCATTAGAAAGGTGAAAAGGATATACTTTGAAGAAGAGTTCAGATTAAGTTAGCTGCTAGTAGCTGAAATGTCTGCTAAGTGGATATTTTAGGAGGTAAATTAATACGATTACCTTAAATTACTTATTTCATGTATAAGTCATAGTAAAACTTTGTCCGAATACGCTACAATATGTTTTCATTGTATACACACATAAATTTTTCACTATGTCACTGTTTTTTCTAGATCTATGAAACAATGGGCATGAGCAGTACCACCTTGTTGGCCGAGGTGTTCATACCTGTTCCTGAGACTGCAGTTCTGACAGGCAGCACTCCTCTGGAAGAAATAGAGTTCAGCAGCAATCAGCGTGTGATGTTGGACCATGAAGGAGTTGGGAGTGGTAGGGAGTCTTGTCTTCCTCGTTTCAGCGTTTCTCATTTGCTGAAACTGTGTAGCAGTAAGAGGTTGGAGAATGTTTCAGAGTAAATTCTTTTAAAAGCTTCTGTAACTGAATCTTATATATCGAAAATATATTACTGAAATTTGCTGTGGAATTTTTATCTCTTGCTAATTTTAAGCTCCATATCGTAAAAATGTGTGTGTTCATTATTTGGCTTGTAGTATTAATGGAGCTTTACTAGCTGTATAAGATGTTTGGATCTTTTTGAGCGTTTAAGTAATCAGGACTGATACTGCAGAGCAAGAACATACTAATCATTGTAGCTCCGGTGATTTTGATGTTTTAAATCACTAAAGAACTGCTTGTAGAAGTGTATATGCAGAGTAATTTTTTGTCTTCCTATTTGCTTGGATGACAACCTGCACACACCTTATCCGTGGGACTTTAGAGAGATAAACCAAGGGAGAGATAGGAAAAGGGGAAACAAGAAGAATTCATAGTAGCATATGGAACTTTCAGGTTTTTATAAAAGTTTGAACAGCATTGTGAGATGAATGACTTGTTTAAATTTGCTATATATGAAATACAGATAAAACTAGAGCAGAATAGATAAAAAGCTGAGGAAGAAAGAAATGTGGTAAAAAAATTGGTACAGCAAATGTGTGTGTAAATATCATTGACTGTGATGACCATATCTACAATTGTGTGTCACAAAGCTTTAGGACTGACTTTTCAGTCACACATAATACTTTTAACTCTGAATTTCTGTTTTGTTAATAACAGTATGCTGAATCGGAAAACTACCAGAAATATTAAGTGGTGTGCATCTGTGAAGGAAAAAAAAAAAAGAGATTTTGGCATAGCTTTCAAGGCTTAGCCTTTCCTTCCAACACAAATGGAATGCCTTTCTGTAGGTGTAATGGAATCTTTCAATTATTTGTCTTGATTAGAGCAGAGTTCTTCCCCACAGCATGCAGCAGAATCAAGTTGCTTCACATTAACCCATTTATATAAAGGCACAGGTTCTTTGACTGCTCATTTCCAGGAAGTATTTTTTAAAATGTTTAGACACTGTGTTTGAATGCATAAGTATATTACTTTGGATTTTTTTCCCTTGATAGGTGTATCCTTTTCATTTGAAGCTGATGGCAGCAACAAAATGACTCTAATGACCTCTGGGAAAGTATCCAACAGTGTCTCTTGGGCAGTTGGAGAAAAAGGAATCCCCTTAATTCCTCCGGTATCTCAGCAAAACACAGGCATTCCAAGGTAATATGATATGAATTTTTAGTGATTCATGGGAAACTGATTATACTAGTGTTAAAAAAAATAGACTTTCCTAATCAATAATTGTCATAATCTTTTTTCGTAAGTGTGGATGTTTTACTTTGCCCTGTAACCCCCTGCAGATCTCTTAGGGCACACGTTTTTGCTAAATAGATTTTAGGTAGAAATTTTACCTTTTAGCATACTTTTTCTAGATAGCATTAAAGTTAAACTCGAGCTGATTAATTCAATTTTATGATTTTCTAATAGGAAAATGTCAAGGAACCTTCCTGTAATCATTTTGCTAAGAACAGAGACTCCAGCTCTTTCTTGTCTGAAGTGCATTTGGAGAGGCTGTTTGGACACATACTTTAACTGTCTTTTCTGTTATTAATGATAAAAATTACACCATGAAAGCAGTAAAAGTTAGTATGGGGGGTTGACTCTGTTTGTGAATGTATCTGTGGAAAATTGTCACCTGTCAGATCACTCCAAGATAATACTCTTCCATGATTTTTCTCCATGAGAAGTGTGTGGGACTGCAGAAATGAGTATATTTTACCATTCAAAACAATATAATTTGCCCTGTGGCTGCAAGTTGGATATTGTAGATTATTTTTCCATTTTGTTGCTTTCATATAATTCCATAAAGTCAAGGAGATGATACATAAAAGTCTGTTTTTGTAAGGTTCTCAGGTACCTTCACTGTCCTATACTTATTAATACTGAGCAATACTTCTCCCAGCTGATTAGTTTGTGTTGGATTTTTATTTATTTAGGGGCTAGGCATTGGCCTACAGATCACTCTGTTACTATATTTGACCAAAGCTGCAGCCATTCAAGTACTTTGCTGGTCAGCATGTCAGTAACCTGCTGACTTCAGTGAGACTAGAACAGCATGAGATTTAAACAAAAAGGTGGATTCCCAAAGGCTAACTTTAAACTCTCGAGACTAATCACTGTAGTAAATGGAAAATTGAAGAATTACAGAAGGAAGTTAGCTGTGAAACACTCTTCTTTGAATCACCTTCTGGAGATGAACAGCTCACTGTGACTTTCCATTGTCTGTTGGGAAAGTTGGAGACAAGATTTTCGTGACTAATGTTAGTTTTTGCTTCCCTTGAGCTTTTCAGCACAACTGTGATTCAGTGTGCATCTGTTCAAGGACGGTGCCTAAAGAGAACCTTGACGTTACTTTTACCTGCTGCTCCAGTAACTGCTGGATATTTGGCTGATTCTAAAAGAAAGACTCATAAGTTTTTCAAGCTTTCTTGAAAATACTCAAGTCAGTAGAGAACAAAGACTCAAATTAGCACCCCTAACAGGAAAAGGGGCAACATTTACTCCTGTGGTGTTTGCATGTCCTGGTGTGTTGGATTTATGTGGCAAGGTTTGGGTAGCAGTGGGGCTTCAGAGGTGGCTTCTGTGAGACGGTGCCAGAAGCCTGGTGAGCATGTCAGTGTACATATGGTCTCCAGACTACTTACCATACTTCCTTGCCTCCTGTGAATCCAAGAAACTGAGCAGGAGCATCCAAAGGACAGGGAGTGGAGCTGGGACTCGTAGTTACAGGTAGGACCAAAAGCAGGCCTGCACCAGAAGAGAGAAGGTTGCAAAGGTTTCCCAAGCACAGGCAGTGTCCTTGCCAGCCATCATGCAGTCTGGACATGACAGGCAGAGCAGAGTGCTGGCAGCAGTCCCAGACATGGCAGGGGGATGAATCAGGCCACAAAGTCTATCGGGAAACAGCAGGGAGAGGTAGAGACAAGGGCTACAATGTGGGTCTGGGAGCACCCATCCAGGAGACAGGTCGCAGACAGGAGCTAAGATACAGTGCAAGCAAGGACTGTATATCCCAGTTCTTTATCAAAGCTTTTATGTTAACTTTCACGCTGTGAGGCAATTTACCTTCTTACTTGCTAGTAAGCAGCAACATGGAATAGCATAGGTATATCATAAATGTATCAGTAAGCACCTTTTTACATTGTATAAAAGTTCTCTTCCACCAGTTCCCTCATATTTCCCCTTTACTTGGCTTTGCAGTTGATCATTCCCGCGGTTGCATAACTACAGCTAAGACTTGTGTACTGGAATTTACTATTCAGGTTGTGGGGAGATGTTTGTTTTTTTCTAAGATTGTTTATAATACTCCTTTTTATATTGCTAGATCATATGTATTTTAGATGTAAGTTCTGCCAATTCTGTCTTTCTAGTGCTTTAAAAAATATTGATGCTATTGCATCCATTGGCACCTCAGGCTTAACTGATATGAAGAAACTAGCTAAGTGGGCAGCAGAAGCAAAACTTGATCCAAATGACCCAAACAATGCAGCTCTGATGCAGCTGATCATGGTAAGTGGTGTTTTCAGAGCTGTAGGGCTAATGCAGCTGTGAAACTCCTAGTCACCAGTACCTCCTCAGGCAATCTGCATGCATGCCAGGGTGGTACCAGCATTTGACTTTGTGATGGGCATACTTGTGTGAGTGTTAAGAAGCAAAATGCCTACTAAAAATATGATTTATGAGCCCATTTAATAGTGGGTTGTTTATGTATTAATGAGTACGATTCATTAATCTGTTCAGGAATGGCAAAAAATATGTATAAGGAAATGCACACACTGACTAATTTATAAATTAAAAATAAAATGCAGATTTTGAGTTTGTTGTTTCATCAAAGCACAGGGGAATTCCCAGCCTACTTGTATGGTACTAAATAGGAAGTTGCTCATTAGTGACAATTGCACCAAGAGATCTAGTGTGTTGTAAAGCTTTAACTTTTCTAAACAACACATTGAGGAGCTATTTACATGGCTGAAGTTCTGTAAGTGGGTTGTCTTTACAGTACAGCTCCCTAGATCATTCTGCCGTGTCATAGTTTTCATGCTCTAATATTTTGTTTGTGATACAAGGAAATAGAATTTTATTGTATTCTATAATGCCTAATCTTACACACTTTGCTCAACAAAACCCTACTTTAAGACACTTGGTGTTTCAGTCTGTGTGATCCATCTCAATTGCTTTCACTTTAAATGAGCATCCTTGCAATCTGCAGGTAAGACTTACAAAAGTTATTTTATAGATCTTTTGTCACTTCATATGAAAAATTTGTAATTTATTTACTAATTTAGGTTGCTACAAGCGGAGAGGCACAGGTTCCAGATTTCTTCAGATTGGAACAGTTGCAGCAAGAATTTAATTTTGTTTCTGATGAGGAGTTTAATAGATCAAAGAGATTCCGACTCCTGCGGCTCAGAAGTGGGGAGGTGGCAGAGTTCCGAAACTATAAGCAAGTCCCTTTACATGAACGAGAAATCAGTGAGAAAATCTTCCAGGTAGTATGTTATCTGAAAAATTTCTTTTCTAGCTTTAAAGGTAATCATATTGCAGTAATAATAGTTCAGTTAAGTCAAACGGTCCTTTTAAAGAATATAGAGCTATGCTGACATGCAAAAAAATGAGAATTTTATTCCTTCAATCTTTTCTAGTGGTATTTTAATCTAATTAAGATAACTTCCTTCCAAGGCAGTATTTCACTGTGTGAAAAGGAAAATAAAACAGAAAAATTGCTGTGGACACAAATGGTCTAAAATGGTTTTTGTTAAAGGTAAGAAACTTTTTTTCAAAGGGATTTCAGATTTAAAAAGGTAATGCAGAGATAATTCAGGCTTAGGCTAATTAGCTTTTAAGCCCTTTTTGTGGAGACTGTTGGAAGCAATGACTAGCAAGAATGAAAACCTTTTTATGTTTTACCAGAGTCTGTGTTACAGATATTTCTGTTTTAGTAAATTGCTCCAATCCGCTTACCCCATCCTTGCCCATCTGTTAATTACCTTACTGAAATGCAATGTGTGCATTTTTTTATTTGGGTCATACTTCAATTATTTTTATCTCAACTCCATTATTAGTGTTAAGTCATGCATTCTTTTGTTCTTTAGCAGTTTATGTAGCTAAGGAGCATTTGATTGTGCTCATTGCCTTAGCAGAATCAGAATCATCTCAGATTCTGGCACTGCTGTTTCATCTCTACTTCTTCTTATATAAATTTATATGAAATATTTTTTCTTTCTTTTCTATTGGATTATATATATTTTAAAGATATTTATTATTCAATCATGTCTTGCTCTTTACAATAAATATTTTTACTTTTTAAATTTTAGATTAGTTTTGTATCTTTTATTTAAAGATGTGCCATATCTTTGCTGTACGTTTCTGATCCAGTTAGTTTTATGGACTAATTTTATTCTTTCATGTTATCATTCAAAATTCAAAAACCACAGTCTAAGAATTCTTTTCGTGTGTTTTTTTCTTTCATTGAGAATTAATTGGATAAAGTCATGATTGCCCATTCTAGGTTCTTTTTATATGATGCGATCTTCAAAACTGAGTTAAAGTGGCATTGTTCCTAGTTGGTTTACTAGCTATTTGGCAAAGAGGTATAAAAATTCATAGAATCATGGAAGTACTATTTGGAAAATATTATCGGGAGGTCATCTGGTCCTGCTTTCCACTGAAGAGGTGGGACTGTTGCCAGCACTAGATGAGGTCAGCTGTGTATTTGTCTAGCCAAGTCTTGAAAACCTCTAAGTGGGAGATTCCACAGCCTTTCTGGATAAGCTGTTCCAGCGCCTCACTATTCTTCCACTGATTGTTCAAAAAAAAAACCCCAAAAACCAAAACCACCAAACCAAAACAAAAACCAAACAAAACCAAACAAAAACCACGCAAAAAAAAAGTCATGTCCAACGTGAGCCTTCCGAGTTGCATTTAATGGCTGTTTTCCCTTGTTATACTGTCTGCAACTAGAGAGGTGAGTTTGGCACCCCCTCCTTTGTAACTGCCTCTGAACTTGTGGGCACATACTGCATTGCTCATTAATCTCTTCCTCACCATACCGGTGAATTTGAACATCTTGTCCGGTGCAAGAAAGATACTGAAATACTGGAGCAAGTTCAGTACAGAGCTACCAGAATATATACCGGGCTGAAGCACATGACCTACAAGGAAAGGCAGAAAGGATTAAGGTTGTTTTGGCCTAAGCAGGCAAGGCTGAGGGAGTATCTTACCACTTCCTTCAGGAACCCAGAAGATGTAGAGAAAAGAGAGTCAGACTCATTTAGAGATGAGATAATGACAGACACAAGTTACTACAAGAGGAATTCCAGTTAGATATAATGGAAATGTTTTTCACAAAGAACATATTCAAGTTCTAGAACACATTGCCCAGTAAGTTTGTAGACTTGCCATCTCTAGGGATACTGAAAATTCACCTGGCAAAAGCTCTGAGCATCCTGACTGGAGTTGTTCTGGCTCTGAGTGAGAGTTTGGATGACACCACCAGAAGTTTCTCCCAACCTACATTATTCTACGATTCTGACCTCTTCTTGTAGGTCATGTTCTCTAGGCCTCTGACTGTTTTAGCAGCCCTTTAGTGCACCCCATCTAGTTTCTCCACATGCCTCTTGAATTGGCAGCTGCAAACCCGATGCATCATTTCAGGCATGCCCCCACAAGTGTCAAGCTGGAGGAGCTGGTAATTTCTATTTGTAGGCCATGCTGCTCCTTATGTATCCTGTGG
Source organism: Cephalopterus ornatus (assembly GCA_013396775.1). Lineage (NCBI taxonomy): Eukaryota > Metazoa > Chordata > Aves > Passeriformes > Cotingidae > Cephalopterus > Cephalopterus ornatus. The sequence continues at coordinate 33,512 of VZRE01006638.1, forward strand.
TTTGCCTTTTGCCAAAAGAACACATCGTTATTGTCATTAAACCATAAGCCCCACTTTTTTTTTTCAGTGTGTCTGTTATTCTTCTGGTTGCTTTCCAGTTTGTGCTAGCACATGAAGTTGCTCCACCCTCAATACAGAACTTTGCCTTTTTTTTAATTAGTGCTTCAGTTTTCATAGTCTTCAGTTATCAAGAGCCCTCTGAACTGTAGTTCAGTCAGTTGTATTAACCACTCTTCCTAATCAAGTATCATTGGTTAAATTTCTGGCGGTGTATGATGTCTCCTTATCCAGGTCACTGGTGAAGAAACTAAATAATGCTGGCCCTATAATTGATCCCAGGGGCACTTTGCTATTTAAAGGACACTAACTAAACACTGAGCTGTTCATCCTTAATGTTAGAGCTCAGACCTGAAGATTAATTTTACTGAGTGGTTTTACGTGATTAACTAGCTGTGGTTCTAAAGCCAATGTGATTTGCAGACTGCCACTAAGTTGCAGATCCTGGGAGACCCTCCTGATTTGTAAGCTCTGGTTTTTGCTTGGAAGCAGAGTGTTAGTTCTAGCCTTTTCTTAATTTATGAAATACTTTCCTAAACTTGTAAATAAAAAGTACATCTGTAAGTACAGCTTTACTTCTCCCCGGGAATGAAGTAAATCTTTTTCTTGTGGTGGTACCCCATATTCATCTCAGCCCCTCAGTTAGGCTACAGAGTCTTTCATCAAACCTCAGGCAAAGCAAAATCTTCACACTCTGGCTTCTTCTTCAAGAGCTTTTGCTTTCTCACTATATACAAAGAAGATTTTTGTTATACTATTAAATCTCTTCAGTATTTATTTTCTCAACAAGCTCTCCCACAAGCAGAATTTCTTTGAGTTTTACATGCTATGAAAAGTAGTTACTAGTTACTTGGAAAATTAGTTAATTGTATTAAAGCACAGTTCAGATTTGAGGTCATCTTCCATGAATGCTGCATCATTTCTGTTTATAAAGGATTCTTCCTATTGCAGCTGCAGTAAGAGAAGCCACTTCCAGTTCAAATGGAATTTCAATTTATAGCAGCAGGTCGAAGTTCAGCTTTAAAAGAAGGGAGGGAAATCTACAGGTAATCCTTCGTGGTAATTTAAACCACATGAATCTTGTAACTTAATGGAATTCTTGTCTCTATTCATGGAAGTTTAGCAGTGCTATTGCTGTATACATTAGCATTAAAAATAGCATTATAAACATCTGACATCTGTTGTGGTTTACTGTGAGCCCTACATTAATATTAATTAAATATTTACCATTTTTTTGTGTGTAATAAAACACTGAATATATATTGAATCACAAACTCTCATAAATATCTTTAGGATTATGAAAAGAGATTGCAAGAGAGGGATGTGATTGACAGCAAAAATTACCTAGATGCGCACAGAGCAGTTGTTGCCAACTATCTACAGAAGGTAAGATGCTAAAAATATGGATCCACCATATTTCTGTAAGGCCATGTGTTGCTCCTATACTTGGACACTTTATTTCCATGAATACTGAAAACCTGATTGATCTCTAAACATGACCTACAGACATCTTTAAAATTCCAAGTTGGGTCTGAAACTGGTCTAATTCATCAAGTGGAGGTCTGTGAAATTTCATGTTATTGAAAAAGATGTAATATAGAAAATGACAAGCCATTCTGGATTTTTCTTGCACTTTGTAAATTCTTCTTTTTTTCAGTGTCCCAGAGATTTATACTGTTGGATCCTAGGAATTCAGCGATTTTCCTCTCTGCCCTATTTTCCTTGTTGTAAGCTGTGATGCTAAGAACTTAATTATCCCCATGAAAGTGGCCCTAACCACTATTAAAAGTCATTTAATGCAATACACAGTGTCTTGTCCTGCAGCCTAAGGCAGAGGGCATATCTTCCATCACATTACCTTCATTGTGGTACCCTTATCTTTTTTAATTTATTTTTCTAGTCTGTTCATTATATTAGTTTGACAATCTCTTTAATCCTTAGGGGGAAAAAAAAAAAGGAAAACAGCAGTCATCTAACCTAGAAAAGTTTGCAATTTCAGACTATTTTGGCAAAACAGCAAGTGAGAAATGTGGCTACCAGTTTCTTACCAGTAGTGGAAATACCAAAAAGTGCATCAAATCCAAGCCAGCCAGCAAAACAGGAAATATGATGATAAGGTTGATTTAAAGTAGGACAAAACAAATTGTCTGCTAGAAAGAGTGGTTCATGAAAGAACTAGACAATGAAGTGTTTAAATCTTCCAGGCAATTGCCAAAGTCCAGATTCAGTACGATAGTATAAAAAATTATTCTTGACAAAGCTGTCATGTCTGTGTCAGCCCCGTATGCTTTGCATGGTATCAAACATATGGTTGTTGCAGTGCACTGATAGTGCAGAGTAACATATGTTATCATAGAATCAGATGGGTTGGAAAGG
>VZRE01006640.1:0-11503 GCA_013396775.1 Cephalopterus ornatus
GGGGGGGGGAGGAAAATGGGAATAAAAGCCACCCCAGAAAGCAAATCCCGCTGCAGCTTTTAGGGGAAAGGGGTGACTTTGTCCTTGGCTTCTCCTCGGGCAGATTCCCACCAGTGCTGGGATCCTGTCCTGGGTCAAGGGGGTGGAAAGGTTGAGTGGGGGCTGTTCCACGTGGTCCTATCCGTCTTAATTGTGGTTTTGCTGGGATGGTGGTGGGACCTCTCAGCGGGGAACTCCGATGTGTTTATTCTGTTGCTGACAAAACCATCAGCACCTTCTTAAAAGGACTTTGCCAATCCCAAAATAACACAGTTTATCGATTTGTGGTGGGCTAATGAAGGCTCCTAGTCGCCCATGAGAGGGTCTGTCTACAAAACACACTTAAACCAAAGCCATAATCCCACAAAAACGAGCACAAATCCAGACTTTAATGCCAGGCAACCTCCTACCACCCTGGGAAGAGAAAGCAAAGTCCAGTTCCTTAAAAGCAAGCAATTGGCACACAGAACTTTACGTTTCTGACCCCAAAAAGGGGGAAGGAAGGCAGGTACAACTTGGCAGTCAGTGGAAATCTTCCTCCAATCTTTTCCCCCATCCCAACCCCCTTTTTATACTCTTTTTTTTTTTTTTTCGTTGGAGTTTGTGTGTCTCCAGTCCTAAGGGTTAGGTTTAGATGTTTTTTTTTGATGGATAGATGACATAAATCAAAAGGTCCTCACGTTCCCATCTTGTTGCAGGATGTTGGAAGAGGGGCTGTGGTGTCTCCACTCCATTTTTTGGTGTATCCGTGTGTTTATCAATGGGACATTCCCAGTGTACCATGACCTTACCAGCTTCCAGCAGAACCTGCTTCCTTTTTATCTTCTGGACTCTTTATCTATTGTGCTCTTCTCAACAGCTCCTCCATCAGAACATCCTGGTTGTCCTTTAGGACATTAAAATAAGGGGGTTTTTTCCCCCAAAAACATGGAACTGTGGAGCACGTTGCCCTAAAAACCAGTTCTGTGGGGCGTCACCACTTGAGTGACACCAGGATTGGAAGCTTGGGCTCATCTCGGAGCACAATCAAGGTGTGGAGAGTTCACGTGTTCTGAACCTTGTTGGGGTGAGTTGCACAATGTTTTGGGAACATCCAAAGCTCTCCAGAGGCTGGGAAATGTGGTGAGTGTCCTCTGGCCCTGGGCCAGGCAGGAGATGCAGGTTGGAGGAGTTGGGCTCCTTGCCATCTCTGTCTCGTGGGGTTTTTTCCACTGGCTCAGCTCCCTGTGGAGCGGGATGATGTCTTCCCCACATGCTCCTGGGAGTGGGATTCATCTCCAAGCCCAACATTTTGGGGATTATTTGGTGACTCCAAGCAATCCTGGCACGGTCAGATGAACCCTCCTTACCTTGGGCCCTTCCCGGTATGTTCTCGAGTGCCACTTCTGAAGTCCCCGACCCTGGAAATGCTCCAAAAACGTGTGGATATGGCGCTTGTGGTGCTGGGTTGATGGTGGACTTAATCTTAAAGGTTTTTTTTTTCCCAATTTTAATGAGTCCAGGATGTTGTAGGCACAGAAAAACCTGGGCTTTGATGCCTGAAACAGTCGTAGCCCCAAAATCAAGGTGATGACAATATTAAGTGAAGTGGAAAGTCAAAAGTGGAGCGTTTTTCTGTGGGATTATTTCCTTTCTCATTGAAAAAAACCTTGTGAAAGGGGAAGATGTGGTTTGAGACAAACCCAGAAGCGACACCTTCCCCTGGAACTTCTTGGATGCACCAAAAACCTTTTGCTCACAGGGGTTGGGAGGAGACCTCAAACCTACCAGGAACAAAGTTGACTGGTGATCCTGGAAGGAGCTTAGGACTGTTCTAGTCACTTCATAATGCTTTAAAAAAAACCATGTGGGAAGTTTGTCTCCCTCCCTGCAGCCTGGGAATGTCCTTCTCTGTGGTGGCACTGAGCAGCTCTGGTGGCTGTTTGAGAAGATACATTTAAGGGTGGGAGGAGGTGGTGAGAAGTTCCTCTTGTCTTGCTTTGGAATCTGCTGCCCCTGTCCAGCCTCTTCCCAGAAAAACTGGGTTGGGAGGGTCTCTGGAGGGGTTGAATCCAACCTTTTCCTCAAAGGGGGGGCAGCTTTGGAGGGTTGCTCAGGGCCTTTTCCAACCCGATTTCCGTATTTCCGCAGAGGGAGATTCCTCCATCGTATCTCAGGGTCAGTGAGTAATTTTGGAAATTAATCATTGACCATGGCAAACTTTTCTCTGCCTTATGTCTGGTTGGAATTTCCCTGGATGCATCTTGTCACCAGCTGCTTGTCCAGAGCTGAACTTTCCTTGGAATTTGCTTTATGGCTTTTCCCCCATTAAAGAGCTGAATTCAGCAACTCCTTCCCCACCCACCCCGCCCTCCCACCCTGTCCTGTTCCACGGGGTTGTTTATCCTCAAATCTGGGACTTGGAACTTAAAATCAAGGAATCCTGGAATGGTTTTCCTTGGAAGGGACCTTAAAGTTCATCCAGTTCCATCCATGGGCAGGGACACCTTCCACTATCCCATGTTGCTCCAAACTGGCCTGGAACATTTCCAAGGATGGGGCAGCCACAGCTCCTCTGGGAATTTCATTCCAACCTCTCACCACTCTGAGGAAAGAATTCCTTCCCAATATGCCATTTAACCCTGGGAAGCCATTCCCTGTGTCCTGTCCCTCCACCCCTTGTCCCCAGTCCCTCTCCAGCTCTCCTGGAGCCCCTTTAGGCCCTGGAAGGGGCTCTCAGGTCTCCCTGGATCTTTCTCTTCTCCAAGTGGACATTCCCAGCTCTCCCAGCCTGGCTCCAGGGCAGAGGGGCTCCAGCCCTCGGAGCATCTCTGTGGGCTCCTCTGGACTTGCTCCAGCATCTCCACGTTCTTATGCTGATGATCCCAGAGCTGGATGCAGAGCTCCAGCTCCAGTGCCCTGATATAAGGATGGGATGAGGGTATCCAAACAAAGCCTCTTCCCAAGGAAGTTCTTTGGGCAGCTGGAGGCTCCAGAGGGGCTCTGTCCCTTCCTGGTGCTTCTGCATCAACATCCTGGAGCCACGGGAACATAAATCCCTGGGACAAAGCCATGGACATCAGGAACCTTCCCCTGTGGTGCTCTCTCCTGTCAGGCCAACAGCTGACTGATCTTCATGGATGAAAACTGTTTGTCCTCTTTCCCAGAGCCGCTTTCCATATCCTGGGCTTGGAAACACTGTTCCCCGTGGTGGGTGATCCGAATCCTGGAATTCTTTAGGTTGGAGAACACCTTCAGGTTCCTCCAATCCAACCGTTACCCGCCACGTTCGCCCCCCAAGTGCCGCTTTTCCGAGCGTTTTAAATCCCTGCAAGGGATATGGTGACTCAGCTCCTGGGAGGAAGGACAGTCACCGGCTCTTTCATCTGCTCGGTGACGGGGGCCCTTCACACAGGGGGGAGCTTTGGAGAGAGGGGTTTTTGGCTGAGTCACCTCCGTCGGTGCCGAGAGAGGAGGGGGTGGGACGAAAACCCCTCAACGTGGAGCATTTGCTGCTCAACTGCTGGATCTGCTCCCCGGTGATGGGGGGGTAGGGGGTAAATCCAGACACTGGGAGGTGGGAAAACCCCGCTGAGGATTGGAGGGGGAGCAAAGTGAAGGCTTTCCAGAGGGTCCTTCCTCCCCTCCCTTCTTATGGGAGGTCTGATGTTGCACAAATTTAAAAAAAAAAAAAAAATAGGGAAAAGCAGACCCGCAACTTTAAAGTGGGATGCTTTTTATCAGTCAGAGAGGAAAGGGGTGAGACAACACTGGAGTTGCCGCCGCTGCGGTTCAGAGTCTGTCTCTGAACCCATGAATTTCCTTTCCCAGCGTGTTTTAGAGGCAGAAAGGAGCGTGGCTGTGGTTTGGCATCAATAAAACATGTGTTTAAGGAGCTCTCCGGATTTATTTTGTCCCTTTAGCACTCGGCCAGATGTAAACCAAGCCCAAATTGGAGAGGCATCCCCCCTGTGCCACGTGCTTGGAAGTGCAGCTCTGCTGGTGCCCGGGGAAGCAAACAATTAACCTGGGAGAAATTGGATCCCCGGGATAAACCCGAGGACTGGCTCAGGAGGGTCAAGGGAAGTGCTTCCAAGGAAGGATCAAACTCCAGGATATCAGGTTTGGGCTCCGTGAAGGAGAACTGACACTTGCTGTGGGCTCTGGAAGGAGGTGGCTGCACATCCAGGGTGTCCCACTGGGAATGAGGGGATAACACACAGCCTGGCTCTTCCTAAAGTTGCTTTTTAGCCCTAATAGTGGCATTTTTGTCCAGTGATTATTCAAATCAGAATAAAGAATCAGGAAGAGCTCGGCTGAGCTTGTTCCACACTCCAAGAATGGCTTCTCCAGGCCTTAATCCTGAGCCTCTGCAAGATGGGACATGAGAAATCCCAATAAATTACTTAGTTAATATTCTTAATCCGAGTTTGGATTAAGTTGCAATTATGATTGATTGGCTTGGCTCAGAAATAAGCCTTGGGATAAATTACCCTGCCAGCTGCAGGAGGGATCAGAAGCTCCTTCTGCTGCCATGAGTCTGGAAAGAGAGGGATTATGAAATCATGGAATGGTTTGGGTGGGAAGGGAGCTTAAAAATCATTGTCTTCCAACCCCCCTGCCGAGGGCAGAGACGCCTTCCACTATCCCACGTTGCTCCAACCTGGCCTTGGACACTTCCAGGGGTGGGGCAGCCACAGCTTCTCTGGGAATTCCATTCCAGCCCCTCACCACCCTCCCAGGGAAGAATTCCTTCCCAGTATCCCACCTAACCCTGCCCCCTGGCAGTGGGAAGCCATTCCCTGTGTCCTAGTGATCTGTGGGTGTCAAAAATTCCCCTTCCAAGGAATGTGAGCTCCCTACGGAGCCTCCAGAGGTTCCCAGGGATTGCCCTGTGCCGCAGGAGGCAGACAGCTGATGCCTTCCCAAAAAATGCCGTGATTCCAGCTGGGTGGTGGCACTCAGGGTGCCCCTCCCCTGTAAACAGGGCAGGAGATTTTCCAGCCAAGGTGGGAGAGACAAGGAAGTCTCTCATCCCACCCCAGAGGTCGCTTAGAGCTGAATGAGCTCACGGGTTTGGGGTTTTTGTTTGGGTTTTAAAGCTGTTGTGTCATCTCTTTACCTATTTCTCAAGCTTCATGTGGACTCTTTAACCCCTCAAGGCTTGGTTTGCCCAGGTGGGACGGAATGGGGGGGGGGTAATTACCTCTAACAGCTTTAATTAGGGCTCCTGGTTCATCCCTGGGGGTCCCCCAGGCAGGAACAGATCCCGACTTCCCACCAGGTTCATTCCTGGTGCTGGAAGCACCGCTTGGGTCAGAGGGAGGACCTGGAGGGGTTAAATCCCCCCCTGCACCCCTCTCCTGAGCATCTTTGAATCCAATTTCTTTATTCAGAAGGATTCCTGACAAAAACAGGCATAGAAGGAAGTCAGAAGCCCTCAAGAACAAAATCTGGTGCTGGGGGTCAGATTTGAGGGTGTGGGGAGGGGACATTTGAGGAGGGTGAAGGGTGATTTGAGGGTGGTGAGGGGAGATTTGAAGGTGGGGAGGGGAGCTGAATGAACTCCTTGGTTTGGGGTTTTGTTTGGTTATAAAGCTATTCAGTGTCATCTCTTCCACCTATTTCTCAAGCTTCAGGTGGACTCTTTAACCCCTCAAGGCTTGGTTTGCCCAAGTGAGATGGAATGGGGGGGTAATTACCTCTAACAGCTTAAACTGGGGCTCCTGATTGATCCCTGGGGGTCCCCCAAGCAGGAACAGATCCTGACTTCCCACCAGGTTCATTCCTGGTGCTGGAAGCACCGCTTGGGTCAGAGGGAGGACCTGGAGGGGTTAAATCCCCCCCTGCACCCCTCTCCTGAGCATCTTTGAATCCAATTTCTTTATTCAGAAGGATTCCTGACAAAAACAGGCATGGAATGAACTGAAGTGTCCTCAAGAACAAAACCTGGTGCTGGGGGTGAGATTTGAAGGTGGTGAGGGGAGATTTGAAGGGGGTGAGGGGGGATTTGAAGGGGGTGACGGGGGATTTGAAGGAGATAAGGGTACATTTAAACAATGGGAGGGGACATTTGAAGGGGGTGAGGGGACATTTGAAGGGGGTGAGGGGACATTTGACGGGGGTGAAGGGACATTTGAAGGGGCTGAGAGGATATGAACCGGGCCCAGAAGTTCTGGCCGCTCTTCCTTGCCCCAGAACTTGGCACAACCCCATTTTTTTTAATTGGGCTTCTCCTCCTTCTCCCATGGGATCCTACATTGGATCACACAGCCCTGATTTAGTTCCATTTCCCCTCCATCCGGCTGGACAGGACTTGGATTGTGACCCTTTAAACAATGTCCTTGGACTGAGGCTGCACAAACCCCCCGAGTCCTTTGCTGTGCAAAGAAGTTATATTTTTCCTTTTATTTCCTTCTTTTTTTATTATTTTTCTCTCTATTATCACCTTTAAAAGAACTTCTACAAGGGCTGTGCTGGGTCATTCTCCCAGTCCCTACCTATGTGCCACGGGAAAACCAAAATAACAACACAAAGGTGACAAAACCAAGAGACTTAATTCCAAAAATAGAACGGAGAAGAGCTTGGTCCAGTTTTTTCCCCTTTGAGAGAGTCCAAGACAGTGTTGTTTTTTATCCCTTGGTCCTTTAATTGGATGTTGTCTGCTGGGTAATTCTTTTTCCCAAAATCTCACTTGTAGCACAGGAACCAGCTCTGGGGTTGCCTGGAATAAGAAGGATGTGGGGATGTTGGAGCAAGTCCAGTGGAGGCCACGGAGATGATCCAAGGGCTGGAGCCCCTCTGCTCTGGAGCCAGGCTGGGAGAGCTGGGAATGTTCCAGCCTGGAGAAGAGAAGGATCCAGGGAGACCTGAGAGCCCCTTCCAGGGCCTAAAGAGGCTCCAGGAGAGCGGGAGAGGGACTGGGGATAAGGGATGGAGAGACAGGATACAGGGAATGGCTTCCCAGGGTTAGATGGGATATTGGGAAGCAATTCCTGGCTGGGAGGGTGGTGAGGGGCTGGGATGGAATTCCCAGAGAAGCTGAGGCTGCCCCATCCCTGGGAGTGTCCAAGGCCAGCTTGGAGCAACCTGGACTATGGAAGGTGTCCCTGCCCGTGGAACGGCGTTGGAATGAGATGGCTTTTAAGGTCCCTTCCAAATCATGCTGGGATTTTAATGGACCCTCAACTTTGTCCTGAGTTTGTAAAACCTCTGGATTGAGCCTGGTTGGATTTGCTCTGACTGAGCTCCTCTTCACCTGCCTGAAGCTTTATTTTTTTTCGATCTTGGCTGAGTGGGAAGAGCAATTTTTGGAACTGTCCAAGTGGTTCGGGCTCATTTGCTTGACTTCTGTGCATCTTCGCGTTGGGCAGCCGTAGATTTAGAGAAACAGCAAAAACCCAAGCCGTGATTCCGTGTACAATGAGATATTTATGACTTTGGCCCAAGGACAGAGAGAAGGGGAATTCCAGCAAAGGCCTTGCGGAGCAGAGGTGTGGGATGTGGTGCGGAGGAGGGAGGGATGGGGCTTGGGACGGGACTGGAGACCCCTTGGCTGGAAATCACTCACTCAGCTGAAGAATTGCAGAGCTGGAGCCGAACTAGGCCGGGTTTAGGGGTAATAAACAGGAAAAAAAGGAGCACCTGACATAGGGAAAATCACAGCATGCGGTAAATTGAGATGTAACAAACAGTTACGGCTGCGGATCAGTTAGAAACGAATTTAAAAAAAAAAAAAAGATAAAAAGTTCATAAACGTAATTGGAGTCTTCTCATCCATTTGGCTTCCATAAAGAACCACAATTTTCCAGGTCTACCCGTTTTTATGGGCTTTGGGCTCTGGACTCGTCTCTCCCACGATGGGCCTGAAAATGATCCTCAGCACTGACACCCAAGAGCTGAAATTTCCGAGGGTGAGGGAAAGCTGAGAAGAAAATGAGATAAATGAGCTTTTCTCTCTGTGGAAACAAGGTGTAAGGAGCTCCATGGACAACCCTTCTACTCTTCCTAGAATCACAGAATGGTTGGGTTGGAAGGGATCCTAAAGATCATGGAATTCCAACCTGCCTGCCACAGGCAGGGACACCTTCCACTATCCCAGGATGCTCCAACCTGGCCTTGGACACTTCCAAGGGTGGGGCAGCCACAGCTTCTCTGGGGTTTCTATTCCAGCCCCTCACCACCCTCCCAGGGAAGAATTTCTTCCCAGTATCTCATCCTAACATTCCCTCAGCATCCAATAACATTCCAAGATGTCTGTTGCTTATTCTCTTTTTTTTTTTTTTTTTATGGAGAGCTGACTCCCAGCAGGGTTTGGAACAGGTTGTCCAGGCAAGTACAAATTGAGGGGAGCAGGAGGAGGATCCAATCCTGAGCAGCACAGCCCTACATCTGAACGTGTCCTTCAGTGTTTCAGCCAGGCAGAGATTCCTGAAGCTTTTTATAGGGGAAAAAAAAGCCTGGAAAAAGAATGGATTTGGATTTCTAATGGTATTGTTCTAGTTTGGTCTTGATAAGGTCACAGGGAAGGAATATTAGGGACTAAAACACCCCGTGACAGTTCCTGGCCGTGGGGTCAACCGGTGACTCTCCTTAAAGGATTTCTCTCCCTCTAAAATAAGAAGGATGAATCCAAAATCCCAGCTGGAAAGCAGAGATGGGATTTTCAGGGGTGGTCAGGTCAAAACCGTGTGAAGAATTAAACAGTGTGGACAGCTGTGGGATAGCCCTTTGGAACTGGGCATGGATTTTCCATGTGTTATGGATATGGACGTAACTGCCTCCCTGAGAGATCCTCTACAGTGTCATTCCAGCCCCAGGGCAGCTGGAAAAGTTGGTGACATCCTCTGGAGCTTCCCACCACTTGGATACACCTGTTAATGTATAATTACAGGTATAGTCCTTCAGGTGACTTAATCCAGACCCAGCTGGGATTTGGGCAATCCAGGAGTCCCAGAGACACCCTGAAATCAGGGAATACTCCTAACCAGAGATCCGGGATGGCCCTGGGGCGACATTTCCTCGACCTGCTTGGAAGAGAGGAGGCCAAAGGACAAGTTCTCAGAAGGGTTTCAACACCTTGGTGTGACCCGGCCCACGCTTGGATCTTGATCCAGAGCGTCTCATCCCCACAGCGGGGCTGCCATGGTGTGGTGGTCTGACCCTGGCCGGATTTCAAATACCCACTGAAGTCACTCTCTCACTCCCCTCTGCAGCTGGACAGAGGAGAGAGGGGAAAAAAACAGTTAAGGATTCATGAGTAGAGATAAGAGCTGGGAGAAGTCACTGATTGGCAAAACAGACTCAACGTGAGGTAAAACTTAAATTTATTACTAACAGGATAAGAGCTAAAGAGTGAGAAATAAAACAGTCTTAGAACACTTTCACCCCCACTCCTCTTTCCTTCCATGTTCTCCCTCCTCCTCTCCAGCAGTGCAGGGGGACAGGGAAGGGGGGTTGTAGTCAATTCTTGTTTTCCATGGGGTGCAGTTGAGTCTCTGCACCCCGATGGTCCTCCACGGGCTGCAAGGGGACAACTTGCTTCACCACGGGCTTCACCACGGGCTACAGGGAAGCCACAGCTCTGAGTCCTTCCCCTGCTCCCGTGGGGTCCCTCCCACGGGAGACAGTCCTTGATGGACCTCGCCAAGGTGAGTCCATCCCTCGGGCAGCAGTTCTTCCCAATCTGCTGTCCCGTGGCTCACTCCCCCATGCGGGTGGAGTCTTATCGATGTGAGTCCTCACAGGGCCACAAGTCCTACCCAGGAAAAACCTGCTCCAGCGTGGGTTTCCCTCTCCACGGGCCACAGGTCTGCTGCAGGACTCTGCTCCATCCTTGGGCCTCCCGTGGAGTCACAGCCTCCTTCATGCAACCACTTTTTCCAGCGTGGGCTCCTCATGGGCTGCAGGGGCCTCAGCTCCAAGTCCTTCTCCTGCTCCTGGGGGAGAGGGGGGCCCCTCTCCCCCTCCTNTCATGCAACCACTTTTTCCAGCGTGGGCTCCTCATGGGCTGCAGGGGCCTCAGCTCCAAGTCCTTCTCCTGCTCCTGGGGGAGAGGGGGGCCCCTCTCCCCCTCCTGCTGCACTGATCTTGATTGCCTACATTGCTGTTCCCAAGTTCTCCTCCGCTCTTCCCGGGCTGGAATTTCCTCTGCCCAACAATCTCCTCTGCTCTTAAATATGTTATCACAGAAGCGTTACAAGCCCCCGCCCCCGCTACCAAAATCCAACCACATAAACCCACGACACATGGGAAGCACCTGGAATGGGGAATGTGTGGGAGCAGCCGCAGGATGAAGTCCTTCAGTGGTCTGACGTGGAAAGGGTTGAAACCTGTGTCAGTTTGCAGTAAATCCGTGGGTGGGATCAGCTCCAAACTCCTCTCGGCTTCCCTGGGAGCTGAGCACGGGACAAACCCGTGAGGGTCTGAGGTGACAGATCTGTGTCGGGGGGGGTGGGTGGTGGTGACAACTTGTGCTGTCCTGATTTCGGGCAGGTGACAACCACGAAGGATACAAAGAATGAGACTTGCACTGCAGTAAATCCCTGTGGAGAAGGGGAAAGATGGCGTAAAAGAAGGAAAAAAAATCCGTGTCCATGGACTCAAGGAAGGGAAGAGCAGGAGCTTGAACTCATCCAGGAGGTCCTCGACACGCAGAGCCACCTCTTCTCCTCCCAGGAGTGCTCCGAAGTGTGTCTCTCCCTGCCAAAAAACCAGGAGAAGCAGGAGAAGAGGGAGGGTTCCGGGTTGGCTCAGCCTCTTCCTGCCCCCAAACCCATCCCAAAATGACCCAGACAGGGTTAAATTCTGCGGTTGTTCCGGTGGGTTTTATTTAGGGCTGGAAAATCCCTGGTGGTGCCATCGTTGAACTAATTCCATCCTGCAGCTCCTGGTGCAGATTGGGTGGGAAATGGGGACACGTGGATTGGGATAGGCAGAATTCTGTGGGAACCTTCTGAGATGCCACCTAAGAGGAGATGAGGGAGGTGACCACAGGGAAGGACGGTAGTTAAAAACATCAGGGCAAAGAAAATTATTGTTTTTAATATTGGATATATATTTATTTATATAGGATATATTTAACTTCCAGCTCATTGGATATAATTATATTTGCAATTATATGATACATATAAAATTAATATTTTTATATTGGATATATATTTACTTATATTGGATACATTTAATTTCCAGCTCATTGGATATATTTATAGTTATAATTATATAATAAATACATATAAAATTAATATTTATATATTGGATATATATTTACTTATATTGGATATATTTCATTTCCAGCTCATTGGATATATTTATAATTATATAATAATTTATATTTATATCTTGAGCATATCTATTTATTTATATTGGACATATTTCCAGCTCATTGGATATATTTATATTTACAATTATATAATATATATAAAATTAATATATTTTTATATTGGCTATACATTTATTTATATTGGATACATTTAATTTCCAGCTC
>VZRE01006642.1:0-28147 GCA_013396775.1 Cephalopterus ornatus
TATATATATATATATATATACATATGCTCCCCTAACTTTCTTCTTGCTTTAAAAATCAAACTGTAGGACAGGTGCAAAACAGAAAGTGCACTGAAGATGTGATACACTTTGCCTGTGGAGAGAAACTTGTTCTTCTGGCTGATGAGGTAATGGAATATTCTGTTCTCTTGAAAGCGCAGCTGAGAGTACTCGCAGGAAGTATAATTTTGTTCCAAGCACGGTATTGGTATTTTTTAAGTACAGGGAACAGATTCTTTGTTATCGTATTAAGACATGAACAAACATTCAGGATTCTTAGTATCAAAGGATCAATATAACAGGTGGCTTGATCTGGATTTGGACTAGAAAGAAAGTGTAGGGAACACAAAGAAGAACTTTGTTGGAACTGACCTAAAAACCCATGTGAAGCTGAGACCACTTGAAATGAAAGAAACAGAGAAAAAAATCAATTTAAACATGCAAATAAAGGTTAACATGTATACAAAGAAGCTTACTGTTCTTCCAAAGGCTGAACCTTTAGCTATGGTCACATGATACAAAGTATGTCTTGACAGAAACTATTACTTAACAAAGAACCTTGTATCTTCTAACAGCTCTGAAGTTTTGATTGTTACCACTGTTTCTTCCCATCTGGCTCTCTAAAAGGCCATGTTTTATCCTTGTTTGGAAGAACAGAGCACATTAACGTCTTCTGACTGTTCAGGTTTACCAGGACAATGTGTACTCTGAAGGATGCCAGTTCCATTCTTTCAAAAAGATTCTGTATGAGATGGGACCCGAGTACTGCAACAATGTCGAGCTGGCCTCTTTTCACTCCACCTCTGAGGGATACATGGGCAAGTAAGATTTAGGGTTTTTTTATTTCATCTTCCTGGTTAATCTGGTTGAACAGCCCTTTCATGTTACTGTCCTGATGGTAATCCACCGTCCTCTATGAATTTTGGCTAAAAACTATCAAGAAAAGGAAAAAAGCATTTAAAGCACAGAGTAATGGTTTAGCTCTGTGGTTTTCAAAGTACCAAATAATAAGCACATTTATTTCAGATACCTAATGCCTCAGTTCCACAGAGGTGAAATCCTACAGTCACAGTCCAGACCTGTGATAATGCAAAATTTGTCTCCAACATTCAAAGGAACAGCTCAATAATTGCTGAGATGTTTGATGCTGTAAATGTTTGGGTTTGGTTGTTTTGGGGAGGAGGAGATGGAAGAAAAAGAATTTTCTGATGAAAATTAATTAATTATGACTACATTTAGAAGTACTAAGAAGGCATTATCAAATCAGTTTTCTTGCTAGTAAATTCAACTTTTCTCCTGTGTTTAATATGACAAAAAGATTACTAAATAAGATCTGCTCTTACTAAAATCTAAACAGGAATGTAAGTCCAAATACAGTTATAAAATCAGCCTTGTTCTTAGGTATCCAGTGCCTCTGTACACTGAGCAACGTGGTAATCTGTATCAAAGTATACACATAGTTTCTCACTTGTAAAAATCAAACTGAGTCTGACTTAAGAAATTACATTAACGAGTCAGATCAAAGGTTCAGCCAATGTGGTCTCTAAAAACAGCCAAGAGAGGATGCTCAGAAGGAAGAATGTAAGAAGGCACACAGATAGAGACTTCTGCAGGTTATTGTCTGTCTACAACACTTTGTAGTTGTATCCTGCTAATGCCTTTTTGCATTGCTGTCTTTAAGAGCAGGACCGGAATTTGGAACATTGTTTGCTCTAATAACAAAGCCCTAAAAATATTTAATCTTGGGAAGCCTCTTGAAGCATCATAGTTTCCTCTGGAGTTTTTATTGCCACTTCAAATGTGTCCAACTGAACAGTTTCCTTCTAAACAGGAGAAAGAGTCTGTTCTGGACAATCTTTCAAAAAAAGCCAAACTAACAGAAGACACATTTAACAAGATATCAGGCATTCACTGCAATCCTCTTCAAGGAGCTGTCCCACGGATCTTTATTCCTTCCAAAGCCATTGAGGAAGCAAAGGTCAGTCAGTTACTTTTACCTCAACTAATTTTAGCCTTCGCTGGCCTGTGCCTGCCACTTCTAATGATGAATTTTTATTCCAGGGACAGAGTAAGCTCACATACTTACAAAAGCAGTGCTTCATAGACTACGTATGATCTTAAATATAACATGACTTTTATTTTAAGAGAGGAAAAAAAAGCAGAGCATTTCATCACAAAGGTGAGGCTTTCAGGATGAGAGTGTTCCCAAGGACGTTGATGTTTAAGTCATACAACTAGCTGGACCTGTGCAATTCCAAATTGCTGCCCCTGCCTGGGTTAGGGAGGCAGTGGATTGGGAATGGCAGTGTGCTACCGACCCTGCAAAACAAGCCCCACTCAGCAAGTCTGGGAAAGAGGGAGATCTGGGAAATCCTTACAAATTTTACCTTTTTTGCATTTGGGTCAGTAACCTCTATTACTAAATGACATGTCTTTCTGTTCCTAACTAGAGCTCTGATACTTGATGTGTAATATTCATTTTTTAAAGGGAATTTTATCAGCACAGCTGAGAACAAAAATAGGGCTGTTTTTCAGCTGCTTATTTGATTAGTTTTGAAATTTGCATGTATTTAAGAACTTTCCAGGGGACTTCCTAATCAGCAGATAATTCAGGGGGGAAAAATAGTAACTGCCGACAGAATTGGAACACACAGTTCTCAAATTAATTTAATCTTATCAAATGTCAGTGCCTTAGATCTTTCTAAGTACAATTTTGAGACTTTTGACAAAAAGGTACAAGCAAGTCAAGAAGAATAACAACATTACCTAAACCCTTTCTTTTGAAGTGAGTGTTTTGTGTAGGTTCTTCAGTCCTGTTCCTCCATGAAGTACTGTTATTTAATTCACAGGGTGAACCTGTGAACTGCTAGCAATTGTTCCTCACCTTCTTTAGTAAACAGAATAAGGAACTAATAATGTAAGGTAAAGTTTCAGGGGAAAAAAAGGAATCATGAAGTTCTGTATATTTTGGAATATTTTGACTTCAATAAATCCAAAGCATCCATTTCCTTAGGCTCATAAAATGGCACCTGATATGTCCTATTGCATGAAACTTCTGGAAGAGACAAGGAATGTTGTACCTGGAAGTGGATTCAGCCAAAGAGAAGGAACCCACCATTTCAGGTACAGTTTCTGTTTGTTTAAAGTCAAATTAATGGTAATAAGCAACATACCATCTAAGTACTTTCTCTTCTGATTAAATAAAAGGATTTTTATTTCAGTTTACGTTGTCTCACTTTAAACTGGATAGTTTCTGTGGTGTGACATCTAGGCAAAAGACCTGGTCTACTAAATGAGCTATTCATGTTTTTGTGGTGTTTTCACAGCTTGCTGTCATAATTTTATTCTATTTTTATACACTGGCATTTGAAATGCCTTCTTCAGGAATACAAACAATAACAATAGCTTGGACTTTAACCTTAAAATTGGCTATAGAAGTACAAAAACTGCCCTGCATTCTTTGGTAGGAGAGGGAATTTAACAGTGTTTTCACATGGAGAAACTGCATTAAAAGTGCAGTATTTTCCCTATAGAACTGCTCCTTAAAAACACTGAATAACTTTTCATTTTACCAAAACAACATGTTGAGCTAAATAATCTGATACCAAAACTGTGAACTTAAACTCTGTCGCTTTTGCTTCCAGTAAGCAGCACTTTGCTCCAGCCAAGCCACTGATACTAGAATTTATCATGGAATTTAGTCTTACTCAGTCTGAAACAACATAACAGAGGGTATCTTTAGCCTTGGTAGTTCTGCAACACAGCCAGCTGGGTGAGATATCTGGGTACACACAGCTCCAGAAAAAAACAGCGAGTCCATTCCTGCAGCAGTGTGGGAAAAACACTCTGTTCTGTAGCTCTTGCACAGTCTGCAATAAATACTCCATGGGATTTTCATATCACGCAGGAGAAGGAGAAAAGGGACCAAAAACTGCAGAATGGGATGTTCCATTGTTTTAATGTTTCTGAATTCAGTTTTCAGTTAAAGAAGGAATGTGCTTTTTCTCATAACTGCCCACTCCTAAAGCTCAAAAAGCTGGGTATAATTTGGCATAACTGCCCAACTATGGAAATCAAGTTGCTCTTGTTTCTTACTGATGACCTTCTTTACCACTCAACAGAAAATAACAATTCTTGAATTCCTATGAACTAACCAATTGAAACAAATTGCTCCAGTTTAATAATATAGTTCAACTAAAGTATAAATGCATGAAATAACAGAATCACATCAAAGCAGGTATTAAACTTAACATGTTACTCAATGTGCTCTAAGATTAATCAAGATCTGGGCAAAGATCACAGTTTAGTTTGTTCTGAAGATAATGCAGATTGGTTTTTTTCTTTCTTTAAATATTATTGTTCAGAATGACCATTCTTCCTCCAGTAGAGAAGCTGAAGATCCTACTGGAGAAAGTGAAAGACTTCCACATGAAGTTTCTTGAAAAATATGCATGAAACTACTGTGGCTTTGTCTCCCAGGTCCCCTCCCCTTCAAAGCAAATGAAGGCAATGAACAAAGATGTGCTGAGAATGTGCTGTTCATCTAATTTAACTAAATTCAAAAAAGATAGAACCAGTCTCAGATACTGCTACAACTTATTGGGCTATTAATGTTAGTGTCTGTTATAGAAGACATTGTTACACCAACTTTTTTTTTTTAAAGGGAAGAGGAAGAACGTGAAGAAAGTGGTGAGAAGAAAGACTCAGTAAATGTTTTTGTGCCTTGATTGGAAGTTACATTGTGGATTTTTGACTCAACAGGTTGGGAAAGGGAATCGCTCATTAAAATTATTACCCCTAGGTGAGTTTTTTTACCAAATGGAAATGCCAAGATAAATTGTTTAGCTAGGGATATGTTTCCCATCCTAAAATTCTACTAAACAAAAATTCAAGCCCCTACATTATACGTATTGTTTGATTTAAATTTTGTTGTTGTTAAGTATGAAGTCTTCTCCAAATCTGATTAAGCATGCAGGTACATCATGCTTATTAAATAAAATCTTTGGCACATGTGTGCAGATACCTTTGAAATTCTGCTAAAAAGAAATCTGATCATCACAACATAATCAGAATGGAATATACAGTTTTGACCAGAGAAGTGGATATAGTGTCTGCTTGAACCCTATTTTTATGAAACTGAAACATAATGAGGAATATAATATTCTTCTTCATGTGCTGTTCAACACAAAATCCCAGCACAAGAACACTGAACATTTCCTCTCATAACAACTCCATGAGTCTCCTGTTAACTCCCTTCTATACACACAGTACTGTTTCAAAGCAGATGTGAGCACAGTCAGTCCTTTCAGGTAGGCTGAAACACAACACACTTCCAGAACATTTGTTTGGAACCACATGACAGAGACCCGTGGTGTGGCCAAAATCCACCTTGAGCTGGCAAAGGCTTACACATGTTTTTACCAGGGGAAATGCTGGGGAGGATTCCTAATGAAGGAAAAGGTCTTTAAAGGACAATGTCTTGCACCAAGCATAAAGAGAATGATAGTACAGCTGACACTTAAATCTTCCACAGTCATGCCACTGGCTGAATGACCCTGAGTGCTTATTAAAGCCCGGCTCAACAAGGTTGCTATCTAGGAGTACAGCTGTATGACTCCACCAGTCTGTGCCAGTTTCCCTGCAAAACAAAGTTCAGCTTCTGTTTCTCCAGAGCTGGAAGCTGGACACCTCCTGCTAGCTCTGATAAAGGCTAAGGGAATAGATCTTCCAGTATTCAGACATGAAAGCTTTAGCATTTTTCAGGCTTTGGCTCAGCATTTACAGAGTTTATTCATTAAGAATATCACATTTAATCCAGACATTAATTTTAAGTTATTATTTAGAAGTAACCTAATTTTCATGTCTATTAGCACTTTGTTAGGCTGCCTTTGTAGCTAGTTCAACATCCTCTGCTGATCCAAGTTACTGAAGCCAAGGGCTACAAAATCATCACCATATGGATAAACTTGTGCCAATTTATTATGTGTGGAAGACAAGAGATGTTGTCAATAACTGTCCTTGCAAGAGCAGCCACCAATATGACACAGTTCCTTACTGAAGTCTGTGAGAAGAATTGAGTCCCTGTCAATCACCTGCCAGTGGTCTCAGGTTCATGAATGGAAGTGGCACACTGCTACACAGAGTGACTGTGGAGGCTTGGAGAGTAAAAAATCGTATTTTTATCCTTGGAGGAATGCACTTGTGGGAGGACAGCAGACTGAGAATACTTATGCTGCTACTATCCATTGATAAATACAACCTTTTATCTGTTGGCGTCCTTCATGTGCACTAACGAAACAAATCCAGAAAGCAAAAATATAGTAGGAGAATACAGTAGAATATTGATGTGAAAATAAGACAAACAGCACTTTCCTATCTAGGAATGTGTCCCAGTGAGACCTGGCTTTGTACTTGTAACACAGTGTAGATTGAAGCTAAGATCTAACGGTGGGAATTAGAACATTTTTTTAATGTTTTTGTAACTACAGCTTTTTCATGGGGTAGTATGTGTAATCTAATAAGACAATAGATTTTATATTTGCCTTGCATTTGCACCTGAAACTTCTTGAAAAAAATGTAAAGGTTTACAAGTTTCTAATTTACAGATATTTATACATTATTTAAGATAATTTACAGGCATGAAAGGCTTTTTGTTTTGTCAGGAGAGCAATTCTTATACTTTTAAATCAAAATATAATGGCATAAACTGAGTTTTTTCTAAACACTCTATTATGGTGCCTTTTACGTCTGTGACATTGTAAGGGATAACAATTTTTTCTTGATGCATCTCATGGAAAGGTGGTGATTTCTATTGTCCATCCACAATATCTGTATGTATTGTGATAAGGTTAATGTGCATTTTTGTGAACAATCCTGTAAAGCTAAGAAAAGAGGTTTTATTTTCCATGTCTTTGAAATCTTTAATTAATGACAGACAATCCTTACTTTCACATGCATGCTTCCAGGTTTGATCTTCCTACAGGTGCTCCTTATAACAGCACTTCAGATGTATGAGACTTCAAAATAATAAAGCATGTAAAAAAAGGTAATAGTTCTCTGTTTCCTATGTCACTGAAGCAACACCAGCTTGATTGCACTGTGACACATTAACTGCATGTTCAAACCAGTATTTACTAGTATTTAGTACCCTTGTACCAGATCATTAATCTCTGCATCACCTCGATACATGGACTTGAAATTTGTCCAACTGGTTACCACAAAACTACTTCCTACCACTGCAGAACTGTAAATAAAGATGGTCTTGGGCAAGTTGATGCTCATAGTAATCATATAATGTAAGGAATTAGGCAGGAGTTAGGCAAGCCAGACTTCTTTATTTATAGAGAGGATCAACCAGTCAGTTGAGGCTGATCAACTGTGTCATGAAAGATTTGGTGAGGAGTTTGTTTGCTATTGTTGGTTGTTCCCTTTTAAAAAAAAATTCTTACATGGTTTATATGAGATTAAATTTACAGAGCAACACAATCTTGTCTTTTTGCAGTGATATCTCTAAAATTACTTCAGTGGTGTTTGATAATTCCAAAGAAAATGAAATTTAGGGAAAGGCAAGTTAGTCCTTCTTCCCTAAATATATATGCATATACCAGCACTGCTGAAAATGCTCCCAAAGCAGGCTATTCTCTTCTTTGTATCTGGTATTCAAGTGTTTTCTGGAACAGAAACATTTACCTTCCTTTTTTTGGGGGGGAGGAGGGGGGCAGGATGGAGGTACCTTGTTTATTTTACAAACAAGAACATGATCTGACATAAAATGCTTTTGAGTTATCAGTCATATTTTTTACAGCTTTATTTTCAGTGACATAGGCTGTTCCATCTGGCTCAGGCAATAAGGATACTGTGCCAGATGCATATGATACAGAAAAAACTACTACAGAGAGCTTGCAGCATCAACTATGTACGCTGTGTGAAAACCACTAGTGTTTTAAAATATTGCCGAAATTCCTTTTTATAGAGTTCCTTGATCAAATTTGTACAAAACACAAGGTGCTCATACCTCTGGCATGATTTTTTATTTGGATGTATGTAAGATAATAGGTTTCTTCAAGGGATTCTACTTTTAAAGATACAGATTTGAATATTCAATATTAGGTGTAGTCATGCCTTTCTAATGTTCCCCTTTATTACATGTTCATTAAATCCTGTGTTCACATGATTAGAATTTACCTGTAACCATTTGCATGAGGCAGAACAGGTTATTCACTTTGCTAGCTTTGAAGCTTTGCATATTCTGCACAATGAACAGCAGTGAAGTATCTAAACCCAAGCCTCAGCTCTAAAATATGGCAGAAAGGTTTCACTGTCAAGCAGAAAGGTTTCCCAGTACCTATCCAAGCCCTGGCAGAACATCCACTGCCTGCCCCAGGCCCTGGACACCCTCTGGCCCTGGTCACTACTCATCAGGGATGGGAGCAATCCCTCCTCATGCGCCCAGATTTGCAGTGGCCACTACAAACAAGTAACAAACCAGCAAAATTAATTTGTTCCACCAGGACCAAGCTGTGTGTGTTGTGTATGTGTGAGCCTGCCCAGCTCCTGTCAGGGCACGAGGGTCATAGAATCACAGAATGCTAAGGAGTTGGAAGGGACCTTAAAGACTATCTAGTGCCAACCCCCTGCCATGGGCAGGGACATCTTACACTAGACCACGTTGCTCAAGGCCTTATCCAACTTGGCCTTGAGCGGTGTCAGGGGTGGGGCATCCACAGCCTCTCTAGCCAACCTGTGCCAGTGTCTAACCACCTTTATAGTGAGAAATTCTTTGTAATATCTAACCTATGTTTCCCCTCTTTCAATTTGTTCCCATTATTCCTTGTCCTATCACTACAGCACAGGATATGATATGACATGATAGGATAGGCTTTGTGCCTCTCTGGCCATCTCTGGGGTACCACCTGGGGTACCCTGGGGGCACCCGCAGACCGCCCTCGTCCCCCGCCCCGGGCCGTCCCATCCCCTCCCCGAAGGTGTGTCCGTCCCGTCCCCTCCCCGAGGTGTGTCCGCCCGGCCCGCGGGCGAGGGCGGAGGGAGGGAGGATCCCCTGCTCTCCCCGCGGTCCCGGGCTCGGTTCCCTGCGGGCTAGTCGCCATGCCCTTGAGGAAGCCCCCGGGCAAGCGGCACAGCACGGACTCGGGCGTGGAGCCGGACCGCGGGGCGCTGCCCCAGGAGCGGAACCAGCGCCCCGGGCTCTCCCAGGAGAAGAAGGACCAGCGCATAACTCTCCTCCTCAGCGACTTCGACCAGCAGGGTATGGCCGGGGGCGGAGGAGCTGCCCGGGCCGGGGCGGTGGTGTCCGCCCGCCGGCGCTTCCCTGCCCGGGATGGGGGAAGGGAACAGCGGCTCCCGGTGGGGAGAGCCGCGGGCCGGCACCGCGGTCCTTGTCCCCCGCAGTGGCTGGTAACAGGCGCTTCGACTCCCAAGTCGGATTTCTCCCGCTAAAACTTTGTTTCAACTTTCTTTTATAATGCGATCCTCCAGCGCTTATACTTGGAAATACGTTACACGCACGGCAATAAAAGTCTGTTCTGTTTTGAAGCCAAGGAGCACGTTCAGGAGATGAAGAAGGAGCTCGATTCGCTGTTGCAAACAGCTGAGAAGGCGTTTGCAGTGGAGCTGCTGAGGATGCCGGCTGCCATCAGGAAAATGAAAAGGAAAGACTTGCTCAGTAAGTGTGTGTGGCCCTGTCCTTGCGAGGGGCGCAGACAGGATTAGGGCAAGGGTGTGTCTGTGACTGATGTGAGAAAACCTGTAAACTTAGGAACTTTCATGAACAAGTTTGCTTTGTCTGGTGAGTATTTTAAGCTAATCAGCAGAGCTGTTACCGCTGCAGATGCTCACTGAGCACTCTTGTTCAAATAGACTGATCCGTGTAAAACAGGGTGTAGAAATAGTGTGTGTATAGAGTCTGATGGGTTTTTACGTGTGCTCTTAATAGTCTCATTTAAGTCTGAAGAGACAAGGAATTATTACAAACCTAGCATTTTCTGTGCACGAAAATGTAAGTGCTTCTGTCTATCTGACTGCTAATCCCAGCTACAGAGATTTATTTTTCTTTGACAGTTTGAATTCTTTTAGTACTGAGCCTTTCTCAACTAGTTGTTCACCTGTGCTCATGAGCAAGCAAGTTTAATTTTAACTCCCATTTATGCAGCAGTTTACGATATGGAGTACACTCAGCCTCAGATATATATTCTGGTGACAACTGATGTTTTTGGAACCTACCTTGCAGCTGGAAATTGCAGGGGCCACACAAAGATCAAACTTAAGACTCCTGATGAACTTGAGTTTACCATAAGCCCGAGTATGTATTTCAGTGCTTCTCTTGAGAAACTTCTGCTTAAAAGCATTAGATCTCTGCAGTACAATGTGTGTGTGTGGTTCTTCTTGGAATTTAAGTTATATACTATGTGACTACACTCAGTATCCTCTCAAAGATTAAACATACTGAAATTTTCATGGTTTTGTAGGATGACTTGTTCTACAAGACTTGAATCTTGTTCCAATGCAACATATATGCTAACTAAGGTTAACTATTTAAGCCACTGTAATCCTGAATTACGTTTTCAGCTTCAAGGCCTTAAGATAAGAACTTGAAGATAAAAATTATGCAAGTAATAGTATCTAAACAAGTAACACTTTCTTGAGTTACAGATTTGCAAGGAGGGGAGGAAGTGGCTCTTGCTGCTGCAGTGGTAAGTGTGTGTTTTCAAATTTTATCACAGTTTACAGAATAGAATTCTTCTCTCCCTGCTGTAAATATTTCAGACAGAATATTGTGTTTGCATAGAAGATGATATGAAAAGACTAGACAGCCAGTCACAGTGCAGTTATGAACATTACCTAAATTTTAAGGTCATCTGTTGGCAGAAATTCAGATGTTTCTGAAAAAATAAACTGGTGTTTAACCAATCCCACTTCTGTCACTTGCTTTCATGTGCTTCTGTAACATAATATTAATCTACTGGCCAAATCTGTTGACCTTCCCTTGCTATATAAACACTTTTTTTCAGACTGACTGCTCTCTAGAAGACATACCAAATCCAAAACTGGTGAGGACCAACAGCAAAAAAGGCAAGTCAACCCATTAATACATAGCCTGTGGTTCTTAAATTTTACTTTTTTTTTACTGGTTTGAACTGAGCATTTCTAAAGGGAATGTTAAGCCTGAAGAATACAAGAGGGGAAAGTGTGTAACAGTTCCCCCCAAGAATTCAGTGTGGAGGATCACAAGTTATGCTACTGTTGAGGTACTTCAAAGGATAAGAGTTCTTGTCCTTTGGATTCATCATGGAAAATGGTGACAAGAGATAGATTTAAGTGGCTTGTGAGTGCTTTACAGTATAGCAGAAGAGCTGGGAAAGCCACTCCTCTTTTCTTGCTCCCCCTTTGACCTTCTGCCCACCGAACTTTGTAAGAAAAACACCATTTTTCTTCACATCCCAATATATGCAATAAGGAGGACACTGAGGTGTAATTCTGTTTTGTCTGGGAGTTAAGGGTTTATCTGGTGTCTTTTAACTGCCCCGTGTGTCCCCGTGTGCCCCGTGTGTCCCAGACACAGTTTACTTTGAAGTGTATCCCAGGTGAATGACCATTGGAGAGCAGCAGTGATATTAACTATCAGTGGGGAAACAGGCTTTAAACACAAGTCTGAGGTGGTGTTTTGTGCTCTTCATGAGATTTTTATTTTCCTTGTCTTGCTAATACATTTATAGTTAAGGTAACTACAATTGTTGAATATGAAGACCCCAAGCACGGTTCTGCAAAGAAAGTAACTAAAAAAGTAAGTCTATTTTTTCTTTATATTCAAAAAACATAAGGGCTTAGTCAGTTCTGACCTGCCACGGACCCTGCCGGATCCATGACCAGGCAGGCCAGTGACCTGCTGGTTTTTTGAAAAATCAATTGTTTTAAATTTAACATATATGAAGTTAAGCGAGGTTAGCTAAACAGTATAGTAAATCATTTTCATAATGAAATACAGTATCTGCACTTGTAGTGACTAATTCACACAGACTTGCAAATACTGGCATAGTCATTCTCTCTTGACTTGCCAATAACTCTTGAAGCTTTGAGGAACCATTTTTTGTTGAAACTTATTTTTTAAAAAAACCTTCCTATTTTAATTAATTCTTTTCTGTATTTGAATGACTAGTGCATTCTTTCCATCTTGATCTCTAAACCAAATCAAGTATTAATTTTACCACCTCAGTCTGTCTGTGCAAAGTAGCTCCTCAGCCAGACGCTGAAATATATAGCAGGATGACAACAAAGACAAAAAAGATTCTATGCAGAGTTACAGGCATTAGTTGTAAGGTTTAAAAGTTGGAAGGTGTATACATGAGACAGCTGGTTGGTTGTACAGAACTTCACTATGAATGTTTTGACAGTATGAAGCTCCTTTTAGAATGCATATTTGCCATTTTGTATATATGTAGAACTACACAAAAGGCAGCACCGTGGGGCTTAACTGCTCTTTTTCCACGGTGAATTCTTACATTATTGTTTCCTGCAAATACCTCTCATTTTGCTTTCAAATGCCACTTCTTTTAACTGCAGTCTTACATATACATTTTCAGATTTCCAAAACCAAGTCGTTGGTTTCATTGGCCTCTGGTTTAAACGGCAAACTGAACCCTCTCTCCAGGTAAGACTGACCTCTGATAGCTTATTTAACTCACCTGAACTTGTGAATGCTGAATAAAATTAATGTCAAATAAAGTAGCTGAGCTTTGAGCCCAACAGGAATACATGTGGTAAGGATGTCTTCCCTGAGTGAGATGCACTGTGGTTATGTGAACCCTGGACAAAAAAACACCTCTAGCTGATGAAGGCATGGAGTTGTATCTCTCACTGAATGGTGCACAGTTCTGAACTTAGGGAATCAGTATAGATTTCCAAACAATACTTAATGGAAGAGAACATGTAAGGAAAGCATCTTTGCTCTGTTAAGACTAATCAATTGTTCCATAATAAACACTCAATTTGGTTATTGTAGCCCTCTTACCTACCAACATCAATTAATTCTTTTGTTCCTGTATGTTGTTAGGTCCCATGATACCATGTCTACCTCAGGAGGGCTTTTTCACATGTCTATACACAAGATCTCTGTCCTGGACCACTCTAATCTATTCTCTAATCCACCATCTGTCTATCTTCATTCCAGCTAAAACTCCACATCAGAAGTAGATGAGGAGGAATAAATAAAAATAATACTAAAACAAGAACAAACCAAAAAACCCCCAAACAAAATACAAAACTGATAACTACTTTTTTTGAGTGTGTTAACATACTTCTGCAAGTCACACTTGCAGAAGAGTAAAGTCTCTTATTTCTCATTGCAGTCCCACAAATGTCAGAGCCACTCCAAAGGTACCCAAAAGGTAAGGGATTTTTGACTTGTTCTTAATAAATAATTTTGTTAAATACCACAGAATTTCACAGAATATTCTGCGTTGGCAGGGACACACAGGGATCATTGAGTCCAACTTTTAAGTGAATGGCCCATACAGGGATCAAACCCACAGCATCATGCTCTAATCAGCTGAGCCAAGACATTATATATCTAAATTATTATCAATCTAGATATTAATCATCATCAATCCAGATGTAACAGATCTTCATGGTCTGCCCTTAAATTTGACAGTGGGGATGTGAACCAGTTACACCTCCTGCTCTGAATGCAGGTGTTAACTTGCATTCTCGTGGAGGCACGGGATTTGATGTCCTAACTAAAGTTAGTTTTAAAAAAATGTATTAAGTCTATTCTCACTCACTGTTTAAAGGTTTACAGCTCAAACTTGTTCTCAGAGGCCAGCCTTGATTAAACCGTCACAGATACTGCTGTGTTAAAAAAAACCCAACTCCTACAAAACCCCCACCCAAATAAATTGATAATCAGTTCTTTGCATATTGAACAGTTAAGCTTTTCAGTTAATATCATTCTCAATACACTACAGAGTTTGGTTTTGGCTCAAGTCATCAGCTGAAATGAGAGGATGAGTAACTTAAATGGGTCCTAAAACCACCAACTGGCTCAGTTTCACCTTGGCCTGATATAAATGTCAAAGGCTTGTTTCCATGTAGAACGTACCCATTTTTTAGGCGGAGTAAGAACAATTGTGTAAAGCTTAGGAATTCTGTATGGCATAAGGTATGCCCTGTACCTCTGAGAGCAAGCAGCTTTGGTAATTACTGATCTCTCCCTGTGCAGTAGACAGACACAGAACGTCTTATCTTGAGCCCTGAGGCATGAAGTTTCCTCTTTCCCAAACCATAAACATTCACTGCTGATAGTGGAGAGTGGATATTCTTGTTACTGAGTGGTTCAAATGTCAGCTTCCTCCCTGGCCTGTCGCAGACTCAGAGGGTTACTGCAGTGTCAGGGGCATAAAACACCCAGTGAATGCTGCTGATGGTTGGATTTCCTGGAGCCGTGTGACAGAACTGGACAAATTTAAGCTGACTGCCTTTTCCTTAGGTGTATTTCCTACTACTTGGATTTGATTGAAAATGTCCAGCAGAGCACAGGAAGTTAGTTAACCTCAGAGTAACATCTCTATTGTATTCTAGTGCTGGACTACAACAGACTGTCTCAAGAACTTTACCTACCCGTGGAAGAGTTCCAGGCATGTTAAAAAGGAGTAAATCAGTACCCCAAAATAAACCAGTTCCATTTGTAAACATTCCCCTGGCTGATGGACAGGTATATATTTTTTTTAAACATTTTCAACTTACAGTAGTTGATCAGTGTGAATACTCTGATAGTGATAGCTTTCGCTATTCCTGAATGAGATGCTGCCAAACAAAAGGAAAAATGATTGCCAAAAGTTTTGCCGTGTAGCAGGGAAGCACATGATTTTCAGAGAAGCTGGGCATGAGAGTAAAAACTTTCAGAGCAACTTCTAAAACTGTTTCTCTTCACATTTAGACACTTTGTACAGCTGGTGGAGACCTGCATAATATTGATGTGCAACTACTAAATCAGGATACAGTACAGCACATTCATAACTTGGTGGTAAGCTTAAACTAGTAGGCTTAGACTAGTAGACACCTAGTCCCGAGTTTTCATGTGAGATACTCTCATGAATGGAAATTCTAAGTGCTTTAACTGTTTGGAATTTAAGCCTAAATGGGTTGGCATAAATTGGGAGGGAGGAAGAGGGAGAAAACTGCTGCACATGGACCACGTGTAAGAGTAAATGCCCTTAAAAAACCATGTGCAGTTTGGTAAGGGCCTGGGGGACCACAGAGCATAAACTCTTCCTTCTACACTGCCCTGGTGTCTCTCCTACCATGTGAGCAAAGTGCCATCTCATATTCACAGAGGCTGACAAGGCTACAGCCAAGTTTTGATCCTTGTTATAATCTATTATCCTGTGTCCCTTGCTCAGTAAGGGCTATACACCTGTTAATTGTCTGCTGCAATTGAATAGGAACTGCCTTACCTTTGGTTCAGGGAGGTAAATGGCTTTGAAGCAAAAGGAAGTGGAGCAGAAACTTTGTAGCACATAGTGCCCCACTCTTCTGAAGATGAGGGTACCTGGGTATTGTTTGAAGTAATGGAAATCCATCCAGGCATAAGAAATATGAACCAGTTTACAGTTGTGCAGGTACTGAGACTTCAGTGCAGCTATCTGAGTTAAGATAGAGGTCTGGAAGCTGTTCTTTTATAACATGGCCCTGCCTCTGTGGGGAAGGGAGGGAGGATTCACTGCTTGCTTTAGAAAGAGCAACTTTTTCTTCTTCCAAGATCCGTTGGGTGGCTTGAACTAAAACGATTTTTTCCCCCCCTTAGAGTGAGCTGACTGTACTGTGTGGAAAGGCAACAGCTAAACCAAGTTAATGGAACTGGCTTGTGCCCACAGGATACTGGTGACAGGTCTTGCATACTGCCTCTGAAGTGTTTAGATAATATCTGTTATGTGTTAATAAAGCTGTATACTGCACAGTAAATGTTTCTGTAAGCTTTTATATCATGTGATGTGTCTTATTAAGTTCCTGTTATCTCTGTGAAGGATACCAAAGCAGAAGAAACTGCTACTTTTTCAAGTTCTCTATGAAAGGCTTAGGTAAAATCTAACATCAGTTTACAGTAAAATGAACAGTAATAGGTCACAGGTAGGAAGTAAGGTTGAACTGTGATATTCTAAATAGGACTTGGGTCTTTAACTTAACTATTCATAAGTGTAAGAACTTCTCCTTTAGATTATACAGGACGCGTACAGAACATTCACAAATAGTTAGGCAGTTCTCAATAGTTTAACCTGCATTAACATCCATTTTCCACTGAATTAATCATGTGGTATCAGCTTTTGATTACTGCGGGCAAATGGACATTTCAACATGAACTCTTCACTCCCATACTACTCTGAGGTAAACCTGCAGTTTTTCAAGTGGTTGGAAAAGGCACATTGCTGGGCACGCTTTGCAACAGGCCAAAACACCTCTGTGGGCCCCTCACCGTTCTGATGCTGCTGGAGAAAGCCTAAATTAATGCCATCTCAGGACTCGAGGAGAACTAGCCTATATACAGTGATCAACTCCTCTTCCACTTCAGCACCCTGTCTGAAATCCCTGCCTCTCTTCTCCCTCAAAAAAGCAATTTGAAAGGAGATTAAAAGTTTAGAATATTACTCTATTTTTCAAGGAGGTGTATCTTAAAGCTACTACTTAAAAGCAGAATACAGGTGTTGTAATTGTTTAAGCATTACAGGTTAAAGTGGTTGACTTCTTGGAGAAATTAGTCAGGAGAAAGGATCAGCCTGTAACCATGGCTTCACAAAAAGCAACGCAAAGTTTTAATAAATGAAAACAAAAGATCCACCAGAGACTGCCACAGCATAAGTCAATACTGAAATACAGGTCAAACAGTATTTATTTTTGCTTCATTTTTAGAGTCTATAACAAGGATGTTCAGCAACACTCAAATGCCAATGCCTACCCAAGCACATGGAAACCCCTGGAGTTTGTCCCTCCAACCTCATTGGTAAAATGTCAACAACTATCAGAGCAATAACTAAACAAGTCACACTTCAGATTTGTAAAGAAAAGTAGAGCTTCAACTTTCTCACTTAAACAGGGAGAGAAACCTTGCTATAGAGAGGCAGCTTACCAACTCAACACTGTTCATGCACAACATTCCTTAATTAAGGTCACATTTTTGCCTTGTTGGGGCATTTTTACCAATTCGAAGTAACAGAACTGAAGCTGGAGAACTTAATATCTTCATAATTAAAACAAAGTGCAAACTACTAAAAAAGTAACAAAACCATCTACATTTATTATGTTTCCAGGTCAAACATATTTTTTTTTTAAACTGGAAACATTTCTCTAGGAAGTGAGGCTGAATCAGGCTTTGAGTAGGATTCAAAGGCTAAAAGAAAACCATCATTATTTCAGAATATAATCATCCCCATTTAAATGTTTTCTTATCTTCAAACTGAATTCAGATATCCTTGTGTTTTCTTCACACAAAAGGGACATGGCTGCAACCTTCCCTGTGCCCATTTAGTCATGTTTCATTTCAGGTCAAGACTTTTATGTGGCACACATCTGTTACCTAACCTTAGCTTAGTCTTAAAGCAGCTTCAGCCTCCCTGTGTTTACAAAATGTCTATCATCTACATAGTCTCCTCATACACAGACTAGTTAAAGCCACTGGAAAAGTAAGAGTTACAAGGCAAAAGAAATATATTATACACCAACTGCTTTTATTTAATTTCAGAAACCGTTCACAAGATGGTAGAAAAAACTTACAACCACTTCTAATTCAGTCTTTCATTGTTCCCAGTCAGCTCTAAACCCATTATGTGCAAAGCCCATTTATTACCATGCATCTAGATGATAGATACAGGCTATGAAATTCTTGATTCTACTTGTAGCAGCTTATGCAGGTGCAGCCAAATACCAAGCCTCAGGACAAATTGTACACAAACTTTACAATGTAGAATTTGAATTTAAAATATGAAACTTAAAATCTACACAAAACTGATAAAAATCAAGCACAGATACGAGGACAAACTTAAAACCCATGTGAAAAGGAGTCTTGTCTTCCTTTCAAGTGCTTTATTCTGCTACACAGTCAAAATGAAGATGTAAGCTTGTGGTTAGTTTAAATTACACTCTGTAGATACTATAGACCAATTTAAAAGTTACACATACAGCAATAGATGTCCATTGGTTCATCTGGATTACTTATACAATCCAGCTGGATTGTTGAAAACAAGTCAGGCAAAATTTGAAAGAAAATCCTTGTGCAACTTTTTAGACAAATGTTTACTGATGGGCACACTGTACCCCAGGTCCATGATGGCTGCTTTCTTCATCGGAACTATCATTGTAAGCTTCACGTCTCTGGCCACCACCTGAACCACGAGTGGTATCAAATTCTTGAAGATCTACCTCTTCCGCATCACCAATTACATTTGGAAATTCTGGTCTAGCTGGCAGAAGATCTTCAAGTTCCTGCCCCAAAAAAAGAAATGCATTCAGTACTGCACCTACAACTGCTGTGTAAAGTGACCAGTTCCCCACAGCTTCAAGACACCTCACAGAGAAGGTTTGGTTTAGAAGTCTTAAGTTGATGAAAGCCCCGAAGCACAGACTCATTTAAAAGTATTTGTATCAATTGGAAGACACCACGGAAAGAAAACCAACACTCAACATATCATCAACTGAAAGTGCAATCAGTAAACACAGTTGCACTCTGACAACTTATCACACAGAAACAGAAAGATTCTTCCTCCTGGCCTTCGTCTGGACAATATCTGCACAGCTCTTAAATACAGTTCCATAAATTCTTATTCCAATGAGTATTTCCAAGTAACACGTTGCCCATAAAAAAGGTTAAAAGGACAATTGTACTTGCATCTAAATTTAAGCACTGAAAGCAAGCATGTGAGGTACAACACATGCCCTTGGCACACACTGTCAAAACAAGACACCACAGTTATGCTTGAAAAAATTACTTACTGAAAGCTTTTCTGGGCTAATCCAGTTATTTTCAGGAAACTGAACGTCAAATTTAATGTAAAGATCCCCTTTCTCAAAAGGATTGCGATACTGTGGCATTCCTTCACCTCTGACTACACGGACACAACCTGGAATTCAAAGAGAAGTAAGCTGGAGAGTGCTACTGCAGAACCATTGTCTCCACATAATTCTCTTGGTTCTCCTTGCTTAGGATCAGTTAACAGGACAAGAATGGGACTAAATGTTAAAGCATCACAAAAGCATAATCAAAGAAATCCTCATCAGGCCAAGCTTACCTGGTTCAATTACTTTTCCAGGAGGATATTTAACCACAATTTGACGACCATCAAGGTGCTTAAATGTGAACTGAAACCCACACAGTGCTTCAACGAGTCCAATCTTGTGTGTCATATGCAAATCATTCACATCTCGCTGGAACACCTGAAAACCAAAAACAGATATCTTTTCTAGTCCTATAATCATAACTCCACCAGACTCATTATTTAATAAGTTCATTATTATTTATCCTTAAAACTCAATGTCAGAGCAACAGCCTTTGTTAACAGACTTGTTTCACCATGTTAACTTGATTCTGTTAATTCAGACTGTTCAGTGTGCTTGGCAAGTTTGTACCTGACACAAGTGTCATCTAAGATAAGGCAAAGGACACTACATGCTGTGAGCTAAGGTTCAAATTAAACAAGGCCTGTATAGCAGCACTGCTCTTTTACCCCCAACACCTTCTGCACAGCAACGTATCAACAAAAGTTACAACAGTACTTCCTCTGCACTCAGGTATACAAACCACATCTTTGTTTCTCAACTTTTATTTTGTCATCACGCATATCTGCTTTAGCAAACTGGATCTACAGCAGGACTTCAACCAGTTAGTCCACAGCTGTCAGAAGTGATCTTTAAGCCATATTGCTCAAGACTCTTAATCAGAGTAAATCTAAGATTTATCCATTGGCAGAACCATGACTGCCACCTCAAGGAAAACTTTAAGAACAGTAAAAGTCTATCTAGATTTACTCTCTAGGACAAAGTACAGACCGACAGATTAGCAGTCCTTGACACAGCTTTGAAAATCTTACGAAGTACCTAATTATTAGCTAACCAACATTATATCCTTAATATATGACTGGAGTTTAAATTTGTACCCAATGCTATTTTTTCTGACACAAAAGACACCCCCTCCCCCCCAAGTATAACACACCAACTATTTCTTATTTCATCATAGTAATACCTGGCATTTTTAAACAAAAAATTTCAAGAAAAAGCGCAGTCACCTCAACTCTGCCCCAAGAGAGTTTTAGCAGAAAAAGATAAATTGCCATATTTAATTCCAAAGTGCAACCTATACACTCCAGAATACAGTGAGCACTAGTCTAGTATAAAATAATAATGCTTCTGCTTTGTTAAGTGAATCAGCAACATCACCATTTCATGTTATTTCCAGAACCACAGTAACAGACACAGAAAGCAACACTTAGCATTTTGTTAGTGTCACAAGCAAAGCAGTTTAAAGTTAACATCCTGAACGGCTCTTCAATGCATCTACTGCATCAAAGTCACTCTGAGCTTATCTGAGAAAGCTCCCTTTTATTAGCAGTAGGAAGCACCAGAATCTGGCTGTCCCCTGGCTAAGGACTTGCACACTTTCTCTGGCTCACCATGAAAGCCACGTTACATGCCATAAATCTATTAAAAGCTACTCAACATCTCTCCCAGAGCTCCAACTATATGAAATACTTTAAACAAATGGCCATCTATACAACTTAAATATTAACAAATAGGATAAAGGGTATTTAAAAGATAAAAGCATTACCTCATTCTCCTTTTCTTGGAGCAAAAGGACAATATCGCCTGGTTCCACACCTGGAGCCTGATCTGCTTCTCCACTGAATGTAATTCTTTGTCCATGTTTCATGCCTTTGTCTACATGGACTTCAAGTATTTTTACCTCCTTGATCACCTTCTTCCCTTCACATTTTTTACAGCGGTCTTTTTCATTAATTACTTCACCTAAATAAAGACAATTTTTGAGTTCAGAGATTTCCACATAATTGCATCCAATTCTGTAGAAAAACTATTTGAGAGCAGGCTGCAGAATTAATGCAGCACAACTAGCAATTTCGATGTTACTTTATGAATTCCTCACAAGAGGAAATCCAGGCTCAATTTACCCTAGCTGGGAGAGGGGGAAGAAGGAAAAAGAAAAAAGGTGGGGTGTTAGTACATAACAACAAAGATACACATAACCTTCCAAACTGTCTTACCAAGGATTCTGAAAAATGAGAGGGCTTTAGAGAATTGGCAAAACAAGACTTTGTGTTCCTTAGGTGCTTACCATTCAACTTACTATCCTTAAAATAAATGAAAAGCCTATTTTCCCATTTCTTGTTATGCTAGGGTAACACAAACTAAAGCCTCACTGAAGCATCTCTTCTCCCTTAAAAGTCAGAATAGGAATTTCAAAATATTTCCATGAATTTAGGAAGCTTAGTTCCGCTTCTGTTAAAAAGAGTGAAAAAGAATTGACTGGGTTTTGTTCCCTGCCTGCCTCATTACCCAGTAGATCCCTGGAACACAGTACTGTGTAAATGCATCCAGCAGGAGTCTTGCACACAAAACATGGGAAGAGAGCTGGTCAAATCAGCTTCATACAAGACCAATATACAGGTCTTCCCACAGAAACAATCTATTGTTTTCTGACACATGAGGGATTTCACCGCTGTACTCAAACTCTGGGTAGTTTTTCACATTATCTGTGACCTCTAGAAAGGTAATTTACTGCTTCCAGCAAACTCAAGAATGACGATCCAAAATGGCTTCAAGGCTCTGTTCTACCTCACCTTCGTCAAGTGAGCTGCTGTCTTTGTACACAGTAACCAACACGTCACACACAGTACTAACTGCACAAGCAGATGCACTTGGTTTAAAACATTAAACTTTTCAGCTTAAACCACCTTTCTGTGAAACACAGCACAACATTATGATGCAGTTGAAACTGCTAAATATGTAGGTTAGGTGTGTGAAATGATAAAGACAACACCATTTATGAATTGTTTTGACTAGTCACAAAATACAACCCAATTTCTGAGTGTTGTGATGAGTAAAATCATCCACAGGGTGATGTTACTACGCTGCAAAAAAAAAATGCAGAAGACCTAAAAAGAAATCACATTAGGTGCAGATCATGTGCTGAGCTTGTTCCCCCCAAACAGAACCAATTCAGCCAAAGATATCTTCTTAATTTGAAGAAGTTAAAAATTCAATTTTAGGTTTCCATATTTAACCTAAAACTGTCCTTGGATACTAGGAGATGCAAAAAGACAAGTAGCTCCTAAACCAGCAATATCTTGGTTTTTTCTTTAACACAAGAATAAGAGCAATAAGTAATACCCATATCTAAGTGTTTTTAAAAACAATCAATCCCTGTCGTTCAAGCTTCTAGGCTGCTTTTCAGCATTAACACTGTAAATCTTGCTGCTGTTCCGAGTAAAATGATTCCTCCACGCTGACACCAGATTGAGACAGAGCTGAGTAGACGGGGGCAGAACTGTCCTGGATAAGTTCCTCCTGAGACTTAAGCAGGAGGTTGAATCCAACCACACACATTTAGCAGCAGAGCACAGGCTGGCCTACCTTCTCCATTGCAGTCAGAGCACACAGACTGCATCTGCTGCACCATGCCGGGGGCCAGCTGTCGGATCATGATACGGACACCTCTGCCCCGGCACGCGTTACACTTCTGAACAGATCCAGCCTTCCCTCCCTGCCTGCAATGCAAACCACCAGTTGCATGAAAAGTTAGTTTTGCAGAAACATACAACCAAAAAAACCCCCTCCATCAGAAGGTTAACATGCCTCCATGCCTAACTGCACTGCCAATGAGAATTAAGTTCTCTCCTCTCCCACCATTCCCCCAGACAAAGCCCTTGAATAGTTCCAGTTCCATCGGCAGTATCATTCCAGTTCAACAATTTGCTAGTCTGAAAGCAGGCTCCAGTAAGTCAAATACTGATAAAGATCTGACATAGGAGATCCTTCATTACACTATCTGCCAACAAAGCAACCAGAGAACTCAAAAATTCAAACAAACTTACCCATTACATGCACTACAAAGGACATTCTTGCTAAGTTGTAGTTTAGTTGTCTTTCCATTATACAGATCTTCTAAAGAGACTCTACAAAATAAAGCATTTCTCCTGGGTTATCAATTAACAACTTACTTTCCTCATGCAATTAAAATACTTGCTTAGGACAAATGAAAGAAAAATAGAACTTCATAAAAAGATTAAATGTGCTATTAAAATATGATTTTAAAGCACTGTTTTGGCTTTCATGAGGAGTTACTAAGAAAATATTCCATGCATGTCAATATACACTTGTAAACCTGAACAAAGTTTCAGAGAAAACCTGTAATTTAATCAGAAGAAACCAGATATGACTGCT
The DNA here is from genome assembly GCA_013396775.1 of Cephalopterus ornatus. Taxonomy (NCBI): domain Eukaryota; kingdom Metazoa; phylum Chordata; class Aves; order Passeriformes; family Cotingidae; genus Cephalopterus; species Cephalopterus ornatus. The sequence goes on from VZRE01006642.1 coordinate 23,467, forward strand.
TGTGTTTCTCCATAGGAAATGAGCTGATCTAGCATTTTACGTGTTATTATATAGTCATAATTAATTATTATTTATAGTTCTGCCAGGCAGGTGAGACAGTCCAGACAATATTTATGGCATGAATACGTAAGAACACATTCAGAACACTTACTACTGTACTGGCTTTCCACACAAAAGAGTTTAGTGAGGTGGGGTGAGCATGTCCTCGAGGCCACTAAATCCTTTAGACTTGTTCATGTTTTAGTTTTTTTAGAAGTTCTTGAATACACTATCAAACTCCAATAACCTTTACATACTGCTAGAAGATTTTTTATGCACACATACTTAGTGTTTCTCCCACAAGGGTTTGCTGGTGGGTAGAAATTGCAACTCAATGTATAGTGAAAAGGTTGCTTGGCACCAGTGTTTACAAATACCAACAAAACCAAAGCTAACTAACAATATACCAAGCAGTACTAGCTGCTAAACTAAGCATGTAAAATTAAACAGATTTTACTAAGCATGGTTTGTCGACCACAGGAAAGATGTAGCTTAAGAACTTCGAAAGGACCTGCTCAGGAAGGCAAAAAGCTAGTCATGACTGAAGGAAGAGAGCTATAAAACACAATTAGATGTGACATTCAAGAATGGCTCTGAAAAAAAGCCAAACCAAATCCAAACCCTCCACACACACTTTTCTATTAATTATGAGGTTTAATGTAGTTCCAGCTGTTATTGGACTATGAATCCAAGTCAACTTAAGTCTTTACAGAGCACCTGCACTTTCCTAAGAATCCAGCTAATGAGTAATACTCGGTTGTTGAAGGTTTTTTCAGATTAGAACTATCACACATAGTTATGGAGCAAAACAAAGGAAAATAAAGCTAATGAAGCACATACATTCTAATAACCTGGCAAATCAAATTATCAGGTTAATACATGGTTATATACGTTAACCAACCACTGGTAACTCGACTGACCACGTTCCTGCTCTACACACAACATGCAGGTCTGAAAACACTGCAGACAGCAGAGGGTCTTAACTGAGAAGCAGATCAAGAACAGAAACCAACAGAATCAAGCACTGATCAGGAAAGCTTGGAAGTACAAACTGCAGTATCAAGATACTCACTTGAGTGGATGCATCATATCTTCTCCTCTTCTTCTACCATTGCGACTTCTACTCTGACCACCCATGAAATTGAACAATCCACCACCAAAGATGTGGGAGAAAATATCGTCCATTCCACTGCTTCCACTCCCTTCTCGGAGACCCTGCTCTCCATATCTATCATATAACTCACGTTTCTCCGGATTTGATAATACTTCATAGGCAAAGCTTATTTCTTTGAACTAGAAGAGGAACAGAGTCAAAACAGTGCATGACAATTTAGAACTTCAAGGGAGTATTTTACTTGTTTCTTGCCCAGCATGAACATCCACCAACTACGGAACAGATTTCCACCCTTCTTCTAATATGACTCTTTCTAAACAAGACTTAAAACTCAAACTTCGGCTTAGCTGTTACTTAGTTGTGCTACTCCTTACCATAAAAGAAGACATTTTACTGCAAAATTTGGTTGACTTTGTTCTTTACTGTGCTTAACATAAGACAAGATTTCATACAAGTAATAAAAAAAAAAAATCCAACTGAAGAAAAACCCCAAGTACACAAGACTGCAGAAGCCAAGGGGAAAAATACCCAACAGAGCTATATACTAATGGCAAAGACTTCAAGATTGTTAGGCACTTAAAATACACTAACAGTTAAGTAACTTACTAAAATGTATATTAATGTGTTTGTCCTTATAACAAATTAGTATCTTTTCATAGTCATCTCTGCTTACCCCTTAGCAGCCATTAGAACTTCAATTTTGTTAAAGATAATCAGCTGAGTCAACCTAATAGACAATTTTTAAATTGCTTTTAGCATAACAAACCTAATTCAACCTTCCCACATCAGTAATTTGTTTTATGCTGCAGCAGTTTCAAGAACCTCTACGACATACACTTTTCCATGTTGCAAAAACTTGGAAAACTGACTACCTTTTTCAAATACCTAGACAGACGCCAATGCCAGCTGACACCACCTCAGCAGATGAAGAGAGGTAGTTTTGTCCTCAGCATTACCTTCTCAACCAATTTGACTCAGCCAGCTGCTGCGTTTTGTCGTGAGGCGCATGGCAGATTTTGAGACCGGGAAAAAAGTTGACGAGACAGGGTTCCCTCTCCCAGTTATTATTTTTGAAAGAATTGAATAGCAAGCCCCCAACACTTGTACTTTGTTCCTTAGATGTTACTGTTGTAGCAAACTTAAGGCATTTAAAAAAAAAAAAAAAAAAAGGAAGTTGTCTTACTTTATCTCCTGCATTTGGATTCTTATCAGGATGGTATTCCTTAGCCAGCTTTCTGTATGCCTAGTTGAAAAAGGTAGAAAATTAGTTTAAATTTCAATTAATCAGTTCTTTTCTAAGAAACTCAAGTAATCTCCCCAAAAAGAAAGAAAATCCTAATAAATCAAAATGAAAAAGTCATAGTGTTTCAAAATCACTCATACATTGAAACGATATATAAAAACACTCTGACATTGCTATATGCATAAATTAACTACATTTGGATATACTCAGCTATAGCACACAATAGCTAGAACTAGTTTTTCTGCTTCTCTTCATTAGCTTACAGGAAGAATCCCATTGGACTTTCATTAAAATTACTTACTCTAGAGAACCCACTCAAAACCTACAACACAACAGCAAATTTCAGCCCGTTTGTCTTTCCCCTCAATCACAGCAGTAACTAACAACAAAATGGCTGCCTCAGCTCCTCACTCAACCCTACAACCACTCCTCACAACCATCACTCTGTTCTTCCTTACCTATCAATAATGGAAGATTTCATCTCACTTCGAACTAAGTGCATGAGTTATGTGTGCAGAAATGTATATATTTATTTAACTTCACTGTTCTAAAACAGCCAGAGGAACAAGTACAGACAAACATCCAGAAGAAATTTTTCAGAATGTTTTTTTTGATCAGTCCTTTGACTCCCAGGATCATCACTTGCTCTTCAGCAGCACTTCATCTGTTCCACTTACACTTTGGAGGACCAAATCAAATTCACACAGTAGGCAGAGACTGCTCCTACAATTTGAGTTTCTGACAGTAAAGACCACAACCCTTCCCCCACTCCAGCTCAACGCCCCTCAGAAACAATCAAGGAACAGATATTAACAAGTTACGTTGTATACATTCTTTTATTCTCTAAATTATACATCTTTTAAAAAGCTACAGTAATGTAAATGCAAAAAACTGAAACACCAGTTCTTAGAGTGGACTTTCCAAAGGCTTTATTTCTGTATAACTGAGCACCTAAACTAACTCTTTAGAACAATAGTGTTAAGAGAGCTTTACACACAAAGCTTTACAGAGATCGTAACTTTACAACTTTTGAACAAGTAAATTTCCTTTTCCTATATCTGTACAATTACCGACTTTATCTTGAAACACTCTGTACTTCTGCATGCGATCAATTAAGAAATGAAGCTTTATAATGAACTATTAAAATAAAACCAGAATGTTGATATTACAATCTAAATATTCTGAACCGTAGTAAATATAAAGAACAAAAATCACATGTCTTCAGGACAAATTACCCATCAGTAACAAAGCATAACTGTCCACAAATCTATGCATTCCATAAAAATGGATTTCCTCCACATATTTTAAGGAGTTTAGCCAAGAAAAAACCAAAACACCACTGAACTGACAACCTAAGCAACATTATCTAATCAGGAAGAAAGGAGCTCACACGATGATCTTCAAAAAGATGTGTCTTTGCTGATAACAGCATTCCAGGCAAGAGCAATTTTTACAACTACCCACAGCCCTAAAGAAAGCCACCACTATTCATTTAATCAGAAACAGATCCAGAATCAAGGTCTACATTATAACGTAAAAGTTAATTTAACCAATGTTAAACCCTGTACTCTCAGCCCCTTTTGACTGAGATATCAACTATTTGTCTTCCCTTTTCTACACAGTTGTAAATATGCTAAAATACCAGATTTTAAAGCATCCACGAAACCTCTCAATGACAATAACACATAGATGAACTCCTCGCTGTAGCAGCTGGAAACTTTACATTCCATGATTAGTTCAACCAGCAGTAATTAATACTGAGCAATGCAGGCTACCCTAGTGGAAAACTTGTCCCGAGCTTTTCATTCTTACAGGACACAGATATATTTAGGAGAGTTCTGTAAGAAAATACAATATTCTCTCGGACGGGGCTGAACACCAAGCACAACCTTCCATCTCCAGCACTACATTTCAACACTGCAATCGCCGATCCCCGCACAAATGGGGCTGCCGCGAGCATGCCGGGTAAGGCGCAGTTGTTGGTGCCAGCACCACCCACCCGCGGAAGCCACTGCGAGTGAACTGTCTGGTTCATTCTCCTCCCTCACGTGTGAGCGGTCATTACGGCCCCCCCAAAAAAAAAAAAAAAGTGCTTCATACGCTACGGTGATGACCCGGCTGCGAGCTCTCACCTCCTCTCTTTGTTTACCTCGCCCCGCCGCTGCGGGCCCGGGAGGGATGCCGTGTGAGAGCGGGACCGCCGCCCCCCCGGGCCCGCACGTGGGGCGGACAATGGCCCCGGGGAGGATCCACCCGCGGGGATTCCCCCCCTCCCCAAAAAAGCT
>VZRE01006642.1:28870-88154 GCA_013396775.1 Cephalopterus ornatus
CCAACCTGTGACCGATCCCCACTTTGTCACCCAGCCCGGAGCACCTGAGTCTTTAAGCACCTCCAGGGACAGTGACTCCACCGCCCCCCTGGGCAGCGCATTGCGATGTCTAATCACCCTTTCTGTAAAGAAGTTCGTCCTAGCGTCCAACCCAAACCTTCCCTGGTGCAGTTTGAAGCCGCATGCTGTCCTGTCACTTGCTGCCTGGGAGAAGAGCCCCACAACCCCCTGACAACAACCTCCTTCAGGGAGTTGTAGAGAGTGATAAAGTCATCCCTGAGGCTCCTTTTCTCCAGGCTAAACACCCCCAGCCCACTCAGCAGCTCCTCACGGGACCTGTGCTCCAGACCCTTCCCCAGCTCTGTTCCCTTCTCTGCACACGCTCCAGCCCCTCAATGTCCTTCCCGAATTGAGGGGCCCAGAACTGGGCACAGCACTTGAGCTGTGGTCTCAGCAGTGCCCAGCAAGGGGGACAATCACTGCCCTGCTCCTGCTGGCCACACTATTGCTGGGACAGGCCAGGATGGCAGTGGCCTCCTTGGCCACCTGGGCGCGTGCTAGTTAAAGTTCAGCTGCTGTCAACCAGCACCCCCATGTCCTTCTCCGCTGGACAGCTCTCCAGCCACTCTACCCTCAGCCTGTAGCACTGCATGGGGTTGTTGTGGCCAAAGTTTAGACCCCAGCACTAGGTGTCATTGAACTTTCTTCAGGGACATGTTGCTAAGTAGTTATAAATAGCGTTGGTACCCGTCTGCTCAGTTTTTGTGCTTTGCTGCACTACTGGGATCTGAAGCAGCAGTTGCTATGCTGTGCCCAGAGTGACTCACAAAGTCTACCAGCCCCGAGGCCCCAGCTGGGCACCACTTCTAGCAGAAAAATAAAAAGCCGGGTTGTGTTTAATTAGAGGTTTGTCTCTTAATGCCTGGCGAGGCACTATTGAGCCTTTCCTCAGGTGTAGTCTCTTTGTCATTAGCCCCTTGTTAGGTGGGGGCTGCTGGAAGGCTCCAAAATTTGTGGCAGGTGTGTGGCTGAGGATGACAGGATGGGGTCTCTATAAGGGCAGGAAACAGAAATTAGCTTTCTGACTTCTCTCTGGGTAAATTCACATTGTGCTTCAGAGAGGGTGCTGCCCGAGGAAGAGGTGAGCAAGGCTGAGCCCTGAGGAGAGTCTGCTGAGAACAGATTACTAGTCTGACATATGAGAGAGGGCAGAAAAGACCCTTTGAAATGATTAATAGGTTTACGGTGTAGAAAATTGAGTAGGTTGCTTGCCAAAAGGGAGCACATCTGAGTCCTTGAAGGCTTCTTCCCTTGTTGTCTGTTGGGGTACTCTTCTTTTTCAATTCCTTCACACAGCTTGTGGCTGCAGTGGCTGGATTGGGAAGTGTAGTCTGCTGATGGCTTCTCTGCTCCTTCTTAGGCAGGTGTTTACGGGGCCCTAAATTCCATCAATGTGTTTATTCAGTCTGCAGTAATCTGGGTCAGTAGATGATGGTAATATCTACCTCTGGTTCTGCAGGTGTGGCAGCAGTCAAGAGCTTCAAAGGAAAATGAAGACTAGTTCTTGAGGGAGAAAAGTAGTGGCATGGCAGAGAATAGCTATTGGAAAGAGTCTTGTGGACTGTAATTAGTCTGGTTTAGAGATGTGCAGAAAGAACAGAAACCCTCATAAGGAGAGATATGTTTTTTTTTGGTGTTTTTGGAAGCTATGTGTACAGTCTTTGGGAATTGCATGGTTTAATATATCTGGCTAAACCCAATAAGGCCTCACGTTTTGGTTTATCTGTGTATTGTTCTACTTGGCTTCATCTTTTATTTTGGCAAGGCTGATTTCAGCTACTCTAAGAACTGTCTGGCATGCCTATCTGGCTTGACTGTTCTGGATTGTGCTTACTTTACAGGTTGGTATGTTTTTAGATGGGGTTTGTGTGTTTCNTCCGCAGCTGCCCCTCCGCCTGCCACCGAGTCAGGGGGGCTGGAAAAGACCTCCGCGGTCATAGAGTCCAACCTGTGACCGATCCCCACTTTGTCACCCAGCCCGGAGCACCTGAGTCTTTAAGCACCTCCAGGGACAGTGACTCCACCGCCCCCCTGGGCAGCGCATTGCGATGTCTAATCACCCTTTCTGTAAAGAAGTTCGTCCTAGCGTCCAACCCAAACCTTCCCTGGTGCAGTTTGAAGCCGCATGCTGTCCTGTCACTTGCTGCCTGGGAGAAGAGCCCCACAACCCCCTGACAACAACCTCCTTCAGGGAGTTGTAGAGAGTGATAAAGTCATCCCTGAGGCTCCTTTTCTCCAGGCTAAACACCCCCAGCCCACTCAGCAGCTCCTCACGGGACCTGTGCTCCAGACCCTTCCCCAGCTCTGTTCCCTTCTCTGGACACGCTCCAGCCCTTCAATGTCCTTCCCGAATTGAGGGGCCCAGAACTGGGCACAGCACTTGAGCTGTGGTCTCAGCAGTGCCCAGCAAGGGGGACAATCACTGCCCTGCTCCTGCTGGCCACACTATTGCTGGGACAGGCCAGGATGGCAGTGGCCTCCTTGGCCACCTGGGCGCGTGCTAGTTAAAGTTCAGCTGCTGTCAACCAGCACCCCCATGTCCTTCTCCGCTGGACAGCTCTCCAGCCACTCTACCCTCAGCCTGTAGCACTGCATGGGGTTGTTGTGGCCAAAGTTTAGACCCCAGCACTAGGTGTCATTGAACTTTCTTCAGGGACATGTTGCTAAGTAGTTATAAATAGCGTTGGTACCCGTCTGCTCAGTTTTTGTGCTTTGCTGCACTACTGGGATCTGAAGCAGCAGTTGCTATGCTGTGCCCAGAGTGACTCACAAAGTCTACCAGCCCCGAGGCCCCAGCTGGGCACCACTTCTAGCAGAAAAATAAAAAGCCGGGTTGTGTTTAATTAGAGGTTTGTCTCTTAATGCCTGGCGAGGCACTATTGAGCCTTTCCTCAGGTGTAGTCTCTTTGTCATTAGCCCCTTGTTAGGTGGGGGCTGCTGGAAGGCTCCAAAATTTGTGGCAGGTGTGTGGCTGAGGATGACAGGATGGGGTCTCTATAAGGGCAGGAAACAGAAATTAGCTTTCTGACTTCTCTCTGGGTAAATTCACATTGTGCTTCAGAGAGGGTGCTGCCCGAGGAAGAGGTGAGCAAGGCTGAGCCCTGAGGAGAGTCTGCTGAGAACAGATTACTAGTCTGACATATGAGAGAGGGCAGAAAAGACCCTTTGAAATGATTAATAGGTTTACGGTGTAGAAAACTGAGTAGGTTGCTTGCCAAAAGGGAGCACATCTGAGTCCTTGAAGGCTTCTTCCCTTGTTGTCTGTTGGGGTACTCTTCTTTTTCAATTCCTTCACACAGCTTGTGGCTGCAGTGGCTGGATTGGGAAGTGTAGTCTGCTGATGGCTTCTCTGCTCCTTCTTAGGCAGGTGTTTACGGGGCCCTAAATTCCATCAATGTGTTTATTCAGTCTGCAGTAATCTGGGTCAGTAGATGATGGTAATATCTACCTCTGGTTCTGCAGGTGTGGCAGCAGTCAAGAGCTTCAAAGGAAAATGAAGACTAGTTCTTGAGGGAGAAAAGTAGTGGCATGGCAGAGAATAGCTATTGGAAAGAGTCTTGTGGACTGTAATTAGTCTGGTTTAGAGATGTGCAGAAAGAACAGAAACCCTCATAAGGAGAGATATGTTTTTTTTTGGTGTTTTTGGAAGCTATGTGTACAGTCTTTGGGAATTGCATGGTTTAATATATCTGGCTAAACCCAATAAGGCCTCACGTTTTGGTTTATCTGTGTATTGTTCTACTTGGCTTCATCTTTTATTTTGGCAAGGCTGATTTCAGCTACTCTAAGAACTGTCTGGCATGCCTATCTGGCTTGACTGTTCTGGATTGTGCTTACTTTACAGGTTGGTATGTTTTTAGATGGGGTTTGTGTGTTTCTGTTATACAGGATTTTCTTTTTAGTGGGCATTCAGGTAGGAAGAAAAGTTAGGATTGTATGGAGGAGGACTTCTTTGCCCTGCAGGGCAGACTTTCAACTTCAGGAGTTAAGCAGAATCATCAGTAGTGATATAAGTAATATTTAACATACTATGGCATTTACATGTGTCCTTGTGATAAAAAAAATAAGTCTAAAGCTCTGGGAAGGTGAGGTTGCTCAAGTCATTGGGGTACCATTCTTATCTTGCCCGTGAGGAGGAAGTTTGCCGCAAGCATGATGCAGCCCAGACTTACCTGTCCTGGGAGCTGAGTGGCTTCTGAAGCCACTTGGTATCTTGAGGCCACGTTGGCAGCCAGGCTGTGAGCCAGCAGACTGATGGATATGGGGGTGAGAGGTGAACTCAGTGTATCAGCTTGAACACAGGCCAAGGAGGCAGTTCAGAAGCAGTGTTTGCAAACTTCCTTCTTCCCTGCCAAAACAGCCTTGTTACTACATGCCTGGTTTGTGTCTTGCACAATCAAACCATGTAATGAATAATACGAAAACTCCTCTGGGATGAAACTTTACATTTTATTTTCAAGTGGAGCTAAGGAATCACAAGATTGGATGATTACCTTTTTATTAAATTAAAATGTAGATGAAGAGCAAGGTGAAGTTTCCTCTTCCTGCATTACTGCTTTTATCACTGACAGAACACATTAGACTCACAGCTGAAATGTTGTGTCCTCCCCTGCATTTTTTGATAACACTTGCACGTTGTCTTTGTTTTCTTTGTATGTCTTTTTCATTTTTTTAAAAATTATTTTACTCTATTTCCAGATAAGAGCTCTTTTGTTTAGTTTCTAATGTTGTTATTATCACACAATATGATGAAAAGCAGTTGCCAAATGAAGCTTTGTTTGCTTCTACATGCAATGCACAATTCTCAGCTCTTTGAGGTATTGTTTTGGCCTTACACGGGCACTAGAAGGGACCATTCAAATTCAGTTATAGCTTCAGACCCTGTTTTTATTTCTTCATATGAGACAAATTTAATTTCTTTTTTGAGATGAAGCATTTTATAATGCTTCATTAGAAATCGAATAAGTATTGATTATGTTTATTACAGGAAAATTGGAAAGAGATCAGTTTTATGTTACTACAAATGAAATAACCCCCCTCCAGGTTGACTTTGAGTTCAACATGATCTTAACATGGAAACACGGCCAGGCATCACCAACTCCTACTTTAATACTACAGAGTCAAATTTAAATTAGAAAGAGTGTTCTGTTTAAATACTACTGAAAAACGCAGTTAGACTGAAAAAAAAAAATTAAGGTCCTATATAGCCATTGCTTTAAAACCTTTTTTGGTATTATCTTTCATCAGATAAGGCAGTTGGTGTATTGTGCACACTGTCTGATTGCTAGAACTTTTCAGCTAATGAAAGGAAGCAAAACGGTAAAGGACAAAGAACCTGAAGCTCGTAGAGAATTTTAGGACTCACAATTGAAGAACCTGTTAGGAAGTGGGCAGCTGCCTCTGCTGGCAGCTGTAGAGGGCACAACAACAAGACCTTGAGTGCCAGCCAGTTGTTCCCTCACGGATCAGGAAGAGTGCCCTGCCTGCCTCTCCCTGAATTCTCCTGGCCAGGGAGGCAGGTTCCAGTTTTTGATACGGTCGGAATAACAGGTTTGGTTTATTGTCCTGCCCAGGTGTGGTGATGAAACCCAGGGCTGCCTGACAGGTTCCTGTGTGCAGCATCAGTGATGACTCGCACACCTCATTCCTTTTTCCTTTTCCTGGCCCCTGTTTTTGCTGTCCTTACACCTGTTTTTCCATCTCAGCCTCCTCCCAAATAAACAACCCACCCCTAGCTGCTTATTCCCCATTGGCTCTGGTTTTGCTACATGTGCACTCAGATTTGGGTTACTTAGATACTGTTACTTAGATAATCTCAGCTTTACCTAGCATTACTGACACAGTCACTGAGGTGCTGGTGGCCTTGCGTGACTTCACTCCCTGGAAGGTCCCTAATAGTCCCTTCCAATTCTCTCTGCCCTTTTCTCCTCTGACTTCTCCTTGAGCACCTGTGGGATCCAGCCACACTCACACCACTATCTGTAATTTTTGTCATCACCTCCTAGCGTTATTTTTGATTTCTAGTGATACTTTTCTTTTATGCCATGTCAGTAGGTTTTCCTGTTTTGTTCAGTTAACTGAATCTCAGGCCCAAACTGAATCACTGGCCTGTCATTTGCCTGCAACCCTGACTGAGCATAGCTGATAGAAAATCAGAATGTTACTTTTAACTGAACACTGTGCGTGTTTTTGTTACAAAATTAGAGTAGACATCAGCAAGGAGGGGAACTTTTGGCAGGTAGTGCTAAACAAGCTAAAAAGGCTGTACTGCAGGAATCTGTTAAGGAGAAGTGGGAAGGGAGATAGCTTAAGGGGTTTTCCTTTTGAGCCAGAAAGAAGAATAATTTAGGAGTTCTGCATTTTTAAATGCCAAGTTATCAAGGCAGTTGGGCTTTACCTAATTTTTCCATCTGAAGAGTATGCGGCAAATATTTTTTTTCCTTTGTTTTGAGTATTGATTTAGGGTTTGGAGTTTTTGGGTATAGTTTCAGGGATCACAGAGCAACATGGGCTGAGTGAAAGGGGTTTAATTTCCTCCTCACTGTTTACCTTTAAACAACAAGAAGTGGTTTTTAGAATTTTTTTCTTAATACCTTCTTTTCATGCTTAAAATTTGGATTCAACTAAAGTTTACGCATTTTGAACTATATGCCTTTAACAGTCTCTCCTATTAGGGCCTGTTTTCTGTAATGAGTGCAAACATTCCCTGTGAAAAAAATGTTTTCTCATTTACTACTTTGTGTTTGTTCTTTAAGTGGAGACCTATTCTTAACAAAAGTCTTCATTTCAAAGGAGAGTAAAAAGGACATTTTCATGTCAAATAAATGTAAAGATATTGTTATTATATCTTTAGGTCTGTTTAAATTTTTCTGAATTATGTTGCAGCTGTTAAAAGTAGACCAGTCTGTCTAAATGTAGTGTGAGAAGGTAACCACTGTGAAGAAGGGCAGCAAGTTAGTGCTGAACAGATTGTACAAAGGTTTAAGCCAGGCTGACAGAAACACCTGGAGAAGGTAACTAGGGATAAACAGCAGTTGTTTAATGTCTACTTATTTTAAGAATGCTTTAGCAAGAGGAAAAAAGTAATCTAGCCTCTTGAGGTAATAAGCTGCCACTGAATGTGTCCATCTGCAACAGTGCATGCCTTCTCAGAAGAAAAGAGGCGGCGAAGGTGTGTAGTGTTCTGAGGCATGTATAAAATGCAATGAAAGTATTCTGCAGAAACCATCAGCTATTCACTCGAGAACTTACTTATTCTATAGAGGAAACCACACCTGCTCGTTAGCCTGCCCATAATCCATCTGAAATGAAACCAGTCCAACTTCTGACAGAATCTTGTCCTTGAACAGAGTAAACACATTCCTGAAAGCTGTTGCTGAAATCCAGCTGCTGATGAATTGTGACTCTTTCCTCTATGGTTTGAAATTATATTCGTAATGAATCTTATTACAGCCAAGAGTCAAATTATTACTAGATCAACATACTTACGGTTGGTGTTTAGGAAACACAGTTTATTAGAAACTGCTGAATATCAGATTTTTACAATCTTTACAATTTTTACAGTATTTTCCCTTGCACATGCTCTCTCCAGTTTACACTGTGTCTCAGATAAATTGGTTTAGACAAAATATTTCACCACAGATATTTCCATGAGTGCAAAGACTGCAGAAAAAATAAGAAAGAATAATGTTTCATCTCAAGTTAGGAAGCATTTCCTTTCTTCCTTTATGTAGCCAAAATTCTGATGTCTAGAGTTATGTGTTATTTTTGAGAAAGTTCAACTGATAAAAGTTTTATATATAAGATAGATCTTTGTGTTTAGATAAATGCAAAGGATTGTCACATTTGTAGCCTTCCAAAATAAAACAATTTTCCAAGTTGGAGCAGTATTTTTGGACCAATTCAAAAGTGCTATTTCAGAGCAGTGTACTAAAGGGCACATCTATCCTTATATATAGATTTTTATGAGTTTGTTCAACCATGCACCAATATGTATTGCATTATTTGTTTTGATTCTAAAGGTTGCTTCATAACTTTCGCTTCAGCCTTGCTCCAGTTGATCTCAGTTTTACTGTTGATTGCAGCACAAGTGCAAGTCTGGAGCTTTACCCAACGTCTGTCTAAGCTCTGCCAATTTGAAACACTTTTGAATAACAAGTTAAAACAGGAGTAGTTTTATATCTGTCACTTAACTAATGACATGGACAGAGTATGTGAAAGTATGAGATGTCTGCCTTTCAGCTCTCAACAAACTTTAGTCTTCAGGAATAATATGTGACTTGGTGGAGAGAAACACTGAAATTGTCTTGCAGATCCTCTCTAGTACTAAAAGCAGAAATTGTTTATTCATGTATCTGTTACCTTTGTACTCTGTAAAAATGTGAAAAATAACTGTGTTAACTTGCCATCATACTCCTTCACTTGAATATTGACTCATTTCTGACTTCTTATGAGAGGTTTGGGAAGGGGGAAAGGTAAGGAAGTAGAATCTCTTCCTGTGTTATTTAATGACTTATTTTTTTGTGATTCAAAGAGGGGGGGAAGAAAGCCTGAAAAAAAAAAATGGAAGGGTTTGTGAGAAACAGTAATACTTTAGATATTCAGACTTACAGTCCCCAGAGATGGCTCTCACAATTTGGACACAGGGTTCACATAAATGATTGGGGGATTTGATCGTCTAATCAAACTTCCCCTGAAGGGAACGCTGGCTTCCCTCATTCTCATCTAAGACTATTTGCAGTACTAAGGTGGTGTTCTAAAGAATTTGCCCCAATTATGATTTTGGTTAGTGGTTTTAATAGAGCAAGGTAGTTTCTCCTTTCATGAGATAACTGCAGTGTCACAGCTAAAATCTGACTTGCAAATTGAACAGGAAAGGGGAGGAGCCCTGAAAAAAAGGGGATTTCCAAGGGAATCTGACTGTTTTTGTGTGTGCAGTTTTCCTGTCTTTCAAATCCGTATTATGTTAAAAACGAAACTTAGTGTATCAGCCAAGTATTGGAGATTTCTTCCCTTTTTTTTTTTTCTTTCCTTATCTCATCTCTGTAAGGAATAAGGGAATTCGGCATCTGATCCCTGTGAAGAAAATGTCAAGAGAAACTGCAGAAATGCTTAGTTCCACTTTGTCTCTGCAAGTGCATACCCACTGCCACCCTCTGCAAGTTTCCACGCACATCGCTCCCAGTTTGCTGTAGCCCAGCTGTGTCCAGGCTGTTTGTGTCTGAGCCCTGTGGCACTGGGGGTGGGAGTTGCTCTCAAAAACCCCCATCTCTATCAGAGGTCTGAGGCTTGAGAGGGGCAGGTTTTTCTCAAGGCCAGAGCTTTCCAACTATTTCTAACTAAAGCTGAGAACAGTTCTTTAAGGTCATGTGCCAAATAACTGCAGTCACCAGGTGGTGAGCTTTGTGCTGTGTTACGTGCTAGCAGCTCACTTCATGAAAAGTCTGTGGTAAAGGACTTAAATTCTTGTCTCTTGCTGCTTATTTGTTTTTTTTCTGCATCTCAGAAATTTGCCATGTGGCAGTTAAGCAGAGGAAGACTGGCTCTGTGATAAGAAATGTGGATATTCCTTGTGCTGTGTCAGAAGATGAGGGAATGTAGTGCTGAAAATAGCATAGGGTGGCCATGCTGTCTTGCTGAAGTCTTCCTGTTCTGCCTTAATGATCAGAGAAGCAGGCCCACTAGGAAAAGAACAATTATTGTGCTTTATCTTGCGTATCTTCAGATAAACTTCTGAACATTGAAGTCTTATTTCTATCAGTAAAGAGATCAGTCCTGTTCAAGCCAGTTGAAATGGGTATACTTCATTTCAGAGTAAGGCTGAAGCACGCAGTTCAAAGAACATACTTGTTCCTTTCTCATTTTTATCAGCAGATCTTGTGGGTGGGGAAAAAAAAAAAAAAGCCTGGTATTTAAAATTTGGCACTTCTCAAAATCAAATTAATTTTGTCAGTGGTGACTTTAAAAAAAAAAAATAATAAATTGTGTGCGTTGTGACAGTTTGGGATGCAGCAGACCTGAGCTGAATTCAGTCAACTTAAACTTATGAACTTTCTTATCTTCTGGGTATTATTTTGTCCCCCTTAATTGTTTCCTTTAGTTAAAAGAAAGCTTTTTCCTCTGTTTGCAAGCGGCAATGGGCCGTGTGTGCCGGGGCTCCCCGTGCTCGCTCCGGAGCCCCCGGGACGCCGCTGGAGGGAGCTCTGGCTCGGGAAATGGGTCTGGTCCCGTACCTGCCCCTATCGTGCCCCGTCTAAAAACTTACTCAAAAAAACCCAAAACCTTTGCTTTGTCACACTAAACACTTTTCATTACAATTACTGCTCTTAAATTTTCAGTTATGACAGAAGTATCAGGGTTTGTTTCCATAGTAACTTGAAAATTGATGCTTAGAGACACAATTTACTAACCTGATGGTAAATTAAATTTGGAAAAATCTTGGTAATGGGACTTCTGTGAATTCAATAAACTGTCATTTTCAGCAAAATCGGCTCCATATTGCCTGGTCAGACAGCTCTGGCAGCTGGTTATATTGTATTATGCAGGAAACCAGTTTGAATACAACCCCGTGCTTCCAGTTTGGGCATGGTATACAGAAATAACAGTGAGAAGAATAAGGTCATGCTTTCGAAAAAAAAAAAAAGGAAAATAAAATTTTTGAAACCTATAAGCAACAGCTGAAAAGGAGTAAAAAAGGTATGTAAATGGCAGACAAATTGAAAGCAGAGGATGACTTACATTTGCCATATATCTTGCAGTAGCAGGAAGGTTTAGGTAAGTGCTGTGTCCTGGAGGGTGGCACACAAAGCTACTTCCCTGTTTCATTTAATGTGAAGTGTAACCATCTCTCATGAACACAGCCAGGACTTGTAACACCCTACCATATCTCCTAGTAGAGATCACAGCTTTGTGTGTTAAGTGAGTTCTTCGCTTCCTGATCTGTCTTTCACTTCTAAGGAAACAACAGGAAAAACTAACTCCTTTAAGAAGTTTAGAGATTATCTCCTAGGGAACAAGAAATAAAGTTTTGAAGCAGCTTGTATCTCCTTGCCCTCTTTTGTGTTATTTAGGTGATTTTTATATGAAATAGTTAACCAGAAAATAATTTTAAACTTGAACAGTCAAAATAACATTTTCTGTTTTCCTACTGGTTGCATTGATAAGAGTTAATGAAGACACAACCTATTCCTTTTTGCAAGCTTATAAACTGAGTAAAGGTTTTGTGGAACCATCAGTTTAACTCAGAAAATGGAACTAAAGAATTAAATGGAAGACAGGAAGCCTTTGCCTGGTATCCAAGAAACACGCATTTGGCAGTAATCCTGGGGCTTCTGATTACTAGCTGAAAGGAAAAACTTCATTATTTAAAGTACAGAAGAGACTGAGAGAAGCTTTTTCTGTAGTATTCTTGATTGTAGGAATGTAGTCTGTCATTTAACAAAGACAAAGCTTTCTGCTGACAAATCACTGAGTAGGGGAAAGAGGAACTGGTAGAGTAAAAAGTCTGGGGACAAAACAGGATGATGCAGATTTTTAAATTCTAGGGGAGGTTTAAAAAATGGACAGATTAATGATTTCAATATTTTAAAATACCCTCTGGAAACCACAGTGCTTTTTTCAGACTGTTAATGTCAGCAGATGTTTAAGACAGGATCTTGAGTTATGCTTGTGTAGTTCACTATATAATGTAATATATATAATGTTATGAAATGTGATTGGCTGCAAACATTATTATTTGTAGGTTATCCTCATCTCAGGTATAATTTCAAGGAACTTCAGGTTTTGTGGACAGACTTTTAAAAATATATCCTTTTGAGAGAATCAGCTTTACTCTTTCATCATTTATAACTTATATAAAAATGAAGCTAAGATTTGTGCCTTTTTATTTTGATATTCTAGCATAGAACTAGTGCAGTAGTGGTTGCAGTCTGGCTGCCTAACTGGATTCACTGAGTAGTGGAGAAGAGCTTTTTTGACCAGCATATGGGAACACAGTCTGTGTGTTGCTAAGTGGTTGTTACCTTATTAAGCTTTAAAACAGTTTGGCTTTTTATAGAGATGGGAAAAAATCTGAAAGCTTGGGATCTTTAATTCACTCAGTTCTATTAGCTAAAACCAGAAGAAATCACAATTAATCAAACAAGCTGATTTGGCTCAGTTAATACAATTACAGTATATAGCTTGGGCATGCTGACAATTAAGTGAGATGCTGAATTACACTGAGTATATTGATAATCTCCACATTAAGATGCCCTGGTGGGGTAAGGTCTCATAGCAATAAGTCTGCTGTTTCCAGATGGAGAAGTGAGTAATGAACCCAGCTGCCCTCCAGCATTGCTCCAGCTCACAAGCACCGCCTTCAACATTGCCTTTTCCTGTCAAGTGTGGGAACATTTGGGCAATAAGAGCTCCGTGCTCCTGACAGGGAGCATCTCTGCTAATGCTGTGTGACAAAGGGGGATATCCAAGCACTGCCACAACACGTAGGAGAAGGAGAGTTCAGCACCAGTTCTGAGCTGACAGAGAGCAAAGAGCCTGGCTACAACACAGCAGCATGATGAACTAAATTAAATAATAGTTCCCTCCTACTGCTGACAGAACTGTATCCAAAGAAGGGTGGTATGGCTAGAAGGAGATCAATAGAGGAGGGAGTCATCCCTTACAAAATGGTTTAGGCATTCTTTGGAAAGAAAATATGCTTTATTAGTCCCGAGAGACAAGTATTAGGGATAAAAGAGAAGTAACTACATAAATGTTAAAAAGGATTTTTTCTGTTCTGCAAGTATGTGCATGAAGTCTTGCGAAGTTAAAGAGTATGCTCAGAGCATGCCTGTATGTGGGGTTTTTTTGGTGTTTTTTCATAACCCTGCTAGTTGGCCAGCAGTGCCTTTTCTTAGTTCTGTATCTCTGCTGAGCAGAGATGAAATTACTCAGCTGAGCTGAATGTTGAGTAGCTAGGCTGGCTCTCACTCAGGAGGTAAACTATGAGAACCTTGGTCTGGAACGAATGTATTGGCCAACTATTCAGAGCAGAGAATGGTATTGTAGGTTGTAGAGTGCTCTACAAGCAACTGAAAACTTTGGGGGTTCTAAATTTTGAGTAAACGTTGCTCTCAGTGTTGCAGTGTCCTAAAGAGATGAGAATTCATAGCAGACTGCCTTTTTTTTTTCTATCCCTAAATTGGGATTTTAAACCTAATGTCTGCTGCTATCCTGAACAGTTACAGTAAACTCCTTAGACTTGTGCACTGATTCCCAACACTTCTTCCCAAGCAGTAAATAACTTATTTTTCAGAACAGCCAGCTTCACTTAATTCTCCACTCTGACCCAACATCACCATAGATAGCAATAGCAAGACCTTACATCATGTGTATTTGTTTAATCTTACTATACTCCAGTTTTCCTTCCAGTAAAAATAAATCTAATAATTTGAATTCTCTAACCTGCACACGGTGGATATAAGTTTATGCTAACGCTGTTCATATTAAAATTTTGCTGGAGGTAATAATGGGGAAGGGAGGACTGAGCTATTTTACATTAAGGAATGCATGAGAAGGATTCAACAGCTAAGTGATACTTCCACTCTTGATTTCAAAGACTAATTTCCCTCTACTGAAGCAAAATTCTGGTTTGCAGTTAAGGCATTTTGTATGTATGTACCAAAAAGCAAAAATTTGCACCCAATCATCTTAATATTAATTGGTGAAATCTTAAAATACTGTCATGGCTTAGATAATGAGCAATATTTCCTGTTTTATGCATGATAAGATACAGGAAGGTTTTGTAAGAGAAACGAACGTGGTGAATATTTCATGGGTTTAGTCCTGCTACTCCCAGCACTTGCCCATGCTATCTTTTTGTTCTGATAGGAATATGTCTCTACATTGAAATGTTCCCTCTTGGCTGCTTCAAGGAAAATTAATAAATTTGATATGTGTGCTCTTTAGAACACACACACACAGAATTGACCTTTTGCTTCCAACAGGTTCTGAATGAATCAAATTTAATCAAACCTACACTGAAAATATTGTCTAGAATTCTCCTTGCCGGTTCTTCTCAGTCTTGAGGTTGTGATGCCTATGAATTGAATTGTAAACTCCAGGAGAATCTATGTGAAAATTACGGGGCAAGTAAGGTATCCATAACTGCAAAGTTAGGGGATCAAAAGCCAAAAAGAGGATTGCCAACTTTTGTGGGGTTATCATCATCATCATCATCATCATGGCTAGGCTTCGCGAACGAAGATTTGTGAAGGACTCTACCCACGCTTGCTACAAGCGCGCTGATGGCTAAAAAGGCCAATGCGAGATAGACACGTCCGGTTGCAAAAGGCACAGCAGAATGGCTCCCCAGGTGGTACTGAAAGGACACGGTTCTTTCTGCGTTGCCTTTTCTCCTCGAGAGTGATCCTGCGTGTATTTTCAAAAGCTGCAGGAATCAAGGGGTTATGGTTTGGTATCCCCAGGAAGTGGTGGCAAACAGCAAGACCCAGGTGTACAGCAGCACAAGAGGCAGCCCTGGCCTCTAATTCCCCCTCCTGCTCTTTGTCCCTTATTGCTATATTGCAGTGCTGAATTTTGCCTGCGCTGGTGAAAAGCCTTCAGCTGGTTTGGTGCATGCCTACATCGTCAGTCAAAACTCAGCGCATGAATTCAGTAGATTCCTTGTGCAAAGTGTCAGTCAAACTAGACATCCATAAAAATAAAACGAGAACAGAAAAATCAAAAATGTGCCAGGTATTTTGCAGTATATAATTTAACCTCGAATAAACATACACATTACATCAACTTGCTTTAAAATGCACTGAAATGGGTTTAAAAACAAACCAACCCTCTGAATTGCAGGAAACATGAGACATAGCACACATAAGAATGCAAATGTGCGGCAATTTTAAATGAAAAATCAAAATCTGCAGAGCTACTGATGTTGCATGTTAAAATCAGTCTGGGATTGTATAAAAATACGCATAAAGTTGCATTACTTCTTTATGCAGAAAATTTGAATTTCACATAAAAATAACAGTAATTGTGTACCTGTTTTATGTGGATTGTGCAGACTCCTCTTGACCGAACTGACAGCTCTCCTATTCATTTCTAGCTTAGCGAGGAGGTGAATACTATAGAGATTATGACGATATTTACTTTTTTCTGAATGTCATATTTTCTTTTCAATACTATGGGCTAACCTTTATTTCACTGTAGTTTGCTTTGTACGTTAAGGCAAAATTGATTCCTGAACAGGAAGCTGACGCAGAACTTACGTGCCTCTTAAATTCTATGTAAACTCCACCTGGTGCATGAAATTTAAACTGATATTTTGTAGAGCTGAACTTCACCTGTTAGACCTGGTTAAGGTATTCTCAACTTGGTATCAGTAGGCCACTTGTGAGGGGAGACACTGCTTAACAAGAGGTGACTTGAGCTTTACTTTTTTTCACGCTACATTTCTAGAAGTTTTGAAGGATGGTTGTTATACATAAAATTCAGGGACTTAATTGAAATTTGAAATTTAAATTCTTAGACACTTTACTATTCACTTAGGTTTATGAGTATTTTGATTTGGACTCCATCAGTGCCATCAGTCAGACATGCTTGATGTGCTTGATTGTTGGTCTTAGTTCCGCAGCTGAACTATAATTTCTGATGAATATGGGCCAATTCTCGAACTGTTTAAGGAGCTTCTCAGTTTTCATGTGTGTTTCTACAGTGAAGAATCAGGATGTGTTTTTCTGCTATTGTACTTGCTTCTAGGTATTGAGCAGGAGCTCTTTGGTTTAACTTTTGTGTTAGTTCATGTACTCAGGACCAGAATTTAGGCCATCACTGTATTAGTATTAATTCCAGTTAAAAGTATTCTGGAATAAAGTCATGCTTCAGTTGACTTAAGGATTCCAAGTTGCACAATAAGATCTATTATTTTATTGTACTGTCATTATTCAGTGCAGGGATTAAATTTTGTGTTATCCTTTAAAACACAAGAAATCATAACCCTGGAGGAATTGCAGCTGGCATGACCTTGGATTCATCAAAAACATACAAGAATTTCTTACAAATTTCTTTATTCTGCAATCATGAACCAATATAAGCACTGGAAGAAAGGAGTATGTTTTACAGCTTCCCTATAAGGCCCAGAAAGTACCAAAGAAAATAAGCTAGTAGCCAAAATGGATCACCGAGCACTGAGAACTGGGAAAAAATATAGAGGTAGAGTAGGTTTGCAGGCAAGAAATTTAATTAGGACTGGGTTTCAGAAGTTTAGACATTTGCCTGTACAAATGTAAGCTCACGTCTTGTGCCATTCTAATCAAAATTGCCTTTAATAGATTTCATAAAAGCTAAACAAGCAGAGATGATTAGTGCTTTGTTGAATTTGGACAAATGCATGAGGATTTGTGAGTATTTACAAAAATAATTATTTGAAAAAATAGCTGAATTTTTGGTTTTGATTATGCTTTTAAAATTTAATAAGCATTTCTGTAAGGCAGTACTGTCTGATTTAACACTGTCTAAATCACAAACAGTCTTGCAGTCTTCCTTGCTCAACACAGTTTCAGGGCAACCTCATTACTTCTTTTCTGACCTTTGTCTGTGACTTGGTTCTGAGATAATATCCTGGAAGACTTCAAGGCTATTACATCTTTCAGATTTAACAGGATTCCCTTGGTCTTCCAGGCTTTTTGTTTGTTTGCTGTTTTTTTTTTTATCTGATCTATCCCAGTGACACGTGTGTGCAACACAGCACTACATCCATTAGCGCTGAAAGTGTCCTGTGGATATGATATTTGAATTACTGAAGTAAAAATTATTAAAAAGGACCAAAAATCCTCCCTAACTTTCTATAAAACAACTAGCACAGCAGGTGCCTCAGTAGTTTGCATCCCTATCCTTTTAAGATTGTATGGCAACGTAGAACAACAGATGGTTTTCTAACAAAAAATAGGTTGGTGATTATAGAAATAGCTTCAGACTATAAATCAAATATATTCAGAAACTGATTAATGTTTTATAAATCTCTATTGTCTTGACAACTTTATGTGCTAAAAGGCAATTCCTATTGGTAGAAATATTAGTGTTTTAGAACTCAAACTTCTTGAAGTGACTGCTTCAGAGGAACAACCAGATCAGTTGTGTAGTAGAGGTTAAAAAAAGCCACTGTGCTGAAAGCTACTCATAGGATTGCATCATCGAAGTCTGAGATATCTATAGATAAATGGTACAATTACCTTCTGGTATATTTATTTTCTGTCTCTTCCAAATGTGACTACATATCCCATAGGAGGAAAGCAGCTTGACCCAAAAACCCGGGATGTTTTATTTTCTGTGGTGCTGTCAGTCGCTGCTACGTCAGCTGGGAAAGCTGGGGCAAAAAGGTCTGCTGTGAGCTGACTTTGCAGCCCTGTCTCCTCTCACTGCACACTTTTGAGTAGCTTTCTCCAGCCGACTTGCACAGATAATGATTGTTCATATCTTTCTGCCCTTGTGCGGACTTTGGCAAGTGTCCTGTTCTTCCTGTGTGTGCTTCAAATCTCCGAAGTGTTTTTGCCAGCATCCTATAAATTCTAGATCTTCTTTAACTTGAGTGAGGGAGGGGATACAGCTCTTGCTGATAAGCTGTTTACTGTCATGCGCTTTGTTAGTTCAGCTTTCTTTTCATTGCCTCTCTATTGTTTGTAGCTTATCTGTAAATAATACTGAATCAAGAAAAGAAAACACAGACAATAGCAAAAGGTCTGGTTTTATCCACTTTTGCTTTAAAACACAAGATATATGTTTTAGGGTTCTTAGTGCTTAGGATATACCATTTCAGAGTGCACAATTTGGACAGATGTGATATATGGTGCTTTGGCAAAAAAGACTGTAATATTCAACTATCATCTCCAAACCTTATGTTTGAAGGTTGGGTAAAGTATCATTGAAACAGACTTGTTCTGGTAAGGTTGTCTGGAATTAAAATTTTCAAAGTAACGGTGATGAGAAATGTTATAGCTGTGTTGGAGCAGCAGCGGTAAAATTTGCTAGAAATGGCTCACAGTAGTCACAGTATTTTACTGTAGAGGTATTCTTTTCACAGGAAAAAGAATGCAAACTGATGACAAAAACACATGAGCAAAGCATCGCTGATACTCCTCAAAAAGATAGCCCTGTGACCTCGTGCTTGGTGGTGCAGATATGAGTAGAACAGGGCAATGTGGGCCCCACAGACAAGAGAAGAAAGCTGTGTTCTGTGCCGGTCTTCCTTCTGCCCTCTGTAGAACCCCCTCCTGCTAGGTCTCCGGAAACAGATAGATGTGGGTGAAAAGTTTGTTTGGGCTTCTTTTTGTCTTGCTTTTTGTAATACACTTCTGCCTAAAGGAGTGATACTATTCCATGATCCTGTGGAAAGAGAGAAAGCAGGTTTTTATACCTCTTTTTTTTCCTTATGGAAGTGGAGGCATTCTATAGAATTACTCCTTAGTGTCTCTACCTTTTCAGGCTTAGACCCTGGGAGAGTGAAGAACCTCTAAGCTGTAATAAACACCACAAAGTCACCAGGATCTCTGTGCAGAGTTCCCCACATGTAGATATGGCAGGTGGCAGTTCCATTGCAGCTTTGCTGCCATCAACAGCCTCTACCTCAGGCAGCACCTGCTCTGCCCACGCCTGGAGCTCCTTCTCCTCTTCTGTTAGAACATGGAGTTTTTATGAGCACCTGAAAATAAGTATTTCACTTATCATAAAAACTACTTGTTTCTACATAGTTGTTATTTATATGACTAGAGTCATTGCTTATACAAGTAAGTGCTCAGCTGAGTAAATCAGAATATATCCCTTAGCTCTTGTCAAGCACTCAGTTTCTTCAATTGAAAGAAACTTAATTACCATAATTAATTGAGGCATTAATTATTACACTGTCTTGTATTTGAATGTTAAGTCACTAGCAATAAATGTGGATGGTCTTGAGAATTATTTATACTAGATTTTATATGCTTCTTAGGTTGCTCTTAAAAGAACAACGATCCTCAAACATTTCCAATACTAGAGCAGTTTAAAATCTATTATGTATTTAGTTTATTCATCTGTCCTCTTGGTATTTACTTAAAAAAAAGAAATCTATCATTGAGCCCTGTTTTGAAAGGACAGGAATCGTCTATGGAGTTTAGAATTGCTATTCTAGTCCTCTCTTCCCCTGTGAGACCAAAAAATGTGTGCGTAGCCTTTTGAGCCTGTTGTGGCTCAGGATATGCAGCAGTAGAACTTGCAGCCTTTCATCTTCTTTTTTTAATCTGCTTTCATAGCCACAGGTATAAATGAAGTATTTGTTTCCATTTTCTCTAATTTTCTGCTTAGTTTCTACCAAAGCAGACTCTTCTTAGAGGCTTTAAATAATCCATTACCGAGATGCTTTTTTCTTGAAGGGTTATGAGCTTTTTTTCCTCAGGGAATGGACTACATGTTTTGTTCAGTATTGTAACCTAAAACTTACTCTCTTGTTGGAATGGCTGCTTTTACTTTCTACCTCAGGGATGACTGGGCACTAGATGGAGAGAAGAGCTGAGAATAAGTTAAAAAACAATAGATTTTTTAAAAAATCAATTAATAGATCTAACCCAGCAAAGTGAGACTTTTCAATTTAATATCTAGTCACTAACCCTTGCTGCCATTCTCTGTGACCATTGCAACCTTTATGGAATTGTGTTGATTTAAATTGAATCGAAATTCAAAGTTACTACAAGGTGGGATTTTCTACTTAAGCTGTAGAGAAAATGAGTTTGTTCTTTTTCTCATACTTCTCTGGTTTTGTTGTTTTTTTTTTTTTTTTGGTTGGGTTTTTGGTTTTGTTTTGTTGGGGTTTTTTGTTTCTGAAAGACAAATGAAGCACAATTCACTGAGCTTTGTTAGCCACGTCTGCTCCAGAACAGAGTTTTGTCACTCCTGTTATCCTCCTTTCTGTACCAGAACAGTTTCATCTATTTTGTGATTTTTCTTTTGTATTTCCAGTATCATCTGCATTAGATGGGAGGAACTGTTCCCAAAACCAGATGACACAAGTGTACTCTTGGCCAGGAAACGGCAGTTTAAGCAGTAATTTGTTTACAAATGTTTACTCTAGAAGAACATGACTTGAGCAATAAATATCACCTGTTCATATGCTGCCAAAAAGCCCCTGTCAGCACAATCCCCATTGCAACAACAATGCCAGTGTTCTGGCTGCAGATAAATTGAAAAGGCCTATCACTAATGCACTGAGTGTATTTGCAATTTTGTGTGGATAGCTACTTTTCACTTTTTAAATCTAAATATAATTTACTCATTAATAAATATGCTCTAGTGTCTCATATTTCAGGACCTGGATAAAAGAAAAGTAGACAGAACTTAGATGTGGGACCTGCAAAGTCAGGATCCTGCCAATGTCTTCATTGTGGCAAAATGTTATATTTAGTTCCTTGCTGTTTTGGTTATTCACTTAGGACCATTTTAAATCTAATTTTAAAGAGATTTTGTGTTAATTACTTTACTCACTGACATGTCTTTTTGTTTCTTTAAACTGGAACTTTCCTACCTGTGACTGAGACTTGTTAGAAGCACCATGCCCTGCATCATGTGGTCACATTTTGTTCTGCTCCTTATTGCTTATATGTCAGAAACAATTTTTTTTAGCATAAATGAGAGTAGTGGTTGCCCTTTGCCCAGAGACAGCAGGAAGTAATTGTATGCATCAAAGTGGAAGATGGTATTTGGTAACTGGATAACTTCTGTGTGTTGCTGTTTTTTTTCTTCCTTTCTCTCTAGCCTAAATAAAGTACTTACTTTCATGTGGTTTTTTAATACTCCTCTCTCTTCATTGTTTTGTTTTTTTCTGTGCTGGGAAAGTAGCTCTGGCAAATTGTCACAATCTTGTTTTGGAGAAAAATATAATGAGGAGAATGCAGATTCCCTTCAGTGATGTGCATGTTGTCTTATTCCAGGAGCACACAACAGTCTAAAGCTGAGAAGCCTGAGGTGAATATTTCATGTCTGCTCTAACATTTAGAAGTAAAACTGAATTTTATAGAAAACTAGTATTGTCATGCCATTGGTAATATTTAGTTACACTTTTATTACTGCATCCATTAAATTACTAGACAAATTGGATCATTTGATGTCAAATGATCAACAAAGAAAACACCGTTAACCGTGGCAGAATTGAGAAGAAATCCAGGACTGCTGAGAGAAAAGTGATGGTTCTATCTTTAGAAATTTAACTACATCTGTATCCCTATCCAATCAGAATTATTTTTTGATATGATTGTAGTACAGTTGTGTGCTTAAAATTACAGTCCAAAGCTGTAGACAAAAGTACTCTTGAAACTGTTGAAATAGTTGATGAGGAAAGGCACAAACATAGATGCACCTTCACTCATGACCTTTACTAATCGATTTCTGAGCCTGCAAATGTAATGGGTACAGGAATTAGATACTTGACTGATGAGACTCTCCTTCTGTGGTAGTGCTATGACTTAGTTGTTACTAGAATATCGCATCACTGCAAGTCAGTTTTTCCTGTCTGTTCTCTGCTTTTTTATTTTGCCCTCGGGGTGCTTTGGCTGCCCTTAATGGAGGAACAGAAGCCTTTCATTTGTTTGCATATCAGGACGTAAAGAGAGTTTTGCTCTTGCTTTTCCCACTGTAACTCATGACAAATCTAATTAAATAAGTGAGCTATACAACTTCTGTAAATGAAATAAGAAGTATTTATCTTGTCTGCTCACTCAGTCTTGTTAGGAAGATGAGAAACGTAGATACAGTAAACAACCTTTCCACAGAGATGGGAGAAAACATTAATGTAATTGTAAAGGGGGTATGGCATGCCTTTTTCTTGGTTCATTTCTGCTTTGGCCCCCTGACTTCAAAGCCTGAAATGTACATTAATGTAGCAATTCAGTGAACTGCTGTCTAGTGAAAGAATTTTCTAAAAGCCTCTGTTTTGGTAGAGGTGTAATTGAGGCATCATTCCTTCTTCCAGAGTAAGTCAGAATTTAGAGAAACATTTTTTTTTTTAATGTTCTCTTTCCCTCTCTATGAGCCATGTATCCAGCTTAAAGGATTTATTAAAAAACCTTTTCACTTGTTTGTGTTCGGGAGGGGGGGGAAAAGTTATTTCTTTGATGTTCCCAAGATTTTCCACATAACTGGATTGAAACCTGAAACCATGTCAAGCAAAATCTGTGACAGTAATGTACCCTAATTTGTCTCCCTGAAGATTGATGTGATGAGTTATTCAAACTTTACTCTCCCTTCAGTTGTTTGAACATCTAATTTCTAGATAGCCATACATTATTCATCTTTAATGCTGATAGCAAGCTGATAATAAAACAGGAAATATTTAACCCCCTTGTTATATCTTCCAAAATACCCTTCTTTCTGTCCTGTACACATACTTTTTAAAATTTTGGTTGTCAAACACGAAAATATACATATTTTCAGTGATATGTGTGCATACTTATAGGGCTGCTGGCTAACTGCTTAGCAGATTGTCTCCCTTATTTGTGCCAGGTACTAATGGGTCAGTATTTTAAATAACTGCTACAGGAACATAACATCATACTTTCTTATGTTTCTTTGAGTTGGAACATGAATTATTATCTGCACGCAGACAGCAGTGAGCAGTAGTCACTGAGCTGTTGGTCAGGTGGAGTGAAGGACAAGGATAGAAAAGTAATTTCATAACCAACAGCTCTAATGGACGATAACGCTGTAGGAAAAAGCAGAGCTGGCAGGTTTTGGCAGCATATTCAGTCTGAGGTTACTGTTGTTATTTGAGCTAACACTGACATGAAACCAATGAAGACACATTTGTTTAGATGTGCTGTGTACAGACATTACTGGACACATGGCCCCATCTGATGAGAAAATAGGTTTAGCTGTTTTTTAAGTGTTTGCTGCTGGAGCAGGCTAAAGAGGACAATAATCTTGAATAATCAGATTTGCCTGTGCTTAAGAGTTTTTTTGCACTAGATATGAAGAACTTGGTATTTGATCTACTTTATGCACCATCAGGATCCTGGGTGATGCATCTCTGCATCACTGTCACGGTGTAAAACCTTCAGTGGTGTCATATAGGAAAATTAGACCCATGGATGGGTGATAAACTTCACTGGCAATAAATGAGACAAATTGTGCACTAGTAGACTGTGGTGCTTCAATAACACTGTAGTGTTTCTGAGCTCTAGAAAAGTAAACCTATTTTCAATTTGCAGCTTTATATTGGCATTAGAGAGACACATGAGTTATATCTTGGGTTACATAGACAGTTCAATTTTTCAGCCCTTTGTAGGCTGTGATTGTATAGCATCTGATCTGATACTTTTGTAACTTAACCTTTCTTGTTTATACTTTCCTACCCTGCTTTTGCTTTCTGTAAGAAGTTATGACAAAGAGTTTCTTCCAAAATCCTTTTAAAAATAGTAAAAATTAGATTAGATGTGGCATTTTTCTTATGTGGTTTGGCTACTGAGAACAGAGAATCCAGTTTAATTTAATTTGCTATATTGTCTTTCAGTTCTTCAATTCTAGGCATTAGCCATTAATATTCATACAAAGTCTCCCTTAAAAAGAAACAAAATCAATACACACATCTGACCTTAATAACAAGGGTTTGCTGTTAATCAATAGAATCACTAACATAATGAATTACCCTTCAAAATAGCACTCTAGATGTTTGGATCTGTCTTGAAATCTTTCAACTTTTTTAGTTTAGTGCTGAAAAGTGTTTCAGTTATGTTCAATGAAGCTGATGTCTACTGTTCATAGGGCATCCAGACTTTGCTCCTTAAGAGGCTGTATGATTTTTTTTTTTTGGATGCATATACACTAAATCTGGTGGACTTTCTATTAGACCCCAGAATTTGACTCCAGTCTGAAAGGGAATCAAAGCCACATTTTTTGTTCCCCTGGTTATATCATACCAGGTATTTCTGTTAAGATTGGCCTGGGGCCCACAGGCAGGATTGTCACTCATTTCAGATATTCTCCTATCAGTACTGAAAGTGTTTTCCTGATGAAAGAAGAGAGGGGTACCCCCATGGGCAGGCAAGCAGAAGACCAGTTCTTCCACCTTCAGATACATGGGAGGCAGGTTGTTCTGCTTTGAGATAGGATTGGCTTTCTGCCACTTCCTTCAGTCATTGTCAGCTGTTCTTTGTAACTCGACAAGGCAACCAAACAAACTGTATTTTCTTGCAGTTTTACAGACATAATTTTTCATTATATTGTACATCCGAAGCGGCTGTTCCTTACCTTTTGGGTTTTTTGGGGAGATTAATTTCTGTGTAGTCCTGCAGTAAGGATAAGCCATGACATCCAGCTCTGATTCACATAAAATTATGTGTATTTGCCTTAGTAGTCCTTGTTTGGTCACCTTGCGTATTTTTTGGTTTTAAATGACTTCCGTAGGAAAATAATGTAGAAATACCTTCTATTTTCTGCTTCCCGTTAATGTTCCCCTAAGCCTTGAGGGCTACTTTAGCTTGAGCTGCGTGTTTGGTACTGTTGCTAAAGAACAGTTGGTAGCCTTTATTTGTGTTCCTGAGAGAGTACTGAAAAAGAAGTGGGTTTATGTTTTTTATTCCTCTTGTTGAACGTTAGTATTTGTCAGCTGCAGTAGTGTTATAGGTGGTACTAAAGTGTCATTTAATCTTGATGTTACACATCTGGTGACTTGTTGTAATGTAAACTATTCCATGAATGTAGGTAATGCAGCTTTTTATACTTTTATAAATTGACATTAAACCCAAGTATTTAATAATTTTAAACACAATAAAGCAATATTTAAATCTACTTATCATAGGTCTTTGTGGGCAAAAAATTCATGTTTTCTTTAGAAGACATTTTATCTTCTGATGCTAATAAAGTTGGGACTACAATTAAAAAAACACAACTAAACAAAGTAACAAAAACAAACACCCAAACTTTGTTCTAACAATAAATCATGTTTGGATTCTGATAGTTCAAGTAAAGGATGTCTTTTCCTCACGCTAACGTCTGTCCTTGCTTTTACTCTCAGGAGGGAAATGCAGAACAGTAAAACTTTCCAAGTCTGCAGCTTTATTAGTTCTGGATCTTAAAGGCCAAGAACTTTGTTTTCTCTTATTACTTCTCTTGCGCGGATTTAATACATGAGAGCTTGTATTCAACTCTGCCAAACAGACAAAATGCAGAGATGTCTGGGAGAATGTGATAACCTTAGGAGTCATACAAAGTTCTAGAAAATACCCAATCTGCGAGATTATTTTAAGTATCTGTTCCTTTTGATTTGTTTGCTATACAGTTGAATTGTAACATAGATATTTTGTGTTGTTCTTTTATATTCCAGAATTCCCTTCACTGTTAAAGATAACACTTAATGACGACAGAAGATTAAATGGCCTGTGCAGAATCTTTTGCCTCTGGTAAGTGCAAAACAAACATCTTCACTCTACTAGATCTTTGTTTTTCATTACTACAGAAAGATTAAAATTATTTGACTTGGCCTCAGGCCTTCAATGGCTCTGTTGGGTTATTAAATGTACAGCGGAGAGCCAGTAATGAGTGATATTCTTTATGTACCTTGGCTGTTTGTTCCTTACAAATAGAAGATTGATTACTATGGTTAAGAGACTTGGGATTTATTGACTTGTCTTTCTAAGAATCTTTTATCTCGTAATTGCTTTCAAGAGTATTTTCCTGCTTTTTTTCACCCCCATTAATCACTAAATCATCTTTTTCTATAATAACCAGTAGTAACTGAGAATGTTAGCCCATAAAGTCAGGACCAGCAGCTGGCTTTTTCCGAACTATCAGGAGTATGAGGGTCTTTACTGATATGAGGGAACTTAAAATATAGGTAGAATTGTGGGCTTTATTACCTTGCATTGAAGGGCGAGTTAAACACTGTATCAGAAATGTCCAGTGGTTAATATTTAATTGTTTCCTGTTTGGTATTTTAAACAAAGAATTCTCTAATTTTCAACTCCTCTCCTGTCTGGAAACAGCTTAAGCCCTGGATTCCTGTGTTATTCACAGGTAAATGTAGCAGTTATTAAAGACAAGTGTTATGAGCAAATCGGGGCAAACTAAATCCTCTCACAAAGCAACATAAAGTAATTCTGATATTACTTCCCTATAAAATACTAAACCTTGAGTTTTAGAACACTGATGTGCTGTGTTCCAGTTTAGCCATGTTCATTTTAGGTCAAGGAGATAATCCTGTGAGCTTTGAGTTTTCTTTGTAGCCTTTTACTTCTCTGGTGAAAAATAAGCTGCAGTATAGTCTCAGAATTAACACAGTGTTTAAAGTCTGAAATGCTGTGGTTTAATGAGAAATATTTTGCAATATAATTACTGCTCCCATATATATTTGGAAGGAAGACAGAAGCAACTTCATGTAGGTGATAATGAACTGTGAGGCTAATTATAAGATGTAATATGCATATATTTATATATAAATTGATAAAACAGTAAAATAAGTTTTAACACTTTAAAAATGTCTAGGAAATATGTGTTTGGGCTGAGAATTAGCTGTTCAGAGAAGATGGTGCGATGTGCATCTCCTAAGTGCACTGGCAGCACTGGCAGCTCACACCCTTCAGATTTAGATTCCAAAACAGCAAATTATTTTGAATTTTGAGGTGTGTAGGTCTTAGGTATCAGTTATTTGGTTTATAATGTAAGAATTTATTTTTTTCTTGAATAGAATTTAGCATGAAGTTTTTCTGGGTTTCTCCACTATACAAGTTATTACCATAAATAATGGGATGGTAGCAGAAAGACATATAAAGAC
The DNA here is from genome assembly GCA_013396775.1 of Cephalopterus ornatus. Classification (NCBI taxonomy): domain Eukaryota; kingdom Metazoa; phylum Chordata; class Aves; order Passeriformes; family Cotingidae; genus Cephalopterus; species Cephalopterus ornatus. The sequence goes on from VZRE01006642.1 coordinate 55,707, forward strand.
ATCAAGATCTTGCTCTGTATCACCTGAGCCTGGCTCTGTAAGAACAGACTTATACAAACTAAGCTGTTTTATCTGGTATATGGTAGATTATCTTCAATAGCAAGATAAGAGGGAACAAGTTGACCATTCAGAAATTACTGTTGTTGATCTATGAAACAGATGGAAAAAGATTTTTGTTAAGCTGATTGCGTAAAATGGAGTGTAGCAAAGCAATCTGAGTATGAAAATAAACTTGCAGTTCCACGGTGACACCGAACCACATATTACAGCATATTGGCATGTGATTTGTGTATTTATAGGGGAGATTTGTGCAGTACAGAGTCGGTTATTAGAGACCACGGGAACAGAAGTCTTAAAGATAGTAGCTTTTTATATTGTTAGACTGAGATAGGTGGTGTAAATACTAATTTTCAAAGCATGAGTTAACTCATCCAGGTTTTTCATTTTAAAATCCTTTCTCCCGTTATAATTAATATTCAGTTTTAGCAGTGTGATCTCAGGGTAAAATCAGCTTATCTTTCAGACTGACATGGATTAGGAATCTTGTTTTGATAAACAGTCTACAGACCTTCAGAGAAATCATAGGGCTTATGCATAAACTTTGAAATAAGGACATGTAAAAGTAAATGGATTTGACCGAGTTTTAATGTGAACAGATATATAGAACCTCACCATACAGAAAGATCAGATTGTAGATATGCTTTCATATATCCACGTGAATTAAGTTGTTCCATTTCAAGCAGTAATTTACTCTTGGCTTCCCAGGTAGAGGTGCCAAGATTTTTTTTTAAATTCTTTTTTTTTTTTTTTACTGTTTCTGCTTTGTATCCTTTCAGATAAAGGATTATACTTATATATTTTGGAAACTTCAGTGTCCTGATCAATGATGTAAGAACCTTACTTAATTTGTTTTGCAAGTAAGTCAAGCCTTTTTTCCTCATTTAGCAGATTTGCTGGTAACACAAATTTTCTGATAACAGCATTTTTTGTACCAAATAAAAATCAAGCCAAAATGTATTTTAGTGACTTACTTAAAAGTTCTGTGATGTGTTCACATGACAAGCACCTTTTCTTGTAAATCAATTACAATTCTTTTCACAACCCTTCTTTGTATTGGTTTAGTAAAAATAGACCGTAATTCTTATAATATGCCATTGTAATTTGTAGGTCATCTTGTCTATAGCAGACAAGACAATCTCATGCATTTTAAGTGCAAATTAGTATTTCTGCCATCACTGATACATTTCAGAGTCAGGAACAGTGTTAAGCCTCAGTTTCCTGGACCACTTTTGTCATGTCTGTAAATGCAGATGTCTCCTCACAGAGCTCACAAGAGTCGTGATTCACAGTCACCTTTATTTTGATGTTGGCTTTAGGTTTACTTATACAATTTTTATCACAATTCCTTATTCAGATTAGGCAGTCTGCTGTCTAAGGTACTACGATAAAAGGTAAAAATTAATTATAAACACCAAACAGTAGTTCCTTCTGTTGGTCTTTTCCTGGCCAGTGCGTGTCTTGTGAGCAGATCTTTGCTAATGAGCATTCAGTGTTAACAGATGGTATTGCAGATATGGGTACAACTGAGAGCAAAATCAGGATGCTCCTAGAAATGTGTGAATTTAAGATGGAGACAATGGAAAAAGGCTAAAAGCACTTAGATATTGCACGAATAAGAAAGGTGGTATTTTTTACTAATGCCAAAAAAAGTTTAAAGACCACAACATCAACTTCAACTGGATTGGGGGTGCAAAACCAGTACTAGATTCTTTTGCTGAAAACATCAGCTTTCTGTACCCTGATACCAATCAGTCCATCCAGTTAGTTTTTCTCTTATTGAAAGGAATTTGATTGCAGTGGAAGTGGAATTATGGCTGTAATAGTTACCCCTCATTTCTTAGAGCACAGCTACGTAACTGAACCCAACACTGCCAGAGACGTGTAGGCATTATTATTCTTTAAACACATCGTGCACACGTTTTCCTTTCGTAATTTTAGGCTCCCTTCGCACCAAATACTTCATTTTCTTACCATGACTATTTCTAGAAGCCTAAGGAAATCGCTATTCCTTTGGGTTTGTGTGCAGCTATTGCCACAGTAAGGGTTGGGTCTGCTATTGCAGTAATACAGGAAAGCTCCCTCTAGGAGTTTTGCTCTGCATTGGGAATCTGGGGCAGGTGATAAACCCGCAGGAGTGTCTTGACTTATATCCTGAAGACAAGCAGCCAGAACAGACAGCAAAGAAGGGGGGAAAGCAAAGCTTGTGGACGTGGACTTGGGGGTACTGGAAAAGGTTGCGTTCAAAAGACACAACTGGCTGTGGGAGCTCACCTGTGTGCTCTGGGGTAGCCAAAAGGTATCAGTGATTTGATTGTGGATTTGGAAAGTTACGAGAGACTGAAATATTATCCAAGCCATTTGGGAACCTCTTCAGAAGAGCTTTTCCCTTTTCCCTACAGACCTGGGCTTTGGAGGCTTGCTATTTGTTTTATTAATACAGGTTTACTGTTTAGAGACGATGTAACTTAGGGAAGAGTAGGGATCATGATATTTTTATCACAAAAACTGACACCAGGATACAGCCTGATGGGTCTGATATATGAGCTTCTGATTAAGTTCTTTCTGGACATCAGACAGCAGCAACTTTGAAGTTGGGAAGTGTTGAAGAAACTCAATTCCCCTCTTTTTTTTTTTCTTTCTTAAATGTCATACATTCTAAGCATTTGTAAAAAAGATTACAAAAATGCTTTGTCATTCTAATGAACATCTGTGATTGCAGCTGTTGTTCATCTTTTGTTTTAAAGATTTTTCAATTGCTACAGTCATATTTTTTTTTGTTTGTACTACAGTCAGCACAACAAACACTATGATTTCACATCTGCAAATAAAGGCTATGCCCAGTGCAAGGTGGCAGGTCAGCTTTAGTGAAAGGTTTCATGTCCAAAAAATACTGGAATAAGCTCAAACCAATCAGGAAACAAAATGTAGGCTAATGTGGAAGTCATGGTAAGCATTGTTGGCAAATTGTGATGTGGTGCAGCAGCCACTGCGTGTTACTCAGAGCTGGTAAGAGGGCCACTGACAGAAGCCTGCTGTACAGGTGCTAGATCGTGATATAATAAATAGTCTGTACAGTGTCACACTATATAAAAAGTTTAAAAACCACAATGAGAATATATTTTAAAAAATTTTTTATATTGTAAAAATTTTAAAATTAGGTCCAAACCACCATTAAAAAAGGTATGAAATGTGCAATTTTGCAAGTGGAAACAAGGGGCACAAGAAGGGGTCCATAAGGGTCAATAAGAGTCACTTTTTGAATTCTCTTTGTTTCCAGTATCTTCATAGATCTGGTAATCACACAGACCTCAGAGCAGTTCTCTTCAGGCAAGTAGGACACGAGCTAAAAGTATCACCACTGATTTAAGCAGGGAAGATTGGCTGCAACAAGGAGTAAAAGGCTATTTTAAGAGACAAATGTACAGTACAGTCTATTTATGTAAATACTTGGAAAACGCAGGCATAAAATTGTTTCCCAAGTACGGAGCTGTGAAATCAATGTGCCATATGGATCTGTAATATATGGCAGAATATTTTAGAATCCTAAACCTTGAAAGAAAACTGTTGTAAAAGTCTGCATCTAGAATAACATGACTACTCGCTTGTGATGTATTTCCAAATTTACTGAAATATAACTTAGTATTTTTAAAAGGCAGTAACCCTTTTCGATTATTTCTCACAAAGCATAGAGTGAGGAACTGATAATTAAAGGCAATAGAAATGGTAGGCCAGTGAAACAGATGGCTGTAACATAATTCTTGAGTCTTAACTGGCACTTAATGCTAACTCTACTTCCAATTTGACAAATACAATAAGACACCTATGTTGACATACACGGGGTGCACTTAACTACTTTTATTTATGCAAGTGAGGTATTAAAATTGTCTTCAAAAGCAGACATCTAAAGAAGAGAAAAATGGTAGCCAGAAGAGAATAGTAGCCTTTGTTTTCAGTGTTCAATGATTAGTAGTTGTAGGGTTTTTTTTCTTCCAATATCCTCTCTTATAATTTCCATGCAAAGTCTCTGTCTTACTCTTCCACTAGATAGGTAGCTTGGGAAGATGGGAGGAAATTCCTCATTTTTCAGCAAGAATTAGTTATGAAGACTGGGATTTTTTTAAAATGAAGTATAGTAAGCTAAAAGTGTGTGCATCTCACACGCTGCATATGGTACACTTTTAATATATACACTGTCATTGTACACAAGCATTTTGTATATACACTGATACCACCTTCACCAGGAAGTCAAAAGTCAATAGATAATGAACCTTGTGCTGTATCCTCCCTTCCTCTCACATAAATTTCACATGGAATCTCCTCCATCACCCTGTCTTCTATACCCTGCTCAGGGCACTCATGAGCTTGTTTGAACGTGTAAGTACTTTTCTTGAAGGTGCTGTTGAACGTTTTCATCGGCTGGGGCTGCGCAAAGTCGTTGCGGAAGGGCAGCTCCATGGAGCTGAGGTTGGTCCTGCTCTGTTTTATGTTCGAGGCCTGGGAGCCACAGTGGTGGTCGTGGATGCACCTGGAAGCTGTTGAAGGGCGTCGCATCTTCTGATAGTTCTCGAGCTCTTCTGATAAATCTGCCAAATCTGCAGAAATTTCTTTGTCCCTTAGTGAAAAGAGTTCATAATGCGGAGGATCAAATACTTCCTGGAAACCGGTTTTATTGAAGGCAGTCTTGCAAGCCATGACCTTTTTGCGAGGTTGCTTTACTTGCACTAGAATTGAAATGATGAGAAGAACTAAAACTATCCCTGATGTGATGCCAATGATTGTCCCATGAGTTTTGGTGATTTGTTCAAACAATCCACTTCTTTTCTTTTCTGCAAAGAAAAAAATGAGGATCATGTTAAGACTTTTATTATTTTCCACACTTTTGATAATGTATTTCAACAAAGCAAATTACGGTGATTGCCATGCAAGTGCCATATTAATAAAATGACTTAATGGCACTGGAGACTAGACCTGTATGTCAATGGGATTTGTCTAATTCCCTGTTATTAGTGGCTACCATATGATAATTCAGTGACAGGTGGAACTCTGTGACTAGTGCATGCTGACTCAGCTGGGGGGTGATTTCCATCCTGAACCTGAACTGATCAGTTCGTATTCCAAAATCCGTGAATTAAATAGGCTTAAGTTAACCTTAAATAGGTTAAATCCAGCTACAGATGATGCTTCTCTTGCTGCGGTTTGTTCCTGTTGGCAACATTCCCATTGATGTCCGTGTAAGAAAACCCAGATTTAAAATCAGCTACTTCTTCTTTAGAAGTGAATTATTATCATAGTGATATCAGATATAAGAATGACTGTGCAGTTTGCTTTCTCATCTCTTGGAAACGTAATGGCTGTTTGTACTGTGTGAGGCTGTTACACCTAATTCAACACAGGGAGCTTTAGCATAGATATATTCCAGTTTTAGGAGTCCAGTAATCAAGTCAGTCGAGGAAAAAAAAAGGGGGGGGGGGGAATCAACCAACCCAAATCATATGGGAATTTTGGCTAGTACTTCATATGAAAACACACAAGATGGCAGCATCGGAACAAGGCGGTTCTCCATATTTAAAATTCTTATTTGAAGACTTATATTTTCCAGTTGGATTCTTTTTTCCTGTAAATGTTCTTGTCCTAGGGGACTGAAAGATTTCTATACTGAGGCTTTGCAACATCTGCTAGTGGGGCAGAAAAGCATTTAAGACTATGTAGAAGAAAATGTAGTAGCCTAAATACTGCATAATATTTTCAGATATCTGGTACCGGGCATCTGAATATGTGTGTTATGCACCTAAGTACCACACACAGTGCATGGAGAGTGTTATACACCATCATGTGCTATTTGAAACAATCCATGTACTAAACAGACTCCCAAGGAATTGGAATAAGAAGTTATTTTTCTGCTTCAGAGCTTGGACTGTTGGAGGTATGGATTCTTGTGCTATGGAAGTTCTCTTGTCTGCATCTAAGTTTCTTAATTCTTGGGAGATATTTTAATCAAAAAGTAGTTATGCAAAAGGTGATGTCTTCTCCAGTCTCTTAAAATAAATTGCACAAACTGACTTTTCTAACGATTTTTGTGTTACAGGGCTTAGGCATAAGTAGGTCACAATATGCTCAGATTTATGTAGCTATTGATATGGACTAAATGAGAACTCTGGGTGCCTGCAGGAACTGAGCACAATTGTGAGCAGCTTTCTTTTTAAGGCTAAATATTGCTTATTTGGTTGCATCAGTCCCCCACAGCTGGCAATATGGACCTAGTCTTCAGCTGCCTCTAAGTTGAATATTATCAAAGCTAAGGATTGTTCAGAGGAAGCTCACTTGTACACTGAGAACTTGGGAGCTATGGATCAGTTTTGTTAACTGGAAAGCCTCCATAATATACCCAACATTAGAGTATTTATTAGTGGTGTGAATTTTTTTTGTTTACCCAAAAGGCAATTAAAAAGTCGGGGTGCTTTAACAGAATAACGATTCCCTCAAATCATGAGAATTTTTCATACAAAACCTGATATTGAAGCAAGTCTTTACTGTAGTTGTGAGGGTTTAAATAATACTTCCCTCCCCGTGTTCTAGAGGCAGAGATTTACACGTCTGTTTTCCATAAGTGATTACTTCATGCTTTCTAACAACTCCTCCTTCCTCCCATCCTTTCTCACACCATATGCAGCAGTCGAACTTACTCTGAAATAGCCTGAGATTTATAACACAAAACAAATGTTTTAAAATTGCATTTGTCTTCCAGGATTGTTGCTTCTATTTCAGCCCTGAGAAAGGCTTTTTATGCTTGAAAGCTTGTTTGTGCTTTTCTGGCTCTCTACTTTTTTTCTCTAAAAGGCATTACCTGTCCCTACAATCCTTGCTTTAGCTAAAGTTCAGAAATGGACAGGATGCAGCCCGGAAAATACTAAATTATCTTTCTTATCAAGCTGATATCCTTTTAAAATAGAGAGTATATGCTGAGGAGGAAGAAATTTTGTTATGAAGCAGTAAGATCAATATTCAGGATGCTTACATGTCTCCTGAGTTTAAATATAAAATTTGGAACACCTTCCTGAGACTAGCAGAATAGCTTTCTTCAGCATATTTCCAGGACAAAGACATTTCATGACTTTCTTGAGAGACAAACTGACCAGCCTAGCTCGTAAAGGCTCTACTTTGCACTATATTCACCTCTGCAGTGATTCTCGTCCCAAGGGTATGCACAGTTCTGGATGCCATTGCAGACTAAAGAATTATTGATGCACATGTTGCTATGGCAGAAGTAAGTGTTGCCTGAGCAGGGAGCTGCAGGAGAGAGGAGAAAGAAAACATTCAGAATTTTCAGTAATAGCATTGCAATAAAACTAGCAAGTTCATGTTTGTTTTTTTTAACATGCCAGCGGCACATTCTTTATCTTTCTTTCAAACACAATCACTTTTCTTACACATCACTAATTATCAGATGATTTTCTCTCTCTCCATGTGATTGCTTTCAGGTGTGTTGTCTATGCTACAAAAAAAAAAAATTTTTGCTCCAAGTGGGTAGGTACCAGATAGAGACAGTCACAAAATACAGATAATGGAAGAAGGCTTTAATTCGTGTCTTTAAAAACTTAATACTCAAAAATCTCATGCTCACTATCAATTATGTTTATTCTACTGTGCATCTGCTGGGTAGATGTTGTGAGGCAGCCCCTGAACATCTGCATTTTAGAGCCCATTAATATCTTAAGGCAAATCAGATTTTGGCTTGTGGAGGACTGTTTCAGTAACTGCAAGAGATTTCAATAACTAGAGGCATCTAAGTTATTCCTGCTTGTGAATCAAAAGCTCTTGGATCCTCCTATTAGAGCTAATGCAGGGATTGAGAGAGTACAGTTTAGCTTTTTATCTATCTGTCTATATATAGTTAAAAATTTGAAGAAAAAAATTAACTAAAAAGCTGCCTTGGAGATTTTGTTTTTATGATTATTTGTTATAGCTCCTTGACTTTAGGAAAAAAAGATATTAAAAAATAGTAATAATTCTTTTCAGGGTGTTGTATAATATACATTGAGAATTATTTATGAATTCAGGGCACTGGACAAGAAATTGGTTTTCCCTTTCTCTGTTTCAGTAATGTGCTATTTTCATCACGGAAATGTTTATTATTAGTGGACTCAGTTATATATTAAACAGCAAAGATGTGTGATAGACATTTGACTATTTGGTTTCATAAAAAGAATTTATTCTTGAGCAGTCTGGATTCTCTGAAACATAATGGAAAATCCAAATGGTAGAGCAGAGGGGAATGACTACACCTGAATACTGCATTTCTCACTTATTCCTTCTGTTGGACTTCAGAGTCTGTGACAAAAAGAGGAGTTATGCCTTAGAAAAAAAAATTCAAACCTTTAATTTTGAATTTGCATTCTCTAAATTTAATATGCATTATCTTCCCATTTCTTACTCCACTAAGTCTGGTAACCTACACTCATTGGTTTTAAGCTTTTGTATTAGCCTTCTGTCACTGCTTAACCCTGGCAATCTGGCAAGAAGTTCCATGTAGGAAGTCTGTGCTTTAATTGTAGTGCAAGTGTAATAAGGAATGTATTTAGAGCATATTTTTGGAGAGCTTATCCATGTAATTTCAAAGCTTAAAAATGTCATGGTAGCTATCACATGTATCTTCCCTCCTGAGGTGGGCTGAGAATTTAATTGTCTGGAAAGTAGATTTAGCCTCAAGAACATCTGTTTCTCCTCATGAAGTTCAATAAAAGAAAACAAAGTCCTGCAGCAGTGAAGGAGTAACTCCACATATGTGGACAGGCTGAGGGCCAGCCAGCTGCAAGGCAGATCTACAGACAAACACTTGAAGTTCTGGTGGAGAAAAAGCGGAACACAAGGCAATAATTCACCCTTGTAGCAAAAAACCAACCAGCAGCATCCTGAGCTGCATTAGGAAGAGCACTGCCACCAGGTCAAGAGAGGTGATTCTTCTTCTCTGCTCAGCACTGGGGGATCAAGGCAAATGGCACAAAGACAAGGACCTGGGGTATCCAACATGGTCCGTTTGGGTTGTCCTGAGAGGTTGTGGTGTCTCCATGCTTGGAGATGTTCAGCAACTGACTTCATATGGTCCTGGGAAGGCTGGTCTCCCAGATCCTCTCTGACCAAAGAGACTTCCTAGGTGGGCTTTTAAATCAACAGCCTTTTTCAATACTGTTTTATATCCAACTTTTTCTAAGGGCCAAACCATTTTTCAATGGGACTTTTTTTTTTCCCCCCAAGTTCAATGCAATTACTTGATAAATGAAAGAATAAAATCAAACATTTTCCTACTTAACACTACAAACTCAGACTTAACTATGCCTTTAACTGTTTCACCAACTGCTACTCTTTAGGAAAGAAAACATAAAGGAGGATGGTTGTGTTGTTGATGTGACAAATGTTCTCCTCTAATGTATCAAGAGTGGCTGCTAAGAAAATGCACATCCTTAATGGCTCAAGGCCTAATGGAAGCATCATTTGATGCATCATGATGTAAGCAATGTCTGAAATTATACTGCAGTTATATTCTGAAGGGATTCACATCTTCTCCCTGAAGGACTAAATGATGACAAGACAAAAGTTATGCAAGAGTATCAATCTAAATATGAAAACAGGTATTCCAGACAACCTAAAGCAATTCTCAGAAATGGGAAGATGCAGTCAGTGTTTCTAACCATTACACCTATATAATGGGAGAAAGGCTAATAATTAAAATGGAAGTGTTCATGATGCAGACTATAAAATAAAAGGCTCTGGGCCTTATTACCACATGTGGGGAGAAAAGACTTAGGTATTTTTTCCTTCTGATTTTGGAAAGAAAGATTGTGCAAGCTTTGCTTTATAAAGGAATAACCAGGATCAGAATTTAAACACAACAGTTTAAAATGAGTATGTATGTAATAGGCTACGGTGTCTACAAAAATATTTCTGACTGTGAGATAAAGGAGGATCTACGAAATTCATGTCCAAAGTGGTGGTTGTGGATCTACGTGTATCTGCTGGTGTTTCGATATGGACCCGTATGGAGTTGTAGTTGTTTTGGAGGCAGAGAGGAATAAGCAGGAATGTAAGACACGTTTCCTTTCTTGTTTCCCTGAACAGGTGGTTCTGTATTTTTCGTTGATCCCTTCTGCTGCTGCTTCTTCATCCACTAGCACAGTCTCTATTGTACATTTTTGTGTAGTCTCCTACTTTTTGTGGGGATGGGGATGTCCACAGTTTGTAAAGATGAGACAAATTGACTTAATTTTCCTTTTGTTTGTTATTTGAGGAGTATGAAGACTAAAAGTCACAATGATTGATCAGTTCCAGTCCAGGACTTCAAGGACATAGCTGCACTCTTCTCATACCGGCTGCCTAAGACTGGTGCAATGTTCATAGTGTCCTTTGTATCCAGCATTATTCATGTATTGAATCAAGCCAGAAATCAAATACATTGATTTTTAACATTGCTCTTAGTTGAATTACTTAGTCAAATCTGCAAGTAGCACTAGGTGTGTGTTAGGTGACTGTCATGCACAATTAGTTCATTTATGTAAATTTTTTCAAAAATATTGATCGTTTTCATGGTTGGCTTCATATAATTACAAATCATTAGCAAGGTAGAAGAGAAAGATAGCTTAACAATCTGAAAATGTGCGAATTCACCTTTTTCAGTTAGAAAAATTGTTTATGGCTAGATTATTTAAAAATACATGATACATTTTTCAGCCCCACACTTTTCAATTACCTGCCAAGCAAGGCAGTATCCAAGTAAAAAAGAATAACCACATACCTTTGCAGATTTTCTTCTGCTAAAGACTTCTGAGTTGCTTTAAGATCATAAGTTTGGAAAGTTATCTAGCTTTAGGAGTACTTAGTGTTTCAACCTCTTGCATTAAAAAAAACCCAAAAAACCAAACACCCTACTCCCCCCCGAAAAAAACCCCAGCTCAACAACAAAAAACCCTCTTAGAGTCACATGCAGCTGAGGATAAGGAAGCAGCTTAGGTGGAGTGGGGTAGTTCAAGATCCAAAACTGAAGGTAGAGCTGTGGACAGGAAGGAGATCAAGCACGTTTTCTAGCCTTCTGAACATCCAGTGTGGGTTTGAGAAGCGCCTGTTGTGGTGTCTGGCAGAGAACAAGAAGGTGGGGGCTAGTGGGAGAGCTCACTTCAGTCCCCGTGTTGTCTTTTTGAAGTAAGGCTGTGCTCATTTGCAGAACTCTTTATGGAAAGGACATAGCCTAGGGTGGTATTATTGCTGAATTCAAATGGAAAATAAACCTTTTAAGAGTGAAGGAAAGCTCTTCTTCAGGAACCACCTTACAGCTGTAATAAAGCAATTACCTAATTTACCAGCTAGTATGTGAAAGAAACAGGAACGACCTTTTTCATGTATTCCTGCTGTGTAACACACAGATGATGCTTTCCCTAAAACACTTTAACCGTCCTGATAGCAGGAGAACAGGCACTTTAAAATCTACTTACGGTCCACAAATGAAGTGAACAGCATCCTGAACCTGCTCAGTCTGCTGCCTTCGTCTGCCCACATCCTCACCACCCCTGTCCCCGTCTGCAGCATCACATCATTTGCCACGGTGCTGCAGAACTTGGCCTTCAGGTTTTCAATGGAGCTGCTCCCGTCATACACAGCCACAAAGTTTCTCTTGCATTCATTTGAATGCTCCATTTGATAGTCGAGAAACCGCATGTAGATCTGTTAGAGAAAAGAAATTAATGTCTCCAGGGAAAGTAACACAGAGAAGATGGTTTTCTTTCTTAGCAAATATTGAATAAGATGTTTTCTTCCCTTACAAATATGGGTAACTCCCAATTCACAACACTTTTAGACTTACATTTTCTCGTTAAATGTCCACGTGGAGTATTACCTGAAATTTTGTCTTAGGTATCTATTTCACTTCTTCCCGCTCCCCGAAACAGTCCTTATTTAACAATTTACTTTGATATGTTTCTGCTCCCTTTGGAAAACAAAGCACAAAGCAGCATACTTGCTGAAGAAACCCCCAAGCAGCTCTGCTAAATGGGAAGTCTATTACTCTGGTAGAGATACAAGGAATGCATAAATGTGCTGAAATAATTTTAATGGTATTTTGACTGTTCTCTTTTCTTTCTTTTTAATTCATAAAAATAATGTTAAAATATAAGGGAAGGAGTCTAGTCAGAGAAGCTATGAAGTTAAAATAAGGAAATTAAAATTTATTGCTTCAGAATGAAAGCTAATTACTGAACCGTAGCAGCATTATGGAAGACACAAACCATGAAGTCAGGAGTAATTTGAATAAAAATGGAACTGAGAGAGAAAAGTAAGCTGGCTATGTAGGAAGAGGTAATAAATTAAGCTAATCTTAATTCTTCAAAAAGCCAAAATCTAATCCAAGAAAAGGCAGCATACGTGTTTGAACATGTGCAGCAAGGAAATTAGAAGACTGAGATGGTACTTAAAGAGTAAGGAAATAATTTATTTTGGTGGAGCAGGAAACTCGTGCAAGACAATAATTCAGTTAGAATGACATGAACAAAACATGAGGGCTTTTTAATCTCTTAAATGGTTATATTGGAATTCTCAGAATTCTAGTGAAAGGTTGAGATATGAAACTAGGTCACCTATGCATGCTGCAAAGGCCATTTTCAGCTTCAAAAATTTGTCAGATAGCCCTTGTTCTGAGAGGAGAAATCTGTCCCAGTGGAGGCTGAGGTCTCCTGCTCTGTGGGAGAAGAGCTGCTCCTCCTTTATCCACGAGCTCTTCCCTGTGTGCTCAGAGCAGCCTGGCTCCAGCCTGTGTGTGTTTTGAGGACCGTCTCTGATCACCTCTCTGGCCCGTGCTATGGATGCTAAAGAAGTTTTTTTGCACAGTGTGGGTTTTTATGCATCTCTGCCCAATGAGAAGACTCTCCAAGTCCTGTGAATGAGGAAGTCAGGGTGGATGAATCCCACACCTGCATTTGCTCTATTTACCTGGTTTTCTGCCCTTTTGCCATATCTCACTTTTAACCCCAGCGAGTGCCAGCGCCTTTCAAAACTGATAAAGAATTCACTACAATAAAATTATCACCTTTGTTTGTGGGGAAAAAAAGATACATGCCACATCCCCCCCATACACCTAACAGGCTTTAATAAAAACATGGTAAAAGAGCACAGGGAAAGACAGGTGACACTTGTACCCCCCGGCTTTTCCTTCCCAGTGCTTCCAGAGGCAGGTTGCCAGCACTGTCTTCCCTTGCACCTTCTGTCCAAAGGTACAGCCTGAGCCATATCATATCATGCTTCAGCTCACTGTTTTGTGATTTTCAGTATACACATTTTTTCTTTTTTTCCTGTTTTCTTTTTTCCCCCTGCTGTTTCTGTTAGATTTACTGCTGAAAATTCTCAGCTACATTGAGAGCCTGTCTTCCACTGATGTCTTATCTCACAAGCGTGGGTGTGAGCTGTAAGTGCTAGTATTTGGGCTGAGAGATGGTATTTTCTTTTAATGATTGATTTTATATATCCGCTACAAAATGACAATGGAAACTGAAAATAATTTCGCACATTTTTAGTAGAGCTATTATTTTATGAGAACAAAGGAATAATTCCATTAAAAGCCCTCACCTCTTCACAAGCTCATTTGGGTTAGCGTTAGGCAAATGTAAAAGGTCCTTACTCTTAGATTATATTGATTCGCCTTGTAATTTTCTGAAATCTAGAGGCAATTTGTTACACATATAATTTATAACAGATGCTTCTCTGTTATGCAGATTTTAAAGGTACTTTAATTGCTGTAGTTTCAGTTTTAAAAGTTTATTTTTATTATAAAATCAGATTGAGGAAATTAAAAATGTCTATGCTTATTTTTCTCAAGAGAGAACCATATCAGATCTTATGGATTTTATCACCATAATTCTGCCAGAATTGAAGCTTGAGAAACCACTGTCAGAATACTAAGAATTATTTTTCTGTAATGTTTTAAATCAATAATTTAGGATGATGATCTAATCTCAGGACTCACCCAACTATAACTCTGCCTTCTGGCATCATTCAATAATTTATTAAAATGCTTAAGCGTAAGACCTGGTGCACTCAAGTGGCAATGCAGAGAGAAAATGGTTTTATTATTGTTTCTGGTAGAACTGCTATTACTTAGACTAGGATAGGGCTCTTGGGAGTTGAGTCACTTCCTCAAAGGCTCAAATATATTAATGGACTTTTAGTTTCTTTCTTGTCTTGTCCTCTTACTATCATCTTTTAGGTTGCTGTTTTAGAATGCACTTGGAAGTTGGTTAATAGGGCTGGTTAGTTAACTGTAAGGAGTGTGTAAGAAGGCAGAGAAGTTTCTCATCTTGGCAGCTACTGCTTAGAAATATTTTTAATTTTTAAGTACATGCAAGCAGAAGCAAAATTAAAGATATGTATGCTATAAAAAATATGTACTCCTCTCTGCAACTCGTAATTAACAAATACATGATTCTGAAATGTGTAGCTGTTGGGGTTTTTTTAAATAGGCTGTAGCTATTGTATTTTGGAATTGTGAATTAGATTTTATCCTTCTCCCTGCCTAACGACAAGTCTCGAGTTTTTTAATGAGCATTAGACAGTAATGTTTTTGTAAGCAGTCTCTAGTTTTGCAGCACAATCATAAATAGCAGGTACCTGAGTAACTAATGCTGATTTCTGGCTCCAGCAGCTGAAAATGCCCCTTTAGGGCTTGGGCAGAAAAGGTCCAGCAAGTTTTGTTGAGGCACTTTAAGAGATTGCGATCCTCTAGCTAAGTCAGAAGAATGATAATTTCTCAGCTGTTTCCAGGTGAAAGCTGAGCCTTTCCTTTTAGCTCAGACTGCTGATGAAAGTGGGTTTTAAGGTTTGTGAATTAGATGGGAGAAGCAGGCACACGTCATGTTGATTTTGAACAGAACCAAATTCTCCAACAGAACCACTGGAGGTAAAATGCTAAACCATGGCAGTGAGATTTACTGGAAATTATTAAAGGTGTTAGCCAGCATTTTTGCCTGCAGTCTTCCAACAAAACCAGAGTTCAAGTCAAATGCCTTGAAAATTGTTGCTTAAACAGTTTTCACAGTTATCTGGTATTTGAAGTTTTAAATAATAGGAAGACAGCTCTGTGGACCTGTGAAAGTTTAATTTCAGAAACAATTATCTATCTGGATTTTCTAAACCACTGATACATAACTCATTTCGGTGAAAGTAAGACATTATGCAAATCAGAGCTAGTGACCATTCCCCGTTATGAATATCATGGAAACACATTATATACTGAATTATGTGAACAAAACCCACCTTAGCATTTGGAGTAGCTTTAATGGTCCATATACAGTCAACTGCTTGTCCTGGCTTTGTTTTTCCTTCTTGTTCTACTTGACTGGAACGTACTATTCCATCAGCTCCCGAGAGCTCAAACTGGCAGTCTAGGGAGAAGATATACCTTGCTGTCAAATGCAGTATGATATTAATTTTAAATTTCATGTATAAAGAAATTGTTACTGTAATACTAGACCTGGGATGGGATTTAAAATGCCTCCTAGGTAAGTGAAGTCAGGATCTGCAATAGAAAGAAGTCATGAATCACAAGGACTATCAGTGCTCGAGAATCACTTCAAGGTTTAGTATTATCTGCAGATTATGTCCATTTTTTAGTATGTCACAATAAAAATTACCAGAAAGTTTACTGAATCAGTTGTAGGGGAAAGAGGCAAAGTTTTTTCAGATGAGAACATTATTCCACAACGATTGACCTTATCAGAATAAGGTAGAATTCTACCCTGGCAGCTCACATTTCTAGCATAACACTAAAAATGACTATTCAGTATTTTGTTCCTACATTATGTTCTGAATTTAACTAGTCCAGTTTTCACTGAAATTGCTGGAGCTCCACAAGAGTATAGGGGATCTTTCTGTGTGCAGAAAGGTTATCTAGATTTATTTTATCAGACTGCTGTCTATACACTTCCGAGCAATTTAAATCAAGTTTAGCAGAATATATCAACACTTTGAAATTGGTAACTGCTCTTAATAAAGAATGCGAAGAAGGACAGTTCAATCCTAAAGATACTTTTTCCCTGGATACCTTTATCTCTTCTACTAGGCCAGGCAGTGCAGTTCTAGACCTCATTTCTGAAGGCAGAATTTCACCTTGATAGCTCCTCCATCTCCTTTCTCCTCAATGTGACGTGTAGGTATTGCACACATCTGCAGCAGACCTGCAGTAGTACACTGTGTGCACAATACTAGTGAAATAAGAATATACCTTTTCATAATGGTACTTGATCTACTGAGACTAGAACTTGGCTAAAAGCGAGCCTGTAATGGGCTGGGATGTCCAAGGCTTGCACTTCAGTGATCAGGTTAGTGTTTCCTCACAAGTCAGCACAGAAACATTTAAATGTATATTTAAAATTCCAGCCTGGAACTATGCTAATTTAGTGATGTTTATGAAATACCTTTGGAAATAGACTTAGCAAAATGCATAAATACCGTCCCTATGAAACCATTTTAGCATGTTATTCCCAGTGGCCACCATGTTTATCTGAAGTTTCCAAGTCTAAATCTCTAAGCAGTAATATATAATCACAGATAGTGTATTCATCTGCTGTAGGGGTAAAGACCAGTTGGGTAAAGGTGACATTAAGTTATGCCTGTGTATACATTTGTAAAGGAGTAGAACTGACACTTTTATATCGCCTTTGGTCCCAAAGGACAATAAAATGCTGATAACCACACGTGTAGTATCCATGAAGCACAGTAGTCAAGCATTGCACAAGGACATCAGGTCAAATTTTCATGTAAGAATAATGCCCTGCCACTTTTAAGTGGCCCCACAGAGCAGATGTACTTTTTGTTTGTCTACAGACACTGTCAGCACATTATCCTCTCCTTCATACCTGTAAACTACACAGTCCTGTGAGCAAAGAGCAGCTCTGTTGTCTAAGCCTGTGGATTGAGGGAATCTAGTTCTACTGAGAGCTGATGCTTGGACTGTACAGAAATGTCCTCTGGCTTTTCAGAACGGAGATTTAAAATGTTTTGCATCTGGCTGGAGTGCTACTGTAGATTTGCTTTGGGTGTTTTTGTCAGTGTCTCATATTCCTGGGGGACAGGCTGTTGCAAATGCAGCTGTTTGTGTGCACAGAGGCTCCTTCCATTGCTACCACTGGTGAAACTGGTGGAGGAACAAAGAGGGATGCTGCTGAAGACTTCAGCATGAACAAGATCAACTGTCCTCTTCACTAGCAAACTACAGACCTGCACTTGCATTCAGTCAACTTTCCAAAGTGGTTTTAGTCAAGTATCCCAAGCAGGACTGAGACTTTGACTATCACATTGTCACTGTGCCTTCACAAGCACTAATGATGAAATGCAGCTCTACACTGAGAGCTCAAACACACCAACAGAGTTCATTGGGAGCAGATGGTCATTAACTCAGGATTTTAGACATCTTTACCTGGTATAAATGAGTACTTTGCTTGAAATCCCTTTCCTTCCAGCTCCTCATCAGATGTAAACTTGATCCACATAAATCTCCCAGTTGATCTAATTAGTGCAGGACTTTTCAGACCACAGTAACGATTGATGAGAGGGGAGAAACCGAAAGGTCCATCTCGAACCTCCAGATGATCAAACCGACATTCAAATGAGGGTTCTATGTAATAAGGTTCATCAAAGGTCAACTCAATTCTTTGTCGTGGAGCAGCTAGACATAAAAAAATCGAGCAAAAGAGTAAATGAAGGTCTAGACAAAACCATGAAGACGTGAAATAATGAAGAGACAGGCCTCCAAAACAGCAAGATAAAAAAGAGAGTGGAAACTTCTCAAAATATATCTGGCAGGATGGTACAAAAACTCAGATACACCATAATAAAAATTTAAAAAATTATTTTGTAAAAGATACTTTTCCACAGAGTTTTACAGGACTTTTTTGCTTGCAGATCTTCATTGTTGAAAATTCAGAAATCGCATAAATTTAATGCAGCACGTGACATATTAACATATATGCAGAGGTATTCAAACAAGGTTTAATATTAAGATATAAATTAAAACCAGTGTTATGCAAAAGCAAAATACACAATACAGGACAAAACAGTGAGCTATGCAGATACAAATGGAAAAGAGGAAGATATGAAGAACTACTCATTGGTATATTTCTTAAACATAATGTCCAAATTTGCAGATCCACTGGCAGAAGACATCTTTTATTAGACTATTCAGAGAAGTGTAAATGCTTCAAATATGTTATTAATATGCAGGTGGCTACAGATATTGGTAAGTTGGAATCAGTGGCAGCCTAATATATCAGGATTTGGATCAGACCCCTAAATGCTGAGGAGATGCAGCTATGACTACTTTGAGACCGGACTTTCACATCCATGGCTTTATATTGTGTGAATAACTTTAGTGTTCCTTGTTCTTGGCATCTCTTGAGCTATGTGAACTATGTGAACTCACTGGTATCTGGAGTGCCAGCATTAAGGAATCCCAGCTGGCTGCTTCCTCTGGATGCAAAAAGGATTTACTCCCGTGTCTCTAAGGTTCTGCTCAGACCTTACGCCTTCCTTATACATGAGTTACACGCATTTGGAGCTGCTTGTGCACCCCGGCAGTGGGCTGCAGGAAGGCACAGATCTTGGACAGAAATACTGGAGGGCCTTGGCCTCACTCAGGTACCCACAACGTTTCTGTGTGAGGACTTTAGGAGAGGCCTGGGAGCTGATTCTGTGCCCGTGCAAACGGCCTCGTCTGACCCCTGAAGCCGGACGGGCCGTGTGTGTTCTCTGGTGACCTCACGGTCAGGCAAGACTCAAAACTTAAACTGTGCACGCAAAAAGGAGGGTGTCTGTGAACCACCACTACGCTGTACAAATAAAAACTCCCTGAAACCTATTACTTGAAATATTTCAATTAATTGATATGAATCAGATGATTAAGCTGACTAATATTTTTAGCTGACTTCAGTGGTAGGCAAACAATTCCTACTAAGAGGAAAAATAATTAGAGTGTCTCAAGTCTGGCAGCCTTTATCCAAGATATTCTCATTGGAATGTGGCTTTATTCAAGTTAATGACATTTTTTTGTCCTCATCACGTTAGTTTAATAGTGACTTCGGCAGTGCTAAAAATCTCTGTACTTTCAGTACAGTGCTATGGCAGTTAGATATATCTTTTTTATTAATGAAGGACAGCATAACAATTTTCTGCTGGTGAGACAGACTTAGAATAACACAGTATGGTCTGAAAATACTCTTCATCTTTTGCTGTTTATTATCAGTGATATTAAGATAACAAGCTACAATTTTTACCTTAATAGTTCTGTGTCTTCATAGATTACAGTAGATCTGATGCTGCTTTTTCTGGCTGTGAGGGTATGTCTTATTCCCTACAGCTAATTTTTTAATGTTTGCATTTTCTTATTAATTTGTTATTATTACTTCAGAGAGCAAATTTAGCTCCTTATTCAAGTAAATTTATGCAGAATTTATTATATTACCAGTATGGCTATGCAATACTTCACAGTATTGTAAAACAACACAGTCCTAAGAGTTCAAGATTAGCCATTTAATGGTAAGATCACAGCACAGCAAAACAGAAACACAGCAGGTACCTTCTAAGATATAGACGCACTCCTGATTTGGGGGGTACATGTTTGGGTAGTTTGGTGAAGCAAAATGTCCTCCATTACTCGTCCGTACCCAGTTGTCGCACTGGGTGGGGGGAATGCGATTCACTCCAATATTTTGCCCACCTTAAGCGAGAAAAAAAAGTGGTAAAACAAATTTCTTCTGCAAGCATGCTGGTTTGATACAGCAAAAGCAAAACACTGGCATGACACACAGTGTATAAAAGGGGCAGTAATTTATTTTGGTTGAAAACCCTCTTCTAAGGTGCTTGTTAATATCTAACTGTATCTATGCAGTTTTAATTTGCAGACCTTCGAGAGGACACCCAATGCTGATACAGGTCTTAGCAACCTCCAGTAAATTACATCACCTTCCACTGGTATCTTGGCAGCTTCTTGATTTATGGGGGTGAAAACTCTCTCTCCTGCAGAAATTTTCCAAGGAAATTCTGTAGGTGTCAGTTCAAGGAATTCTTCTCCTCTTTTAAGTGTGGGTTAATCTCACATACAAGAAAATAAGGTTTGTGAAATTGATGCCTTCCCCACTCAGCAGTCTTCAAAAATGCCTGTGGGTGGACTATTTGAAAAGCTTGTTGTCAGATACAGAAAACATGAATTTCCAAGGTGGTTTCTTTCCCACTTCTATCACCTAAAACCATAGAACTTTAACTGGGTGAGTGAACGTCCACGTTCTTTGTGACTGGATTGCTTTGTTCATTCAGAAGAAAACGCAACAAGTGGGGGAAAATGGAAAATACTAGAATTCATATTTGTAATCCAAGACCTTTTAATACCTGAACACAAGTACTTTCTTTCATTTATACTGCTCAATTAAAAAAATACAAAAGTGTTACATTTTTTGACAGAAAACCATCAAACTAAAATTGTACCTTGTGTCTTCTGTGCAACGGCAATCCCTTCCACTACAAGGATTGTTACCAGCAACACTGATGAGAGAAATTGGACAGGAAAAACATCAGTAATTCATCAAAATTACAGACCATTCTCTGTAGCCCTGATTCATGCAGATCCTAGCATTACTGACCCAAACAACTGAGAACACACAAAAATATGTAATTCATTTATGTGTTTTAAAATTTCAACTTTAGGAAACCAATGCAGTCTACAGGCACTGTTGGTTCTTCTTCCAGGTTCCTTATGAAAGTGTATATGAGAATAGCAATTAATTGTTTGAGGGGACTTTAAGAGTATTTTCTAGAGTATCTACTAATTTACAAGTATTTTCTAAAATTGCATAGTATCTATTTTCTATAAAACTTTTATATCCCGAAACGAGATGTTTCACTGCTATAATGCGTCATATTTATCCTAAAACTCTATTTGCCTAACATGTGCAAAAAGACTTCTCCAGCTTCCAAGAAATTAATCTGGACCACAGGATTCACTGCATGGTCTTACCCCTGCATTGATTTCAGGAACACTGTTGAATTGTGTTTGCAGGAGTGGTTGTTGTGATGCTGCCATAATATCAGGGATTTCTGCAAATGTGGCAGTAGAAAATGGGCAGATATAAGTTATAGCGATCTCCTTTCTTCCTTCCTTTCCCTCTCTCCCTCCCTCCCTTCCTCTCCCTTCTTCCCTCTTGGCTTTTCCTTACATTTACGTTTTCCCTGCACCCAAGAAGCATCACTATGAACAGTACATATTAAAGATCCCAAATTCCACCATCCATCAGCAATTTTAAAGCAGGCTTAATGTCCAGATTTTCCTAAAATGCTTTGCTGTATCAAATTGTTAGGGATTACCACGAGGGGAAAAGGGAATGAAATAGAGTATATTAATATGCCACTCTTCAAATCTTTCATTTGCTTCTTGAGTATCTCTGCAATTCTGACACACCTCTTACAGAACCAGCTAAGCAGGCCTGGACTCTGCCCTGGACAGAAGCTGGCTGAGGGGAGATAGGAGACAAGTTATAAAATCACAAGTATCATTTAAATTTTGAATAGAGAGCACCTATTACTTGTCTCTTCCAGTACCAGGAGCTATCAGGCAAAGTTAGCAGCTGGCACGTTCAAATTAAACAAAGATTTCTTTTTTCTTTTGCTTTTCTTTTCTTTTTTTAATGCACACGCTTTGTAACTCATCCTTGAAATAAATTTTATTTCAGAAACCCCTTAAGCCATAAGTTGTTGGAAGTCTGGGGTAGTATCTGGGGCAAATAGAATTTGCTCTGTTTTCACACTCTTTCTGCTTTTGTATCCCTGTGAAAGAAGATACCAGGCTAGATGGACCTTTGATTTGACCTGCTATGGCCTTTCCCCTGTTCTTAATCTGCTGTCAGACAGGTCTTACCACTGTAGGAAAAGAAAAGAGATTTCAGCAGGAATTTCATTGTCACCGTCAAGAAGTTAGTTTTATTTTCTCAGTTTTCCCATCTGGTTGCTCAGGCATTTTAGTGGCTCATGTTGAAAAGGCATTTTTCCCATCTGTGATTTTCCTTGTGTTGCTGTAAGACTTTGAGCCCTTCAGAGAGTTCCAGAGTGAGCATGTACTGACTGTGAACTACGATGATCTTGACCCAACTCATCTACAGGCTCCTGTAATGTTGGCATGGATATATTATCTTGGGAAAAGATAAAAGGAATCAAAGTCTGCTCCTGAAAGTGTCCATATAGCATTTGTGTTTTATTATGTATGTCTCTGCTGCCCTTTCTTCTCTCTGCCCGTACTGAAACAGGCTGTATTTCATTCTGAGACTTTCCTCACCAACAACTGCTTTTCCCGTGTAAGTCAAGTTCATAACTGTGGGCGTTTTCAAAAATACCACATGGGTCTTGCAACAAGTGTTATGTTCCTAGAAGCTTATTTGATTTTTAGAGGTGGATTACGAGATAGTAGGTGAAGACTTAAGTAGTTTTTCAATTTTCATCTTTGCAATAATTCTGCATTTTCATCAATATTAACATACTCAAAAATATGCTTTCTAACTGTTATTATCCCAATACAAAGTATCTGTCACTAACCATTGCTAACTCACCCCCCTTCAGATGAAAGCATCTAGCACCACATTACTGGTCTTCAGGTTAGGAGAGTTCACTAGTTTTTAAAGCAAATAAACAAACATCTCATCTTTATTAACGTGACTGACATTAGTTTTGAGCTATTTTTAGTTTTTAATATTTCTTATATAGGTGCTACTATTTCACAATTATTTGCACTTTATTTTTACAGCTTCTCTGTTCAAACTGTGCAGAGGTCCGAGTTTAAATGTATGAACTGACAATGCATTTGTGCTCCTGCATTTGTACTTGTCCCTAACAGAGAGAATCTTGATAGTGGTTAAAAAGTTGTCAGTTTATTTTCTCTGGGTTTTTCTACACTGGTTGTGGAGCAACACTTCAAAGCTGGCTTTTAAAGTAAACACAGTTTCCACAATCCTGTGTAAATCATGTGTCAATACGTTCTGTTGAATTCACCCTTCCTGAGGTTGTGCTGTGCCCACCCTTGTTTTGCAAGGACATAGCAAGCTCTGTAGAACTTGCTGTGCCACTTTTCAAAATGTGAAATGAGCTCTGACTTTCTTTTCTTAGAGCAACCAAACACAGAAATAAATACTTTTGTGACTAACAAAATGAATGCAGTCACTTTCAAGCAACAGTGAAAAATCCGGGAGTTTGTTTGTTTGTTTTATTTAGCACAGCTCTTTACTATAGCTACCACTGTTACTGTAGACTTTTTTCAAAAACAAATATCAGTATGCATCTGTTTATTTGCGTGATTGTACTGATAGCAACAACGTAAGGATAGATGTTCTGCTACACTAACCATTGCTGATGTGGATAAAGAAACAAGCCCCCTAAAAGCACTTCAGAAATCTGGTAGGCTTTCACTAAAGCCCGTGCCGTTTCTATAAATAGTTCAGAGCTGTGTACGTGTGTGTAAGTGCAAACAACAGTGTCTATTCCTTGCAGAACAGTATGGATATGCAGGCAACTGCAGAAGGTAAATGGGCTGAATATTTGCATTAATGTCTTCCTTTTGTCATGTTGTATGGATGAGTGGAAATAGGAAGTATGGGCCACCTCCTCTTTGTTCCCTGCCCTTTTCATCCTCTGCAGTTTTAATCTCTTCCACCTCTTTCTTACCCTTCCCTGGCAATGCCCATCCTTCTCATGCTCGCAACAAACCCTTAAGATATATTCAGAGCAGCACATGTAGCAAAGGTTTCAGGGTCTTCCTTTGCCATTACTTTTATCCCGGGTGACAGTGTGACAAAGGAAGGAGGTGTCTCTGACTAACAGTCTAGGTGTGTGCTGTCCTTATCTCTGTGACACTGCCCCAAAAGAGGTGCAGAGGACTTACCTTCTTCCTGGGAGTACTGGGCAGGATGCCTGAGGTACTACGGCCTTAAACTGTGTGCGTTTACATGACACTAAAATGTGGGGTAGCAAACAGGAGTCTGGGGGCTGAAAACAAGGCCTATCAATATTCAGGATGAAAGGAAAAGAAAGAAGGGGAAAAAAATCAGTTGGGATATTTTTAGACCTTTCAGACTGTTTCCATTAACCCATTTTTGTGCGCATTTTAAAAACAACAAAGCAATCACTTGGTGTCCTAAATCCATACCACTTCCTGGAAAAATAATTTTGAATCCCAAAGACTAATTTGGGCAATACAAGTCCAAAGGAAGGAAGATGTCTAGAGAAGAGACAAATCCTGTAGGATGGTGCAGTGGAGAGCTAGTGCTGAACTAGTGTCCTGGTACCGCACGCAGCGACACAGACACAGCAATTAGAACAGCATGAGACACTGAACTACTTTCACTAAGAGTCTTGTAGCACTTCCAGAAGGATGAAGAATGATCTTGTAATTTCTGATAAATTCAAATTCAAACAGTTATAATGGACCTGAACTTACAATGGGACAGAGTATTCCTCTCCTCCTTTTAAAGTCTCTTACATCTCTCACTGACATGACTATTCTTCGGTGCAGATGAAAGACAGGTCTAGACTTCACTCCACAGTCTATTATGGTACAGGCACCAGAAGTAGCAAGTCAAAATGCCACTTGAACATGCCTTGGCAATGTAAACAACAGCACACACAGCGCAGCACTGCGTGACTGCACTGATTACCAAAGGCATGGGAGGGGAGGTCTGATTGTGCTGTTTCTAATGGAGGAGCGTGGTGAGAATTTTCTAGAGGACACAGATATGGGAGATTGACCTTATAAACTTGAGATACTTAGTTGGTAAATATAATAAAGGTTAGTGCTTCTGCACCTTATACTGAGCTTCTACTTCATGATATGTACGCTGTAGAAGAGGCCATCATGAAGCCAACAGCAGCACACACACTGAGGCAGACGGATTAAAAGGGATTTCTTTTATTCATGAATCTGGTATTTGCTACAGGCTTGTATTTCATGAATTCTGGTGCATACTTTTGCGCTACTATTTAAAGCTCTCATAGTTTTTACCTGTGTGAACATGAACTAGGAATAAAGAAAAAGCAGTAAGCTTCTGTCTCTGTTTTTAAAAGAATGGATTTTTCATTTTCTTCACTTCTTTGCATGAAATATTTTAGATCACATAGCCTGCAGACAGCTGTATAAATTTTGAAGAGTGAAGACACTAACCATACACTGCAAGTTCTTACTATTCTGTTGTTGAAGTAGGCTTATGGAACAATACAAAAGAAGCTCCTGAACTGCTGTAATAAACCATGCAATGTTTGCAGGGGTCAAGATTTTGTTGGCATTTCTTAAAATTTTCTAAAATAAATCTAAGCTGAAAAAAAAAGTCAATTTGTGTATTGAAGTATATACAGAGAGGTTCATATATATGTGGCTTCTATTTGTCTTTAAAAATGAGAATAATATAGTTAGTTTTATAGTAAATGGGTACTCAATCCAATACTGAGAAATCAGTGTGTTGCTTAAAAAACAAGTGCTTTAGGCTGCAGATCTGACATATGCTTGTACTTTCTGGCAAGATGCATTTCTCAGATTTCATGGGATACAGTAGTGCTCTGAGCTCCCTGTGATATGTCTTTCCTCCCTCTTTCTGCATGCTCTAGGGATCTTCACACACACAGAAAACAGACTACATTTGCTATGTGGCTCTGAGAGCAGTGTCTGTCTTCAGTGATGACAATGGGGGATCTATGCATGCAGGGCAAGCTGAACATCAAACTGGAGAGCAGTCAGGCACAACTGAGAAATAGAGGGAAAAATTCCACCAATTTTTTGAAATAAAGACTTAATCGTTTGGAGTATTACACGTTCTTAGTGCAGTGGTAGTCAGAATCCCAGGGATAAAGATGACAGACTTTGCTTTAAGCAGGATTCCTTGTATCTCTCTGCTCTACTCCCTGGATTAGGCAGCACCTTGTATACATATAGACCGTAATTGGCAACACACAGGTCATGCATGTTGGAAAAGCCTGCCAGGATGCCTGCTTCTTTCTGGCACATACAGCCTAGAGTAACAAATGCTTGATCTTAATTATATACACTATGTTTTGCCTTATGGGAATGAATCCCTTTCTGTGTACTGTTCTCAAACCTAGCTCCTAATGTGCCCCGTGTGCTAAAATTAGTGCTACTTTCAGTAACTGCTCATCACAGCATTACAGCTTTTATATCCATTTTTTAATTCACATGTGTCTAAACATTAATATTAGCTATTAATGTGCTGGGGACATTTGTCGTATCATATCCTATCTTACTATCTGGCCCAGATTGTATGTACAAAATAAATTACTCATGTTTTGGCTGCTTTTAAGGACTCCGATCAAGGATTGACTGCTGGGTGGTCTCGTAAAGAATTTGTGCAACTTGGACAGACAGGAAAGTGTTCGGACACTTTGGATCCTACGTAATTCTGTGTGGATGGTCATTTCCTTTTCTTTTAAAAAGCTCATTAACTGCATTTCAGACTCAAGCCATTTTTAGCTCAGAAACATGAACTGTGAATTCCAAAGAATGAAATTTTTCTCTCTCTTCCTAGCACTTGGTGATGTTTGTTAATTGACAAAAAGAAGAGTGGATTGCATCTGTTGCTGCCCTTTTTTTTTTAGGCAAACAATTCTATTGCTGAGGATGAAAACACAGCAATTTTTGATTCCAACATTTTTATAGTTCATAGTCTGAATATATTCCCTAATCTATTGTGGTCTCAACAGGACATCTGCAGATTGGTAAAACGAGTATCAAAGAGCAGTTAAGGTGGCTGCCTACAACTTATCCTATTAACAGCTCCAGTGATTTCCTCATATTGGAATATACTGCAGGATTGCCACAGAATAAAGCAGCAGAGATGAAGGTATGCATCAGGCAAGACATATTTTAGCTGGGTTTAAGTCTTACCCAGAGCATGCGAGCGGAGCTGCCAACCCATTTTTAATCCTCCTCACAAAAGCTCGATAGCAGGAGTGGGCTTCACCAGCTATTAACAGTGACTCCACCACCTTTAAGATCCAAATCTTGTTAGCCATTAGCTGCCAGCAGGATATCTGAATGCACTCAGGTCTATTCTCAGTTCTAACAGTTTCATCTCACTCCAGCTGTTTCCAGTAGGGATTCCTTGCTTTAAGACTGCCAGAGAAACAAATTGGGACTCTGTATCTCTGCAGAGAAACCAGGTTAACTGATTCAGGAAGTAACTGCAGTTCTCCCACATCCCTTTGATAAAAATCATTTCCAGAACAATTCATGCTTGAATGGATCTGTGACAGAGTCCCCTCTAGGTTAGCTTAAAACATTTAACATTTCTGATCCTGTCCTCCATTAGAAATGTATAAGCAGCTGTGGGCTGCTTCATTTTACCAGTTGCTCCACATCCTGTTAGTTATAATCCATCCCTGGGTCTGTCTGCCAGCAAAACTTCTGCCAGAAGAATGATAGCTTTCATTTTTAAAATAGAAGCTTTCCTTTTTATATGGAAGATCTTTTTTTTCATCTCCAAGACGTGTGCAGCAAGAGACTGATGAGAAGGCTGCATGCAAACCATGCTGATGAGGGGTTTAAAAAACCTTATTAAAATATATACACTGACTTCAGGTTCAGATGATTTCCCTGTAGCTGACAGAACTGATCCTGCTGTACATGACTATTCTGAACACACCTTTCCAAGAGAAAACTTATTCCTAGAGCACTTGGATAGCGATACTTTGGACTTAAAAACTCATCAGACTGTACCAGACTTCTTCACCTTCTTTATTATCAATATAGTGTATTTTTCAGAGGAGCTCTTCTCAGGAATGTCTATTAGGAAATTAGTATTAAAAGTTCTGCTGTCTGCTGTCATGTATGGCAACAATTTATGTAGACAGTATAATTAATTCTTTTTCCTACCTCCTCACTCTCAGTTCCTTAAAAAGAGGCTTCTCTGTGTTCACCAATTTCATTGTATGCTAAAGAAGGAGGTTTTGGAGGTTTGTTAACATATTGGAGGTTTGTTAACATATTGGCCATCCTTCTCTGCTGCTTAGTGGGGTCAGCTTTGTAATAACAAAAAATGGAGTGAAGCACAAAGATAAGCTAAAAGAAATGCGGATTTTTTTCATTAAAAGTTACCTGCTGTTTTTTTGTTGAAAAATTGACACTTCCAAACCCCCATCTTTTGCAGTATTTGAGGTGGCAGTTGCCAGTCACATATTGAGAGGCAGCAAGCTATTTAAAGGTAGCAAGCTGTTTAAGTTGTCCTAGACTGTAAGTACCTCATTAATTAAACTAACAAATTGGAGTATACAAGGCACAAAGGCAGCAAGCTTCTTTGCAGTGCTAGAACCCCAACTTGAATCCAAGACACCATAATTAAAATTTTGTTTCAGTCCAGATGGGTTATACATCAAGTGATGGAGTTGTTTTGTATGTAAACTCTGTGTACAAGAGTATGCGCAATTATCGGCCCTCTTCATTCCTGCAATGAATTACACTGTGACTTTCTGACAGGTTCATAAATGATGAATAGCTTATAAAGTTTCACTTTGGGGGTAATTTTTCTGTCTAATCTCTCCCTGTGAATTAAACCTTAGGGAAGACACTGAAGATCTTAACTTTTTCATTACCTAGCGATACATAATTCAGCAGCTCCTTTAGCTTCAATCCCATGTTATTCTGTATTCCAGCTACAGCCATATACCTGATTTATACACTGAAATTTTCCATTAACATCAGTGTAATTATAACCAACTTGTTCTGTACAATTTTAGCAGTCATGGTCAACTATCTCTTAGGAAAACTAGGGAGTTAATGTTTTTGAAGTCACGCTGCTGAGTGGTGCGTTTTGGATATTAAGTCTGTGTGTGTATTAGGAGCAAGACATAATACACACCACCAAATACTCTCCTTTTTTAGAACACAGCAGTTTTTTGCCTATTACACAGTTAAACTTCAGTTACTTCTGCTTCAGTCCTTAGCAGTGCCAGCAGTTTGGTGCTTCACTTTTTTTCCAGTGCAGCAGAAAAGGTTGCAAGTAGATACTGTTTGGTATGTAAAAAACAAAATCTGACTTGCACTTGATACTGCCTTCATTAGGGTCACTTTAGCCTCTTCAGTCAGTACTTTGGTTTTGGTTTCAATGACCAAATTGTGAAATTATTAACAGATTTTTAATTTTTGTTTCTCTGCCTGTTTTATTTTTCTGGGTAATTATTACACCTTATGATTTTGGGAAGAGGT
This sequence comes from Cephalopterus ornatus, assembly GCA_013396775.1. NCBI lineage: Eukaryota > Metazoa > Chordata > Aves > Passeriformes > Cotingidae > Cephalopterus > Cephalopterus ornatus. Next base: position 85,030 of record VZRE01006642.1, read on the forward strand.
GGCCATAATTTCTAGCTGTTGTGTGGAAGGAAGCATTACTTCCTAACACTTACTTGTTTGTGAGAAATTAGCTGTTAAAATCATGCCAAAATGCAAATGAGGAGGCTGAGCAGAATGGCAGGAAGTTAATCATAGTAGTCCACATTCTTGCAACCTGACAAGAGTTGGAAATAATTCTGTGGCCCACTGGAAGGTTGCGAATGCTTACTTTAGCAGTAATTTGTTCTAGCCCTAGTTGATTGCTGAATTATTGGGTCAGAAACTACACAATTTTTTTTTTTTAGAGAGAATATTTTGTTTTTTCAGCCTTTTAAATTAATCCAACTGTATTAGCTGAAATAGTCCAAAACTAATGTACAGTAAAGATTTAACTTATGGTTTTTAGGGTTTTTTAGCCAGATCATAGCAGAGACAAATGAAAGAGGGAGCGTATTTGAAGAATGGGAAAACGTTCTTAGCAAACATTTTGGAGGAATACCAGAATTGAGGAAGTCCAAGATGGATGTATTTACTTCGAAAGTGTAACAGGAACATGGCTTTATCAAGAAAGCAGCTGCTTTTCTCTCTTACAAAGTAGAGGGTTAGAGTGGTTTATTGTTGTAGAGCCGGTGCATTTTCCAGGGCTCAGGGAACAACTCTAGTGTGTTTAAAATCTCAATGACACCTGAAGACAGGAGGAAAAGGCTTTATCTTTCAACAACCCAAATACAGCAAAGCTCCTTGGCCTCCAGGAGGTTACAGACACCTCTGAGAAAGCAGGTGGGCATTGGCTGGGCTCCACTTCGCAAAACCTGCAGCCACTGCAGCCTCAGAGCTGCTGTGCTCCACCACCGCTGCCACTCAGCACTGCTGCCTGGGAGATCTGCATGAGAGCAAATAATCCATGGAAGATGATGGGATTCAGGATGAGACTTTTAAAAGTTTTGCTGAATACTACCGACAGAGACAGCAAGAATTACATTGAGATGTTCATTTAAATCAGCCCTTATTATTGATAGCTGAGGAAGAACACAGAGTAGTTTTGAACAAGCTTAATATAAGAAATTTGAATTGCCATGAAGTGAGTATGACGGGCTCTTTTCTGCCCTGAGGTTATACAGTCACAAAATATAACCTCTGTGGATGACACAAATGTAGATACACATTTCATACTAAGAACAGATGACTAAACAGTTTCTAAGTATTACTGAAATGTGACTTTTCATGGTATATTGAGCTCATGGTACTTTGTACGTGGTTTAGCAGAACTCCCCCAGTTCTGCACACAAAGCTATTTGTATGGAGAAAGAAAATTAAAAATTACTGCCACTATAGGTAGAGCTTCAATGCAAAATTTAAGACGCAACTTGTAAAATAGGGAGGGTTACTTTGTATTCTATTCCCAACAGTCTCCTTTTGGGATTAAATCTGTATGTCTGTCTACAGGAATACATTTTTCTGTTTCTGATGAGATGTAATAATCGGAATATGTGATGACTTCTAGTGAAGCAGAGATAAAAGGCAGTGCATGATGCTAAGTAATGATAGGTTGTTACTGTAGTCATGGCAAGGGATGCATTTAGAATACTAACACCTTATTGACTAATGGCTTTGTGCAATTTATAGATTATGAATAATACACAAAACTTCCTGCAGAGGGACCTTTTACCTGGACACCAGTGGGATTGTAAAAAAAATATATAGGTCTGTTCAGAAGAAAACCTGCATAGTCAAATTTGCAGCAATCACAAGTTTCTGAAATGTGATTAAATCTGCATATCTAGAAAGCATTTAAGTATACTTTAAGTATATATAGTAGCTTAGAGTATTTAAATATGTTACTTAAAAGAGGCAGTAGAAAAAACATCCAAATGCCTTGTCTTCCCCATGTAAGCCCTATGTTCCTATGTTGTCTAAACTCAGTGGATGGTTAACACCTATACAGAGAGCCATTTATTGAGAGCAAGGAACTTCTGTCTCTCGCTTATCATGCTAATAAATGAAAAATACTTATTTAAACCTAAAGACATACATCCTTCAGTTCAGGAACATGGGATTTTATCGGCCATGAAAACATTCTGCATTTGAAACAAGACTTCTTTACAACTTTCATACCGTGGGAAGACATCAGTGCATAATCAAAACAGTCCTCCACCCTGCAGTAATGCCTTGTTGGCTTCAATAATGCACACGGTCGTGCCAAAATTTCTTAACAGAATAATTTAATAATAATAATCCTGATAAAAAATAGACTTGCATCACTATGAAGTCTGCTATTGCTCAAGTAGATACAGAATGCTAGAAATAATCCCTTGAGGCACAAGGTTAACTGCCACATCCAGCTTTATTTTCTAACAGAAAACCCTCGCCCATTGTCGAGCTGCATAAATAACAGTACAGACAAAGAAATGCTTGGATGAGGAGCCTTCCTCGGTTGTTTGCCTCGGAGCCGAAAGAAGTTAGGAACAAGATTTAAAAGCCTCAAGAAGAAAAGCACAGGTCAATACCGGTCAGGCAGTAGCTTGTGACTCAGGTGCCGACTGATTTTGTGAAAACCTTGCTGAAAACAGATCTCGCTCCCGATAACAAGTGTGATAAGCTGATCACTGCTGGGCAGCTCGTTAGGAGAGTTCGGAAAGCAGAGTATTTTTACAGTGAACAGAGCGCAACGCAGGATGCTGTTAGTGCGTCTTGAGAATATACGAGGCACTGGGCCAGGTTCGCTGCCTCTTCGACCCACGTTCCTGCAGCCTGGGACACCCTCCCCCCACCCCGAGGTACCGAGGTGTCCCCAGCGGGGCCGGAGCAGCCCGGGATGGGAGCGGGGCCCCGACCTGGCCCCGCGATGGGGTCCCGGCAGTGCCTGCCCCAGCCCCGAACCCCGAGCCGCCGCAGCGCTGGGGCAGAGTGGGACCGGGACCGGGGCCGCCCCGCACCAACACGGGGCCGGGACCCGCGGCCGCCCCGCAGGGACATGGTGTGGGGGGCGGTGGGGGCTCGGGCAGCTGCTCGGGAGGAGCAGCCCCGGCAGGAGCAGCAGCGGAGCGGCCGCCCCTGCGCAGCCCCCGCGCCCGTCGCTCCAAAGTTTCCGCCGGCGCTCGGCGGGGGCAGCGCGGGGCAGCCGAGGGGGCGGGCGGCTCCGGGCG